>BDMB01000017.1:2125151-2703955 GCA_016859785.1 Macrotyloma uniflorum
TATATATATATATATATATATATAATGTCCGTGTGTGTGTTAATAGACAAGAAAGTGTGTGCAAGTGGAACCAACATTTTATGCCAAAATGATAACAAGATATTAAGATAGGTGTATATTTTTCCAACTCTCGTCGTGCAAAACTTTTCTTGTTTAATTATTATGACTTCAAATACAGTTTCCTCCCTATCTTTTCAAATCATGTCCACTAATTTTCCTCTTCTATTCTTGTCTCTCTTTTAATACTGTTGATGATTATCAATTTATTTGAAAAGAGAAGGTGCATCTTCTCATCACCAATGTCATTAAAAGTTTCCATGTCTTCCATCAGCATCTTCCCTACACCCTAGAATGTAGAACCTCTAGTGGCATTCTTCTTTATGAGCTGATTGATTATTAAGAATCTCACTCTTAATTTTATATCACTCTACTCCTGTTTTTTGTAATCATTACTTAATTTTTATATTGTTGGCCTGTAGGTTTACCAGCAATCCATTGGAGCAGTTTGTATCCTGGATTGGCCAAAGGAGAGAATGCTTGTTCAGGTTCTTGATGATTCTGATGAAGTAGATACCCAGCAGCTTATCAAGGCAGAAGTGCATAAATGGCAACAAAGGGGTGTTAGGATAATATATAGACACCGGCTTATACGTACAGGCTACAAGGCAGGGAATCTTAAATCAGCAATGGGCTGTGATTATGTTAAGGATTATGAGTTTGTGGCAATATTTGATGCTGATTTTCAGCCAACACCAGATTTCTTAAAGAAAACAGTGCCATATTTCAAGGTAATTTTATGTCTATAAATTTGAAATTAAAAATACTGTTGATTTGAGTAAATATATCAGCATATATATGAGTATGAAAAAGAACAGTTATAGATTTTTGTTATTTATACTTAATAAAATGATTATAATGATTTCATGTTTTGGATCGAACACATCCTTAAAATTAGTCTAAGTAGTAGAATCTGAAGATTCTTTAGCTTTGAGTTTTAATTTGGAGACGCTATACATGATTTTCACGCTATAACAATTAAGATTAATGCACCTTGGGTTCTATAGGCTCTAGCATACCATATAAGTATATAATAGTACCTGTAATGATATAATTGCTGATTTAAAATCTGATTAATCATTCAGAGAAAAAGTTACCAGTTGTACACATGTGCAGCCATCCACCATCCTTTCATTCAAAACGGAAGTTTTGAACCATCAGTGTTGTCTTTTTATCCATATCAATTTTTGTTACATAATTGACTCATATGCTGGTCAATCTTCTACTGCTGAAACGGCTAGATTCAAGTCTATATGTCAGTCAGTGGGCTGGTTGAAGATGCAGTGATGGCAACAAGGACTACGCAATTGAAGAGAAGAGGCACAAAATTGGAATTACACCAATCAATCTCATTTCATGATCTGATGGGCCAAGCCCAGGCCACAAGAGAGAAGCACTTTGATTTTGTCGAAGATTACATTTTAGGCTTAGTGGATCAAGCCCAATTTACGTAGGCTAGGGAGGAGATCTTGACTCATGAATGCTGGGAAATATGGATGCAGTTGAAGGAAGAAGATTTTCTTCAAGGGCACACTTTGGGGCTTACATTTGCAACAACTTGTCTCATTGTTGGAGGCTTTGGTGCTCAACAATATGCAAAGATCTTACAAACAGCTGTTTAGCAAAAGTTCAGCATCCCATATCCCTATTTTGTGCTCCTAAAACATAGCTCTAGAGCTACAGCCTTGAGGACAAGGTTGAATTTCAAGAGGGTGGTGTTTTAGTTAAGAAAGGTTTTATTAGTTAAACAGATAATAGGAGAAAGAATACTCCTCCAAAGATTTCTTCCCCACTAAGGATTTCTCCTTTGTAAAAAGCAAGTGTACTACTTACAAACAATAGAACATAATTAAACCTCTTCTCTTCCATGACTAAACTACCTAGTATCCTAACTCTCCTACCAAAGTTTCCTTTCCCTCTCTTCTAACTTTTCACATACTTCTAGGAAGTTAAATTTAATAATGTTATTTTGTAATTCAGCCAATCTGTTGAGCATCTCCATGTTTTCTCCAATTCTAAACTAGTTTGCATGATTAGTCCAGCTCCTTTGAGATGCCATCATTTGTTTTAATGCTGCATCTGTCTGCTTGTACATTATTCAGAAGTACATCAATGTTAGCTGTAAAGCAATTGATGACTTCTAGTAGAATGACAGTAAACAAATCAGTTCTAGATATGAAGACAATATTTATATCATATAAACTAAATAAATACTGGAACAATGTTTTCAACGGTCTAAACATTTAGTAGACAATGCTTATTTATTACTAAGTCATTTTAAATGAAAATTCTTTTTGGGTCCTGTATTAAGCATCTGTCTAACCACTTTTCCCCTTGTTATACTCAAACCAAAGGGAAAGGATGATTTGGCATTAGTCCAGGCAAGATGGGCATTTGTAAACAAGGATGAGAACTTGCTTACAAGATTGCAGAACATCAATTTGTCTTTCCACTTTGAGGTGGAACAACAGGTGAATGGTATCTTCATTAACTTCTTTGGTTTTAATGGAACTGCTGGTGTCTGGAGAATAAAGGCCCTTGAGGAAAGCGGTGGTTGGTTGGAGCGAACAACTGTTGAGGATATGGATATTGCTGTTCGTGCTCATCTCTGTGGATGGAAGTTTATATTCCTCAATGATGTTAAGGTGTTCTATATTTCAAATTTTGGTTTCATACCATAAACTAGTAGAGTTTAATATGATTATTTTGCTTCTTGTAGTGTCTTTGTGAACTTCCAGAGACCTATGAGGCATATAAGAAACAACAACACCGCTGGCATTCTGGTCCAATGCAATTGTTTCGCTTGTGTTTTTTCGATATACTCCGTTCTAAGGTATTGAATTCAGCACATGTTTTCTTCCAGAGATATTGAATTCTTTTAAATGCAGGAAACTATAATTCTGTTATTATATTGTTGTTTTTGTTCTTATTGTGATTGTTATTATTAGTATTACTATAGTTTGATCCTGCTAAGTAATTTAACTTCCCCAACTATATTTCCAAATTATTTATCAATGAGCACATCCAATTCTTGCTGTTGAAATTTGAATTGTTATTGGATAAATTCACTTAGAAGCATATGCACATCATGAAGGTATACTAGAAGAATGTAGAGTCGACATTGCTTCATGCCTTGGTCTGAGTAATGCTCATGATATGCTTTGTCGTAGCATAACATCTTGTATGCCTTAAGGTTAGATCTCCTAGTGGCTCCAGTTATGCATTTTAACCCATTAAGTTCCTCTAGTCCCATTCTTGTACACACACACACTCTCATCTTTCTTTTTTAATAATAATAAAAAAAAAATTGTCTTCTCCTGCTGAACAATGGTATTTGATAGTATATAGCAAAATCATTAGATACTTCTCAGAAAGCTGTCAACTGTCTACTACTTCATACCTTTTAGTCAATCCTTTAGGAATTTAAAGACACGATAAATTTCCGCCTGTGATGTGTGACACAAGTGCCGCACTCGAGCCAAAATATAACTAGGTTGCTTGGGTTATATATATAAGAATCTAGCTCATTCTTCCACGAGCATAAAGGCAGTGTTTTTTTTTGGGGGTGGGGGGGTGTGCGCGCTCAAACCAGGAATGCAAAGAAAATCAAGAAAGAAATTTAATTGAAATTCCAAATCTAGAAAACAAATCACTAATCTTGGGCAATCAATTCATATGGCAGTATTTGTAGTTGTGTTTTGATTTGTTAATTTTGATTGTCCACCGTATAGTCATCTAGAATTCAACAAGCTAATAAAGAATCATAATCACTATCCTAAATCTATGTTTATTTTAAATCAATTCAATTAACCTAGATTAGCAATCAATTAAACTAACCTCAATTATATGTCAGATTAATCAATCCTAGTTTTCATTTCTTCAATTATAAAATTAAAAAAAAAAATCTAAATCCAGTCAGAAATAGGTCAAACATATTCATGTTTGCAAGAGAACTCTAACAGAAAAAGAAGGTGAGATAATTCATTCAAAACAAAGACTAAGCTTAGAAATTTGATACCCAAACAACAATCCTTGAATCCTTTAGATTTATTAGGTCTTTAGTATTTCATTACCATTGCCATTGAAAAATAGGGTAGCAAAGAAATCTTGAAGAGAAGAATCTTGGAGCTTTCAAAATCACTAAACAATGAGTTTTGTCAATTTGTACTCTAAATTCCCTATATTACAGATGCCGTGGTTTTCACTATCCCAAATCTAAACATATTTCAAAATATAATCCAGAAATAAGTTTTCGAGGAAGTGTTCATTGCCTTGGCCAGGCTTAAAATGATGAGGGTAGGTTCAATATGCATGACTTCTCTGCTCCAACTTAAAGGCTTAATTTAGTCATCGAAAAGCCTAAATTTGCCAATTTAACAGTTCACAAAACTAGTTGATCTCTTTTTCATCTTTCCTGGCACATAAAGAACACCCATAGCAAATCTACTACTCAAGTTAGGGCTAAAACACTGAAGTAATGTCCATATACAAATGCTCAAAAATTCTTCAAAGCCCAGTTCAGCCCAATAATAAGATCACTTAATTCAAATCTGCAGTAGGGATAATTGATGTTTAAGAAATGATTCATGTGATAAAACAATTAAGTAGCTTACTTTTTTTTATCAGTATTAAGCATCTTGTTATGCCTAAAGCAACGTTGTTCAAGCATCTAGAGTAGTGGAATATGGATAGGCTTATTGAACTTTTTTTTTTCTTTACATTACAATATGCTATTAAATTCTGTACGAAACTTTTGTTCTCTTATTTGTCCACATATTGCAGTATAGGGGATACTGATTCATTTTCTTCATCCATTTTATTAAAATAATTTGACTTCTATGATGTTATTTCCATTTGTACCAGGTTAGTTGGTCAAAGAAGGTCAATTTGATATTTCTTTTCTTCCTCCTGAGGAAGCTTATCCTGCCATTTTATTCATTCACCCTATTCTGCATCATTCTTCCTTTGACCATGTTCCTTCCCGAAGCTGAGCTCCCAGCCTGGGTTGTTTGTTACATTCCTGGAGTTATGTCCCTCCTAAGTGTTCTTCCAGCTCCACGGTCATTTCCATTTATAGTTCCTTACCTTCTATTTGAGAACACTATGTCGGTAACTAAGTTTAATGCCATGATATCCGGATTACTTCGCTTTGGAAGTTCTTATGAGTGGGTGGTTACAAAAAAGTTAGGAAGATCATCAGAGGCAGATTTGGTTGCCTTCGAGAAAGAATCTGAACCTCTAATGCGATCTACTAGTCTCCATAGATCAAACTCAGATTCAGGCATTGAGGAACTAAGCAAACTAGAATTGTCAAAGAAAACTGGGAAGACAAAGAGAAATCGTCTCTTCAGGAAAGAACTTTATCTTGCATTTATTTTGTTGACTGCCTCAGTTAGAAGCTTACTATCTGCCCAAGGAATTCACTTCTACTTCCTTCTGTTTCAAGGAATAAGTTTTCTGGTTGTTGGTCTTGATTTGATTGGAGAGCAGGTTAGTTGAGGTCCAGATTTTGGATTTTAAGTGCATACAAAACCTCTTAGATCTCATTGGTAAAGGTCAGAATGCCAAACCTTAAACCCATTCCTGAACACATTGATTTGAGCCTTAGCTTTTTGAGTGGTTTTTGGCTCCCGATTGAAGCAAATCAGTTGCTACTCGACGCCAAACATGCAGTTCTGTTTGTTTTTGGTGTAAAGACTTATGCATCATTGTTTTTGCCAAGTCATGTGCCTAAGTTACATAAAAGTTGTTTCTGTTCCTAATGGCAAAACGTATCCACACATTGGAAAAAAAAGGGTTTAAAATTCCTGACCAATAATGCCATTATACAATTACTTGCCTGCCTGAACTGAAAAGGTGGAGATTGTTAGATTTATAACATTTGTTATTCTTTTTCAATATTGACAAACTGTACAATCACATATAGTTTCATTGTGTCGTTGCTCAAATGGTATTTGTTATCAGGCAGTGAGGTTTTTGACACACCTCTCAGCAAGCTTGTTTCATCTTTTCCTATCAATTTTATTGGTTGTCTTTATCATGGGTTAATCTTGTATTTTGATTATGGTGACTTCGAGCCTTGTCAATGGATAACCCAATATACTAAGTTCGTGTATAAATAGGTGTAAATATATGGCCCTAAACAGTATCAAAGTTGTGCTGGTTTTACAAGCATGTGAGAGAGGATCTTTAGCAATCACAAATGTATCTTCGATCGGCCAAGGCTATAATTCTAACTTGTAGTTTGATAGTTGTTTGTTTTAATTAACTATCATAAAATATCTCTTTTTTTAATTATATTTTTACCATTTATCTAATCTTTAATTAATTTACTTGTATATATAGAGAGAAAATCGGACAATTATTTTATTAAAATAATAAATTTTATTGTATAAATTAATTATTCTAAATAAAGTTTTTAATTGACACAATCAAAATATGGAAAAGTAATATATTGGTGCTAAAAAAAGAAAAAATACAGAGCATATGGACTTATATTTAATTGTATATAAAAGCTTCATATAATGTAATATATGTTGGCTCTTTGTACAATAAAATTGGGTTAAAATTTGGTTCATGGATAAACTTATCCAACATAAACACCTTTAAAAGAGAAATATAAAAATACAATTCTCTATAAATTAGTATTAGTTTATTCATAAGTTAATTTATAGATAATTTATCTAAGTTTTTATTTGAATAAGAGAGTAGAAAGTGAAGAATGAAAAAAAGAAGAAAGGAAAAGAAAAATTAAAAAATGACATAATTTTACTAAAAGAAATAAAGTGGAAAGAGATGAAAAATGAGTGAAAATTTGGTAATTGATTTGATTGTTTTAAAAGAATAAAACATATTATTAATTAAATAATATATTTAATGACTGAAATATTATTGATTAAAAAAAATATTTAAATAAAAATTAATATGAATGAATAAATTTTTTAAAATTTTTATAAATTAAAATTAATGAAAATTTCTATAAATTATTTATATATTTTTGTTTGACATGTTTATTAACTTTTTATTAAAGGTATAACCAAAATAAGATTAACAAATATGAATCATGAAACCAACAAATAAAAGTATTTACATTCGTATGCATAGTATACATAAAAAAATGTAACAATGTATTAAAATAATTTTTTTAACTTACAGTCATCTAAATTTAATATATATAACATTTTAGTATCAAGTATATATGTAAAAATGATTTTATATATTTGTTCAAATTTGTGTTCAAGATTATCCATTCTCTAATTAACCTTTTCAAAATCGCTGCAAATGCCACACATGAAAGTCTTCTTCTATACAAGTTGTGATGAGTTACTTTTAAAACTTGTTTGAAATATTGTACTGGTTTTTTATTATTTAAAATATTATATTAACAGACAATAAACAGAAACATTATAATTCATTCTTACACCTTAACTCTTAACTACAAAATGTGTTCATTTATATCAAAACGTTGGTTGAGGAGTATGATTTAAAATAATTTACATACATTCTCCTCAATTAAATATACAGACATTCTTTTTATAAGTAAAATTTTTAAAGAAATATTAATTTCAAATTTCAGGATTTAGATTTGATTTAGCTGTTTTTTTGTTTTTGTTTTTGTTTTTGTTTTTGTTTTTTTTTTGCTTTTAAAGTAATATTATTGTGTATTAATTTGATTTTAGGTCTTCATTTTTTTCTTTTAAATTTAAAATCAATTCGATAAAATTTTATTTTATTATTTAATTCAAAAAATTTTACCAAATTAATTGCATCTGCATCAATCAAAATCTCTTTAGTGAAATAGAAAAAAAAAAAATATCAATTACGTGAATCAATAAAGTATAGAAGATAAAAGTTAAAAGTTATATTATTTTAATTTAATCCATGTTATTTTAAATCTAAATTTTATATTTTTTTAAATATAATTTTAAATAATAAACCTATTAAAAGTTCAATATAATTTAAAATATGCTATATATTCGACTCAAGACTAAAAACTATATTTTCATTTGTCTATTCATCACAATATTAATAATTTAACAAGATATTAAAAGAAAATAATAATATTCACATAAATGCAAAAAGTGTAGTATTAGAATATAGTAAGAGTACAAGTAGCAAAGGGGAAACTATCACTTGCAATGTTCACAACTAATACAAATAAAAGATAAAAAGTCAACAAAAGAATCACCAAAAAGAAAATACTTATTTTAATTACGTACTTGCTATATATTTTTATGTTACTGAATTTAATTCTTGAGATTTAAAAAAATAATGTTACTTGAGTCTCTCCACCGATTACATTTAACAGAAAATAGAAACCAGACAATATTGAAGAAACATTATTTTCGAAACTCACCAAATAAACTACTAATTATTTTTTTTTCTAATTTTAACGGAAGAAAATATAAAAAATAGTAAAATAAAACAAAAGTAAGACATTTCCAAAACAAATCATGTAATGGTTTGACATAATAAGGGTATAACTTATCTTGTGAATAAGATATCACAACAAAATGAGTTTGTAATTAGCAAAGGTAGAATTAAAATACAGTGCAATCAGCAAATGGAATAGAAAAATATCTATATCATCGTATTCTCATTTAAAAAACGATTGAATGGGATACATCTTATTCTGAAAATCTAAATGAGATTATTAATATTCATTTATATCCTTATAATGACCGAGTTATTTTAATAAAAAAGAGAGGCATGTCCATTGTACCTCTAACACATTTATCTGCCCTCCCTGATTCCCCCAACAATGATAAGGATTGCAAGACATTAATAAAAATTGTAACTCATCAATAGTTCAAAACAAAATTAAGTGTCAATTTGCAGAGGACTAAAATGATAGTTTGCACTAAATGTCCTGTGGCACAAAACATCACCTTGTACCAACAACAAATAAAAACAACTAAAGCCATATATAAAAATTTTGGAAACACTAAAATCAGGCAGCGCCTTTCCCCTTCTTCTTCTGGAGTTTCTTCATGTAAAATTCCAACTCTTTACCTTCCAGAATATAGCTGCATAATCCAGGGAAAGAAAAAGAAAAAATATAAACGTGGTCCCTTATAAACATATTTAAACATAATCAAAATTCAAGTAATTACCCATCGGATCTGCCACATTGACCAGGTCGAGAGGAAATGCAAGCGAGTAAACGCCCACCACCAAACTGCTCCTCAATGTGAGCATCAAGCTTGCGATCTTTCTGGCGCTTCTCAAGTTTTCTTTGCACATGGTTACTCTTTTTAGCTTCTTCTGCGGCAGCAGCTTCACCCTCCTGCAGGTTACATACCAGGATATAGAAATAGGAATCAGCTTCTATACACTTGATGTTTCATATATTTATGCCTATCAGATACAATGGAAAGAATAACAGAAAAGAGCACCAACAGTGTCAAATTATTTCTCATCAAAGATAAAAATAGATGTTGCACATGAAGCAGTTTGTCGCGGCCAGTATCCCATACCAAATTTTAATAGAGATTTTAGAACAATGCAGCAAATACATTTTATGTAAACAGATGTTAAAGCATAGACTCCTAACTATCAAGATAAGTCAAATCCACATACTGAGAAAATGAGTAAAGATAGAATATGATGGCTATATACACATAATTTTCTTTTCAGGACATATAGATCAGATCAAAACACTGTGTACGTATATCCAGTGAATTAAGGACCAGAAATACAGAAGTAATTAAGAACTAGGAATAATCCAATAAGTATCGGACCAAAAATTACTAATGTTATGAGAGAATAAGCAGTGGATTAATAAGTAAAGCATCATAAAAGAATACAATACAAAGAGAAAATTCAGAAAGCCAACCTCTGCAGAATCCTTCTTGGCAGCTGTCTTCTTCTTCCTACCAATGTCAACACCATAGTGCTGAAGATACCACTGTTTGAATGGAGCAGCATCAACCTGAACAATAGCACTTTTGACAAGAGTCTGAGTACGCACAAGTTCATTGTTTGACGCATTGTATACCACATCAAGTATACGCGTCTTGCGAGTTACAGCTTCACTTCCCCAGGAGTAATTTCCAGTATCCAATCTCAATGCCCTCCACTTCACATTGCCACCTCTAACACGGATCCTCCTGACAGTCTTGTTGCTTGAAAGCTTAGTGTTAGCAGGCTGGCGACCAAGCTCATACCTATATGAAAAAACCAAAATCTCTTACTTTAAGAAAGAATTATTAGAGTAGAATATCATCATTAGATTAGAACAAAATGCCAATAATTTATTGTATAATAGTTATAACAAGTTGTAAATACGTTTGTCAAAATAGATATTACTAATTCTCTGCATAAAACAGACTAAGACAAATCTGGGGGAAATTTAATATCTAAACTATTAATTAAAAAATCTTAAAAGATTATTAAATTGTAACACTTTATTAAGTTACAGTTCATTTATTCTAAATAAAATTTCCATTACGCCCCTAATTGTGGTATCTCCTATTTCTGTCCCATGATTTTGTATCCAACAAAAATGAAACAAAAAACTGTACTACAATTTTCAGAAAGGGCAAAAATGAAATGCAGAACTAAGCAGTAAGTAAGAGCTGAGAATGCAGAGTAAAAGAGAAGTTCTCGAGCTTACACAAAGACCATCCAAAACAAATAAAAAATAAAAGGAAAATTACAGCCAACAGAGTGATGAAATGAAGCTAACATTTGAAAACAAGTTGACATATAGCACCAAACTTACCGCAAATCTCCAGTACAATAACCCTTTGATTTTTTCCCTGCTCCCAACAAAATCTCAAACCTGAAGAACAACTAAACCTAGATCCACTATATGCTCCAGCAAACATAATCACATTTTGAATCCCCAAATTAAAACAAAAAATCACCGTAACAAAAAAAAGACGCCATTTTATTTTTAATTTTAAACCTTCAATTCAAAAATCAAACCAAACAAAGATCCAGACATAGTAGTGATGAAAACAACCGAAAACCCCAACGCAAACATATCTACCACTTCCAGCGACAACATTAGGGCATGTCAATGTAAAAGAACAAAGATATAATTCCAGTAAAATACACAAATTCATGTAAAAAAATTAAAACAGATAAATAAATAAAACAAAAGGGGCACGCACTTTCTCTTCTTCCTCCAGGCCTTCTTCTTGCCACCAGTGGCACGCCTCTTGTGCATAGAATCTCTAGAGATACCTGATTCAGAACAAGAACAAACCCCATTAGAAAACGTGGCATTAAGGTTTGCATTTGCACTAACAACGAAAGAGAGATACGAATTACTCACCCATGTTGTTGAGTTGTGGCTAAGAAGCAACAACAATACCCTCTGTATTGTATCTCTTGCTCCTTGGCTCTCTAGTAAAACCCTAATATTACGCGTTATATATTTCAACACACGAAACCCTACCTTTTATGCTGATCCACCTCCACTTACCCGGCCCGGTCCAGAATCAGGCCCCAACTTCAGCTCTTTTCAAAACAAAAACAAGAAATAGGTACAAAAAATAACTATAATTTTGATCCGTTTAAATTCTATTTTGCGTAGATCTTCTTCTTTTTTTTATTTAAATTTAGTTTCCAAGTTTCAGAAATTTTGTAAATTTGTTCTAACTAATTAAATTATATGATAGATTTGGGTTGAACTAGACTAAAATTAAAAATAATTAAATATATACAAAATTTAGAATTAGAGTATAATTAAATATTTTCTAAAAATTTCAAACAGGATTAAAATAAAAAATAAAAAATTAATAGGGAGTAAATATTTTATTTTATTCCAAATTAATTAAAAACTAGAAAACACCTAAAAATGTTTATATTGTTGTCTAATTATAATTATATATTGTCAAACGAGATTATTAATGTTAATAATAATATTTTTAAATTGTTATATAATTAATTAATAATTTAAAAATGTGTATAATATGAAATTGCCAAAATATTATTCAATAAAAAATAAACATTAAAAAGATAAGAATTAATATAAATAAATATTTAATATTATTTATAAAATAAAATTAATAAAAAATTATAAAAAAAAATTAACACATAAAAATTTAATTAAATAATTCAATTAAATTATTTGGATAGTGTTTAAAATTAAACTAATCCAAAAAAATAATTAAAAATCAATAAAAAAAATTAATAACCGATTAAAACTGTATATTTTTTTTATTATTTTAAATTTTTTTTTTCTAAAATTATGTAATTTGATTTAAATTACAATTTAATATTTCAAAATCGATTCAAATCAAATTGAATTATAATATTTTATAAAAATTTAATTATATTTTTAATTTTATTTTTAAAAAAATCTAATATTTTCTATTATAATTTTCATTTATTAAATATATTTTAAAATTTTTTTTTTTAAATATTTTTACTATAATTTTGTTATCTTATTATAATTCTTATTTCAATTCATCTTTATCTTATTTTTTTATATTTTTATTTAAATTATTTTATTTCGTTTAAAAAAATAAATTTTTCATAATTTAATTTATTCTTTAAGTTTTTTATTTTATATTTATTGTTTTATTATATTTTAATATTTATCAAATTATTTTTATTTATTTATTATATTTATATAAAATTGAGATTTTTAGTGTCCATTTAAACTTTTAAGCAAAACCAAATTCGTTGATGAACTATTATAAATAATAGTGAAAGATAAAAAATTTAGTATTTTAATTTAAAATAATATATAACTTTAATTTTTAATAATATTAAAAATTTTAAATAGTAAAATAATAATTTTAAAAAATTAATTTGTTTGAAAAGTATTAAAAGTATATAACATTTAATAATATTATTATTTTTAGATTATAATCTTTTATTATTATTTTTTCTAAAATTATTCATAAATTAATATATATCTATACATGACATTTAAATTATATTTTTATTAATTTATTAATTAATATATTTTTTAATTTTTAAATACATATTATATTTATTATAATTATATTTTATTATTTTAAAAATAAAAATAATTTTTTTAATAAGAAAATAAAATTTAAAATTAAACACTATAAAATCAATCCAAATTAAATATTAATTTATTTATTTTTATTTCAAATCAAATATTATTTCAGATTTTTTTATTTTAAATTAAATTAAATCACATAAATTTTTTATATTAATTTAGATTAGATAATAAAAAATCATACTGCACGATAAATTTATTACGATTTACTAAATCGTAAGATCGATCGATTAAATAGATAATGCATATAATTTTTGAAACAGGTGTTTTACTTTTATTTTTTAAGAAAGATGATTTCAGAGAGATTTATTTTATCAAATAAATTGAAAATGACGTTTACAAAAAATTCATTACCAACATATTTCCTAAGTTTCACTGAGTGAAATTCACCTCTACAATCTCACCATAATTCTTTCCAAACCAACCAGTTTCCAAGTGCTAAGAGATGAAGTTCAAATTTCTTTTCTTTTTACTGTGAGATTAATTTTTATTTTGATTAACTTGGAAAACCTTTTAGTAACTAAGTGATTTATTTTCAAAACTTCTATTTCATTACTTTTATTAATTTTAACTAAGTGAACTATTATCTAAATTATTTTCATATTTTTTTATAAGTAAAATGTTTTAAAAATAATATTAAAGAAAACTTATGACACAACAAAAAAAAATCCAACAAATTTACCACTTTTTTGTTTTCTCCAATGCACATTCTGAAATGGTTGCCAATCACTTAGAACTGAAGTTCAACAATCACTGTTTTCTTGTTGTATAAATAATATGATAGGATTCAGAAGAAATAAATCACTAATATATAATTTTGTCAAGAATTCCATTTTACTGGCATAATGAAACAAAATTTGTTCCCGATCACATTTCATAATCCATCATAATTTCCAAATGTCCACAAATAATCATAAGAAAGCAGACCATAGAAATTAGATGAATTTCCATGGTGTTTATTATGCCTTGCTGTCGATATTCATGGGTTGGGCATCATTCCTCGTTGGTTTCTGCATATTAAACGGCACATTAGAGAAAAACACTTCAAACAAAAGTTCGATCCTGAAACTTTATCCCACTAATCACAAACTTGAACAATGTTACAACTCTAAGATATATGCGGTTTATATAATTCTTATAGTTCATTTTATTGGCACTGTCAAACAAGTAACTTAGTAACACATGAAAATATATAATAGAATTCTGTTTCGACTAGCCGCATAATAATCGAATAATTTGGTTGGATAATTATACTCAAGCATGCACTAGCCAAAAAGTTTACTTGGCTAGCAAAAATATCTATAGAACAGTAAAGTCTACTTTTCAGAAAGGCAAAAAACCAGATAGGTATAGCTGCTATAAGAAAAGAAAGCACACTGAAGTTTAATACATGCAATGGTGTTCTACTTCTTGTTTCATTTTCCGTAGAACTAGGAATCATCTATACCTTTAAATATAAGAAATTAGATTCCTAAAATTCGTGGAGGTTAATTTATAAGATGAGATTTTTACCCCCTTAACAAATTTAATTTTATTATCTATCATAAATTATAAATATTTACAATACTAGTTTACCTAATTATATATAAAAGTTATATATTATACAGCATTGCAAACGTAATCACTGGGGTCACTACTCTTAATATTGTAAATAACACAAATCGATAAATATATGAAATACTTTATTAAACAAATTATCACCCGTAGTTTTCTCTACACAAATAGAACCTTTTTTTTGCATTTTCAATAATATTTCGTCCATGAAATAAATGAGAAAAAACTTTTAACTTCTTTGCTTTCACATGAGGATATTCATGCTATTGAGATGAAAAAACAAAATGACAATTTCGCATTTTTTGAAGTATGAAACAACTATATAGAATGGAGAGAGATTATAATTCAAAATTAGAATGTGTAGACCAGAAATAGAAAACTACAGAGACGGATTACTCACGGTATTGTCACCAGAATCTAGCTTATGCAGTTTGTTGAACATATTTCCATAAAATTGTGCCTCTTTTTTGTTATATTCCTTCATCTTTTCCTTCAAGGTCTTGTACTCAAGCTTGACTTCCCTGGTTTATATATCAAAAGAAAACATATTGGTGACTTTACAACAAAAATCACAGGAGATTTAACTGATATTGAAGTTATAAACTGAATAAGATTCACCTACCCTTCTATCATAGCCAAACAATATTAATACAATTAAAATATAGATAAAGATTCGTCTACTATCAACTATCATACATCACTCAAACAAATATGATTTTTAAGTAATTTAAGGTAATTATTACAAAACTGAACAACTTCCAATCAAATGAATCAGTTATTTCAATTAAATCAATAAAATTATCTACCTGTTGTCAGGGTCAATCTCAAGAGCTTTCTTAATATCTAATTCAGCCAAATCTAAATCAGCCAACTGGATATATGCCTGGGCCCTTCTATAGAGAGCCTTCACGTTAGTGCTCTCAAGTTCCAGTACCTGCATGTCCACATCAAAAATCATTTTTCACTTTGGTAAACACATGAAGCAATTTTACCATGGAATACTGCAACTGCAGTCACACCTTTGTGCACAATTTCTCTGCTTGTTTGTAATCTTTTAGCTTCAACTTGCATGCTGCATTATTTAGATTACAGGCAACCTTCAAGGTCTTGGAGCTCTTCTTCTCCTCTTCACTGAAGGAGGTATCATACTCTATGAACTTTACAGCCTGTGAGAATGTTTCAATAAGAAAAATGTCTCAGAAGATGCATTTAAATGAAAGAGAATGAATGGTGAATAAATAATTAATTTATCTTCAATTACCTTTTCATATCTTTTAGAAGCTCTTGTATATTTACCAGCTTTAAATAATGCATTTCCTTCTTCTTTCTTCTTACCAGCAGCTTCAATCTTCTCTGATGTGTTCATGTCCCATGACTCCTTTTCCTGAGAGGAGGCAGCAAAATTAATTATTTATGGTTAGACAACTTCAATGAACTTCAGACGCTCAAATAGACCATGATAAATCAGTTAAATACTAACAACAGAATGCAATTAATTAATGTCTAGAGACACAAAGATAGAAGAGCATGTAAAATTGGAACTTGCAAGCAAACAAGAGAGCAGAGCTATAATGCTTTTTGTTTCTAAATCAATCACTTAACCTTGTGAATTTTATTTAATTACAACTGCATGGTTGTTAGCATTCCTTTCCAATAATTTCTTTCAACAAAATTGAAACATACTATATCACTGAAGAATTGCAAATTATTGCTCGTTCATTAATTTACCTTCTCAAATGATACTAGTTCAACCTCATAATACAAAGTGGAGTTAGGAGGAACCACTGCAAGTTCCTGCTGAGACTCTGATGAACCAAAAGCATATTCAGGCGCAATAGTTAACAGTGCCACCTCACCCTTCTTCATAGTTAATACAGCTCTGTCAAGCCCATCAATTACTTGCTCTGCTCAATCCATAAAACACTCACATTGTTAGCATAATAAAATAAATTAGTGGGAAATGGGGAGAAACATTGAGATATTTCAAGTTACCCTCATCAGTTTTGAATTCAAACAGCTCCCCTTCATCATCATGACCCTTCTTCAAAAACAAGGTACCATCTTGCAGCTTACCAATTACTTTCACTGCAAGAATGCAGAAAGAGGTAAGAAAACATCAGAAACCATGTTCTAAAAACAATGAAAAGGTCATCATCCACATTAAGTATTAACAAGCATTTACATTTCACAATTGCCCCCTCATTTGGACGCTCAAATCCTTCCCCTTCTTTGATGATCTTCTTAATGACCTTCTTGTCATCAGTTACTTCTGACACAGTCTTCCAAGAAACTAACTCAAGGGTTATCTCCAATGATGCATTTGGTGGAACTGCACCTTCGTCACCATGTGCTGGTTTACCCTTCTCACCAAATCCATCTACAAACAAATAAAAAAACGCATAAAAGATAAACTAAAGAAGTAAATGAATTAATAGTAAGATTACTATTCATCTCCTTTTCAGTAAAAAATAAAAAGCAAAGAAAGGTATTCCAAAACTTCAGTAGAAAACTTACATTGTGGCTTCACAGTCAGAATCACTTTCTCTCCCTTCTTCATGGTTTTAACAGCCTTTGACAAAGCAGGACAAAAATAACCTGTAGTAGAGTAAACATCAATGTAAGATCACACAAAAGCAAAATTATCATGAAGAGAGTAACAAAATAAGTAGGCACTTGCCATCTCTGACTGTGAACTCCACTCCATCAGATTTTGCTACTAGAGTCCCATCTTCAAGACGTGCTTCGTAATTCACTACAACACCAAGAGTGCATTCAATATTTAAGATAAAGTTGAATGATACAAACACAGAAAATGAAATGTTTAATAAATATATTTCATACTTCATACCTAAAACTTCATCAAGATCCTTGGGGTTCTCCCATTTTTCCCCCTCGGTAACTATCTTCTTAAATAAACCTCCATCCTTACATATGTCCTTCACACTAGTCCAAGACAGCAGTTCCACGTCAAATTGAAGAGTTGCATTAGCGGGAATAGTTGGAGGAGAACCAGATTCACCATATGCTAGCTCAGCTGGGATGGTGAAAAGTGCATTTTCACCTTTCTTCATCGTTATAATACCTTGATCCCATCCTTTAATAACTTGCCCTGCATTTCCAAGGCACGACTTACATCACAATACAGTATAGTCCAAATTTTCAATCAAAACATAATATCTTGTTCTACAAAGAGTAAACAAACATATAGTGTTCATTCCACTCTTTCATTAATATACTCAAATCATGATTATCCATTAAACAGTAATATCACAAATTGACCATCACAATTACAACCTCATTTACACACTAAACATACACTGAAATGCTAATAGCTAAATCCCCACTTCGTAACAAATCAAATAGCCACACGCATTAATCATAACAACCACAGTTCTAAAAAAAAGACACTCACCTTGTCCAAGCGTGAAACTGAAAGGGGTTCCCCTATCTCTGCTGGAATCAAACTTAGTGCCATCAAGCAACGTCCCAGTGTAGTGAACTACATAAATTAAAATTGAATAAATCATTAAAATATTAAAGAAAAACAAAACCAAACATGAAATAAGAACAAGCTGTTACACACTCTAACAAATCTTTCTTAAAGGAACGTTTAACATAATTAAGATACTTTTTTTTTAGTCTTTATTACATAAAAACAAAATTAACTAAAAATCACAAAATTGTTATTAAAATCCATTACATAACATTCCAGATAAATTTCCACTCATAATAAATAATTAAGCAATGATGCTAGCATTTCTCAATCCAATCACAGAGATGTAACAAACAGAAATGGAAATGCAACAAAATGAAAAAAAAAAAATATATATATATATATATATATGCAAAACAAAACCAAACCAGAAATTAGAACAATCTGACAGTGAAAGAATTCCCGGTTACATACCTTCTAACACAATCTTTAAATAACTTAGGCACTCTTGACCATAAGATATAAAAAAGTAACAAAATTACATGTAAAATTCACTAACTACCGTAATTCGTGATAAATTTCAGCCAATTTATAATAGATAATCAAAAGAGTGTTGCTAGCATTTCCCAACCCCGTCGTAGAAACGGAAATGTAAAATAAATGAAAATGAAATTAAAAATAAATTCTAAAAAAAATAAATTATAAAGCAAAATAAAACCAGACAAAAAAGTAGAACAACCTCACCCAGAAGAGCAGCGAGTCACACAAAGCACTATCTTGATAATAATCACAGAACTCTTTAGTCTTTACTTCAAATAAAATTCACAAAAAATCACAAAATCAAAAGTAATATTCCTTAAAAATTGTGAAGCTGCTAGCTTTTCTCAAGCTGATCATAGAAAAAGTAAATGGAGTTGTAAACAAATGTAAATGCAAAAAGAAATGAAAATATAACCGAAGAGAATCAATCCATAGGAGAGAAAAAAATAAGAGCAACAAATGAAATGGAATAAGTTGTTCAATGAGTAAATACTAAGCTCATACATAAACTAAACTAATTTATACAAACTCTCTCGTATAACTTCGTTAATTATTTTTTTATCTTCTAAACTCTTAGATATAATAATTTCTTTAATTTTTTTCAACTTCGGCATAAACTAATATTTTAACTAATGAAGAAGATCATTTCATTTTATCTTCTTTTTCATTTCAATAGTGCTAAAGAACATGAAAGAAAAAAAAAAAAGTTAAGGTTAGAATTAGGAGAGGTGTCCACACCCAATGTAAAATGTACTAAAACAATGTCTTGCACATGTTTTCTTATTTCTGTAAAAAAAAATAAAAATAATTAAGTTAATAGACAAAAAAAAAGTATCAGAGTACCTTGAACTTCGTCACCAACTTCAGGAGTTTCCCAACCTTGACCTTCCTTGAGGAGTTTCTTCTTCAAGCCCTGTTTCCCAATCTCCTTCTCCTCGCCAACCTTGAGGACGGGGTTATCGAGGTCGTCGCCGCCGCCACCGGCGAAGTCGAAGTCGTCGTTCATGGACTCCGCCGTGGGCATGTCAAAATCCTCGTCCATGTCGAAATGTGGGAATGCTAAGGTTCGTGTTGGAAGCGATTGGTGAGAGAAAAGAGTGGAAAGAGGGTTTAAAAGGAAAGTAAGAAAGGAAGAGGTTCGAGAGAGTTCTACAGCGAGCGTTTCAGAGTGCGTGGGTAGTTTCGAGAATCGAGGGTTCGGATGGTTCCAGATTCAGCTATTTAGAGCCTCTTTCCTTTTAACTTTAGTATATGTTACTATTTTCAAACAATATATCATATTTTATTTTTAACCTGCTTATTGATTAATATTAATAGAAAATATAAATTATGAACTCATCCCTATATTTCTTGATTAAAAAATACAAATAGCTATTACTTCTCAATCAATGTTGGTCATGAACATGGTTTAATATATTAGCTATCCAATATTCAACAATATATACAAGTACAAATTATTAATTTTCAAACATTTTTTATATTTAATCTTGTCTAGTTTTATTAGGATTTTTACTTTGTTTTTTATAGAGATAAACTTTTTGTGTTTATAAAAATCTAAATATATTAATTGTTGAAAATATATCTTAAAATGACAATAGAGGGTTATTGGAAAGGTAAATATGTAACAAGGATAAAAAAATCTTTAGAAATATGTAAAGCTTTAATTAAATTTAATTCAAATCATATTTCTTCATAAATTTCTTTCCGAGTTTTATTAAATTATACAATGAATTGAATGATTTTCTTATCTTAAAGTCTTGTTTCCTCTTTAACCTTATGCAATTCGTGTATATTTTTGTCTTTCATATATATTATAATTTATTCAAAAAAAGGTCGATTCAAATAATAATGAATTAAAAATAATTTTTACAAAGGAAGTATCATTTATAATCATTCTCAAGATCTTACATTTTATTATAATGTGTCGTCTCAATTACATCACAAAATATCTAAGTTAATCAAAATAGAAAATATATACATAATAATTAAGTGAAATAGAAAATAGTCCTCCGTAATAAATTATTTCACATAAAATATTAAAATATTAAAACATAAAACGCATACTACACATAATATATTCAAATAATTAAAATATATTAATATTCTTATTTAGATAATACATCAACACAACCTACCAACATAATAATATTAATAAAATTATAATATTAATTACTAGAATGATAAAACAAGTAAGTTGTATAAACTTCAACCCATCCTTTTTTTAAAATTATATAAATAATTTAAGTTTATATTTTTGTATGTATTTTTAAAGATTTTTTTTCTTAAAAAATAAAATATATATTTATTGTTATTATTTTTAATATGATTTTTCTAATATTAGTAAAATTTAAATTAATTTTAGTGATTCTCAGTGTAATAGAATATTTTTCTCATTGATTACACCAATATTTTCAATGTTTCCACTTTCAAAATGAAAAAAAAAAAAAAAAAACCTTCGAAAACAATTCCACAACCTTTTCAAGAAAGAAAGGGTTTCAAATAGATAATGTCTTTTAAGAAAATGTTTAACAAATATAACACACATCTTTTCATTCTTGTTTTTTCTTAGAAAAATAGAAAATGTACAATCGAAGCGTCCCTTTAGATTTAGTTTTCCTTGTTTCTAAAAAGACGTTTTCAGAACTGGTCTTAAAAAACTTTAAATTAGAAAACAAGTTTTTTTTTTTTTTAATTTTCGGAAACAAAGCTTATTTTTTAAAAAAGATAACAAAAAAGATACTAAATCGCTAATAAATACCACGCTGAGATTAATACAAATGATAGGCAAAATCTTTCTAAATTAACCTCAGAATTAAACAGTGAAACCTTGGGTCATAAAATCATTATTGAGGAACAAAAATAAGCTAAGATAGCAAAAAGTCTGAACATTCCATTTCTTTTTATTTGTCTACAGTTCGGAGTTTTGATTTTCTTCTCCGCCTAAACTTTTGTCGTTCACTCCCACAAGCTCAGTGTCAAATACGAGCGTTGCACCACCTGAGTTATAAGTCATATGTGATAAGTATAAATATTCATAATATAGTTAGTTAGGCTATATACTACAAAATATAAAAAAAAAAGTAATGCAAACTAAAAAAATTGAATATTTTTCATTAACCAAATACAATTTAGTCACTCCTGAGATTATAATTCTAAAAAAGTCATAATTCCAAGTATGAAAAAAATTCTAAGAGGCATATCTTAAAGTGGACGAATCAGAACTGCTAAAGTACATGGGAGATTAAGCAGGTGGTACATAAAAAACAGGCAGCAATCTGATCAAATATCTAGCTGTCAAACATAAATTTTACTAACTAGAAATGAATGCTGGGTAGAGAGCATTACTATCATTATCAACATGATAAATTACCTGGAATAGTGGGTGGGGAACCCTGCTCTCCATAGCCCAGTTTTGCAGGTATTTTCAGCTTCCTCTTCTCACCAAGACACATTCCCAATAATCCCTGGTCCCATCCTGCAGAGAGACGAAGTGATCATGGAATGATTAACCAGTAATTTGTAATAAAATAGTGATACATACTAGTATGATTATGTAAAAAAAAAAAAAATAATAATAATAATAATAAACACAAATTTGAAAGTATATCAGTATAAATTATAGCTCATAATTACATTTTTATGGTAATCCTGATAACAGAAGTAACTTGAAAGAGCAGGGGAGGCATGATGAAGAGAACGAAACAAATGCTACTACAAGGTGACATTTGCATAATAAATGCCTTTTTAAACGTCAAAAATAAGCATTATACAATCAATCAATCGACAATTGATTGTAAAATTATTCTCCTCTGTTTCCAACTTCCACGACTCTTTCCATTGTACTACTGTGATCTGGCATACAATTTCTTTACAGTTTGAAGCATTTTTATTTCTCTCCTTTATATTATCTCCTTAATAACTTTCTTTTTCAATAACTAAGAAAACAAGCAGAGCAGCTGGTCAATAACCACTTCTATTGGTAATGAAACTAAAAATTTAAAAAACTGGTTATTTATGCACAACATACCTTTAATCACTTGACCACTACCAAGCTCAAATTCAATGGGGTTATTTCTTTCAAAGCTAGAATCGAAAACAGTTCCATCAGTGAGTTTTCCCTGCAAACACAATAAGCAAGAATAGTGAATACATGGATTCTTCATGACATTAACCAATGAAATGAGATTTGAAAATAATAATTCGTTAGAGTATATGTAGGGTAAAATGCTTTCCTGTGGTGTAGCCTGTTGATCACCTAAAATAAAAACCCCATATAAACAAAAGCAAGGATACACAAATAGCATACCATCGAAATGACTCTAGGAGATTTCCAGTTGTGACTATGTCACAAATACCTTGCCCTCACTCATTTTATTTGAATGGGTAGCCAGATTATTGCCCAGATTAGAAAGTAAACTTCAGATTATGAAATACCAAAATAAGCCATCAAGATAGACCAAGAAGAAAATACATAATTTAGTAATGTTATTTCTAAAAAAAGTGACATGAAAATTAGTATAGGAAATCAACCATAAGGTGATATTATCCGTCCCGATGAAACCAGAATAAGGCATGTTCAACATAAAAGGGGAAACTACAATCGCCAACAGTTACTAATATTATAGTACTTTGCATTGTTCATTATATATAATATAATTCATTTAAATTACAGTTAATTTTATTGATGAAGGGTGACCGAATATTATGCATCAAATACTTTATTGTTGCGCTTCAGATTTATTGCATGTAACTTCAGTAAAGATTGTAAGCTATTTCCCTTTCAACAAACATTTTACTTAAAAGAGGTTTCACTAAACTGCATCATCCTCCAAAACTTGAGAAATTACTCACCCGATAGTGTACTTTGACTCTATCACCTTTGTGTGCCTGTACTTCACAAGATGCTGGTTTATGCTGTAAAGAGACAGGGCATCAGTAGTATGCAAAAATGAGGGCATAAAACTCAGTTTCACCGAATGTGCAATCAAAATAACCTTGCCAACAGATATTGATTTGACAAGCAACAACTTCAGTATCTTGGGAATAAAAAAGTTTGCATCATTCACAGGGGAAAACATAACTTATTTCCTGTTTTCAACCTCCACAATAAATTACCAGAAATTTTCATTTCCATCCTTACTAGTTACTGACAATCTGTTGATACTATATGTGTAAAGCCCATAAATGTCCTACTCAGCAAGGACAGCACTGTCCCCCATCAAACTATACTACTATCTCATTCAAAGCCATAGCCAGGCTCCAACCATGTATCTCTATTTTAAAACACAAAGTCACAAACTGGCAAGCATACTACCACAAATTTCTTTTTCTTGTGAACAAAAGAAGTAGTATTTACCTAATAGCCTAAAAGATCAACTATTTCTTTAGCCATTTCAAATGCATAACATGATAACATTGAAGATTCCAAACCCTTACAAGGCTTTTCACTGCACTTGTACACACATCACGTTACAAGAAACAAGACATAAATGTCCAAGCACCTCTAATGCCATAAAATTAGCAAGTACTAACATTTTTTTTATATATATAAAAAAAAAAAATACCCTTGACTTTGCAGCTAAGCCAAGGAAACAACACTTGTACTGTTACATTTCCTACAAAACTTCCGATCGTTCAATGAGGTCACACTCACCCAGTCAATAGACCCATCATATCTATTAAAATCCAGTATATCAACTTTAAAAATATGCCAGAACAACGAATTTTAACCAAAAGCGGGAAAAAAAAATTACGCAAACTCCTTTCCTGTACAAATTATTCAAAACCTCTAATCTAAACTAAAAAAAATGCCATGGATCTTAACCAAAGTATCATTTTAAAGGCTACCTTCACGCCAATCTGCAACTCCGTCACATCACCCGTCTTCTTCGCACAAACTAAACCACAGAAAAGAAAAAGAAAAGTGAGAACGCTGATATTATTATCAATGACAAAGATAAACCATAAAATCCGAGAATTGAAGCAGAACATTGGTGAGATCTGAAGCAATTGAGGAACAAAGAGAAAACGAAAGAAAGAGGAGTTAAACAATAGCGCGTGAAACTTTGGTGAAGGGGAAGAGCATAGTTACATACCTAATGCGGAAACAAAAAGGAAGAAGAGAAGAAGGGAAACTGCGTTCATGGAAGACCTGAAACTCATTTTTCTGGTTTTAGTGGCTAAAGTCAGTGACTGATTTGTTTCTCTCTTTCACTCAGGAGATCCAAATAGTGGTGATCAGTGAGTATTGTTGTGAAGTAAGGGTTGTCTCTACTTCCGAAATTAAATGAAATTTATCTTTTTGCATTTTTTTTCTAAATAAAGCGTTATTCTAGTTTTTTTTTATTTTAATTACAAATAGAAACATGTTTTATAAATAAATTAAATAATTTAATTATAAAATATTGTATCATAGAATTTTTTTTTTTCAAATGATATTCATATTTTTATTTTAAAATAAATATTTATATAATTATGTTATTAATAAAATAATATTCATACTTCTTATTTTATTTATATTTTATATTAATATTTAAAAAAATATTTATACTTATAATAAATTAAATTTAAATTTAAAAATAAGTTAAGAACTTTAATCATATATCTTATAACTATTTCTTTCTTATTTTTCTCTTCTCTAAATCTTTATGAAGAAATTACCTCCTAATATACCAAAAAACAAATTGTAAATATACGTATTCATTTACTTCAAATTTCAAATAATAATTATGATAATTACTGCATAAGTTATGCATTTACTTAGTAACTTACTACATTAAAAAAAAATGAAGAAGAATAATTACATTATTATGAGTACAAAGTTCTTTTGTAATAATATCCTGGAAAGATATTTAAATATTTCAATTAAAACTTTAGAAAGGTTAGAAATTAACTTATACTATCTTAAATAAAATAAATTTTATTTAATATTTTAAATAGTAAAACTAGGCATAACCAAAGTGATGAACATCAATATTAGCTAGAGGAAGATTTTGTACAAATAACTTTTTTTTACTTACCATGTGTAACACGATATTATGTTGTAATTAAGAATAAGTAAGTGTTATAGTTTTGATGAGAAATTAATGGATGAATTTGTATTGATTATAAGTTTTTTCTTTAATAATTCTGAATGTAAATTGAGATGTTTTATGAATAACGATTGATTTAAGAACTAATAAATAAAATTAACTAAACAATATGAAATTAAAACAATTTTTCTTATTAAATTTGAAATTTTTATTATATAATTTTAAAATTTTCCTAAAAGAATTTATTATTTATAAGAAAATTGGTTAAATGAGTAATGAGTTGAATTGAGTATAATTTTAATAAATTCATCATTCAACCTAATAAAATCTAATTAAATTAGATTGGATTAAATTTATATATTATTTTTTATAAATTATATTCAAATAAATTATCATTTGGTAAATTAGGTTAAGTTTGATTAATTAAATTAAAATTTTGAAAAATGTTTTTTTTTAATTTATATCAAATATTAAACAATTTGAATTGATATTTAATAAAATATAATAGATAGAAAATTAATTTAAAATTTTAAATCGATATAATTTATTTAAATTAATTTAAAATATAAAAATATATATAGATTTTCAGAATCATAATGTAAAATGTAAATTATTAAAAATTATAGAGTTTTTTATTTAAAAAGTTTTCAAAAACTCTCAAATACTATAAAATAAGAGGAAAATATAATCAATTACAGTTATTTGAATTTTTACATTGTTATTCTTAAATCCTATTCGAATTAGTTATCATTTAGTGATTAGATTAGGTCGGATGAATTAGGTTAAGGTTTTAATTTTTTTTTAATTTATATTAAATATTAACCAAATTGAATTAATATTTAATAAAATATAATGTATAGAAAATTAATTTAAGATTTTATGTTAATATAATTTATTTAAATTAATTAAAAATATGAAAAAAATATATAATATTAATTTTGTCTACGAGAATCATAATATAAAATGTGAATTATTAAAAGTTGTAAAGTCTTTTTATGGAAAAAGTCTTCATAAACTTTCAAATACAACAAACAAAAAGTAAGATATAATCAACTATTTCAAATTATTTCCTTATTAAGTTAACACTGTTTAGATTCTTCGTTGCCTCAATCCTATAAGGCTCTCCTTTCCACAACTTATAGAAAAAAAATCTAAGAATGTAAGAGCACTAAATAACTAAAGGAAGTAAAAGCGTTTTTGGGTGTAAAGATAAGCTTGAAATTATTCATGTATTCCAGGTATAATGTAACGAGAGAAGATAGAAGTTAGAGTACGAGAGTTGTGGAGATGATGAGAGTTAAAAATTTATTTGGGTTAGGGTTCAATTTTTACATTTTTCATAAGAAAAAAAAAGAAACAAATTAAATTAATTGAATTTGATTAATCACAAATGAAATCTAATCTAATTTAGTTGGTTGGATTAAGTTATTGAATAATTCAACCCAATGAATATCCTAAACCTCATTTTTGAAATAAAATAAATTACCTATTAGTAGTTCAAAGTAATCCAATAATCTAAAAATCAAATTTATTGGATTTCAAAATAAAAGAATTTAAAAAGTAAGTAGTTGTTCACTAATATTATAAATTTGTAGATATATTAAAAGATTAGATTTATTCATTCAAAATTATTTTTTATTTTATTTATAATATATTTAATATTATTAGTCTAACTTATTAACGTCTCATATTACCAATCAATAGATTTTAAAAGCATAAAATTAACTCATTCTAATGTAAATAACTTATAAAAATTTATAATTAATAGATAAAGACATTAAAATTAATCTAATAACAATAATTATAATTAACTTTATACAATAAAATCAACAACTTAGTCATATAAAAACACAACTTCAATATTTAACATTTATTTTAATTTAAATACTCTAATAATCATAAAGTATCTATTAAAAAAAATAACTACATAACTATCAACCTAAATTATAATAAATTTATATTAAAAATAAAAACATGTAATGTATAAAACATCTAACTTCCATACAAAATAGAATTAAAAAATTTAAAATAAAATAACTTACTTTATGCAAATATTTTAATTAGATAAAAGTGTTTTTCTTTTTACAAGTTTACTTCCGCTAGTAGATCTTGAAAAAAAAATTTTTTTATAAAATATCTTTAAAAAGTAAAATATTTAAAAAAATAGGTAAATTTTTTTTTAAGATATAAAAAAATGAAATATTTATTTTTTATTTATATATTTAAAAAATTTAACTAAACTAACTTTTATTTTTCATAATAATAAATTTTATTTATATATATATATTTTTTGAGTAATTCCTTACCGCAAGTAAAAATTAAGGTGAAACACTATAAATTTTAAAATAAATTAATTGTTATATATAATAGTTCATGAAAGAATACAGATTGTGGAAGAATCACTAACATATTTTAAAGATTAACCTTAACTTTCGTTTTGCAGATGAAATAACCAAAATAAATTGATGATATTAGAATGTGAAATGAATCGAGGTTAATAAAAGTCGAGGAATATAAACATTATCACTTGCTTCTTGAGACGACTTTTCATTTGAAGAACATATTTTTCTATTTTTGTTATCATTAATATTAGGAGAAATTTTAAAGTATCATATATATTATTATTAGTGATGTTTTTCAATCATATTTAATATTTGACTGTAAAAATATGCAATTTAATAATAAGTAATTTTTTAAAGACATATAGTGCTAACAATAAAAAAATGAATAAAAAAGTTAATACAATTTTTTTATACTAATTCAATTTTACTTGAATTTATAGCCATTTTAATCTAAATAACTTAATTAATAATATATTATAATTATTATTACAAACTTAATTAATCATATTTTTATTTTAAAACAATTAATGATATAGAATAAACATATAAAAGAATGAAAATATAATATAGTTAAATTAATTAATCAACATTTAATTAGCATAGATTAAAAGATGATATCAATTTTGTCAATGAACAAAATTGATTGCAAATGATATTGTAAAGTCAATTATAGATTAGATTTCACAAGTTCATATTATTAATATTAAACTCTAAAATTTGGTTCTATTTTACATGCTATTTTTCTTTTCAAAATTTTTATGTAAAATAGGTGACCACTACTTAAATTTTTTCTCTTATTGTGGACACATTGTGATTCCAATGAGGATGAATAGCATATTGAAGGGTATGTTTGTGTGGCTCATAATTGTAGGGATAGCTTTTGGCAAACTTGAAGGAATAAAGGGTATTTCTTTCTCACAAAGCTTCCAAAAATTTGGCTTATGGGTAGATAAGGTTGACTTGATTTGGTCTAACCCTAAAATCAATTGGTGAAGATAAATGAAAGTGACTCTTTTATACAAGATTCAAGGAATTTATCTATTTTGACTTGGTCTAAGCAACTATTATAAAATTGATTTATTAATTAATTTGATTATGAATGAATAATTATAAATTCTCATATATATTCTTTTTAGTAACTTTTCTATCTATTTTTTTTTTATAATAAACATTAAATATGCTTTATATTTTTAAATATTAGTTGTGTTTATGTGTTTATTTGCATTTTACATTTTATTAGATGATAAATTATAAAATGATTTCATTATTTCATAAATATCATTCAACATTCATTCTATCATCTCTTATATTATAATAATAATAATATAATATTTTAAAAAGTATAATAATACATTAAATATAAAATAAGTTCATAATGATTATAAGTTTTTTTGAAAAAATAATAAATATAATTATAGTGAAAATTGTTATTATTGTTATTTGAAATTATAAATAAAGATTATATATAAAAATTGTAGAGAAAAATGTAGGTAAAACAAATGAAGAAAAAATTTAAAAAAATATTTTTTATTTTAGAAATATTCTTAAAAAATTAAAAATAGAATTAAAAAGATTTAAAAGTAGTCAGATCCAAAAATAGGACTATTTTATTGATATTTTCTTAACCAATTCGAAATTTTTTTTTTTAAACTAACATGTCTAATCAGATTTTTAAAATAATAATTTTAGTTATCTTTATAATGTTTAAATATAATTTTTTTAAGTTTTATATCAACTCATCACATTAAATACAAATTTTGACATTTAGTTTTTATTATTTAACTTTTATATGTTCCCCACCTGTTATAAGTAATCAAGATGAGAGAGTTGTGTAAGATTGAGGTGATTAAAATTATATATATTAATTTTACTTTTTATCTAATAATTTATTGTAAATATTATAATTTATTTAGAGTTTATAATTTATATATTAATTTTGATATTGAAATATTGAATTATTATAAAATAATTTTGTAACAGTATTATACTTTTAGAATTATTAATTAAAACATATTAAAGTTATCTGCAATCAAAAAATCACTATTATTATTTTTTCCTATTCTTATATAATTTAAAATTAAAAGAAAATAATTTATGTTTACGATATTTGTGTAATAAAAAAAATATTTATTTTCTATTTATAATGAAATAATAATTTATTTATACATTATTAATAATTTTAAAATATAATTAAATATAAAATATTAAAATACATAAAATATTTATTTTATCTAAATAATATTTATTAAAATATTTATAAAATTATTTATTAACAAAATTAATTTTTTTCTAAATAAAAATTTGATCTAATGTTTAACTTTTTATTTACTATTTGTATTAAGATATGATTATCCCATTAACATAAATAATAAAAATAAGATAATATAAATAAAATTAATTAAAATAATAATAATAATTTATATAATTTATATTTTTATTATTTTAATTAACTAAAATCAAATACTTATATAATTATATATAAAACAATTTAATTATATATACTTTTTTTATATATGTGAATGTATTTAAAATATTATATAAACTTTTCTATAAAATTATATAAAGTCTTTAATTTAAGAAATTAACACCTACTAACATTAATATATACATTACTAAACTATAAACATAACCCCTTTATATTATTTTTTACATTAAAATTCCATTTTACACTTTTATTTTCATTCTAACTATTACATAAATACACTTAAAAACATTTCAAATTTCATATATATATATATATATATATATATTAAAATTATATCAAATAATAGCTGTAGTAATTATATAATATACACACCAACAACACAATCATTTATTTATTAATAAATCATATGTGTCACATTATTAAAATTATATCAATTTAATTTTTTTATTAATTTTTAATAATAAATAAATATTATATTTAGATATTTAATATTTTAATAAATTTTATTAATATTAAATTTATTATTAATTATTAAATTTAAATATAAAAATAAAATTATATATTTTTAAAAATTAGAAGATTGAATTGATAATAAAACCTAACTGGAACACGGTTACCGTCTAGCTTAACACAATCAAGGGTAGAAGTGGCAAAGACCAAAACTTGGTGGGAAAGGAAAGACGAGACAGTTACAAATTCAAAAGTTCGAAACAAAAACACCGAGCGAGGATTCCAACTTCCACTCCTCAACTCCACGCACTACTCTCCACTCTTTTATCCTTATCTTCCCCATAGATTCTCGGAATCTCCGAACCCTATCTTCTCTATCTCTTTCCCCTTTTCTTCTTTTCCAAAACCCCTCTTCTCTTCTGAATTGGGTTTCTTTCAAATTCAAATATTTCAATGGAACCTGACGGGATTGGTGAACTCAAGGTACCGTTGTTGCAGACTCCGGAAGCCGCCGCCGCCGCCGCTAGGACCGTCACGTTCCAACTGAGTGACATCAAGTGTGCTTCGTGCGTGAATTCCGTCGAGACCGTCGTCGGGAGCCTTGACGGCGTCAAAAGCGTCGCCGTTTCGCCTCTTGATGGCCGCGCTGCCATCAAGTTTGACCCTAAGTTGGTTACTGTAAGTAAGACTTAGGTCTTTTCTGCTCTGTTTTCTTTTGGTAAATGATTAATTTGGTGCGGGAGGGAAGAATGAAAAATTGATTTAGTTTTTAAATGTGTCAAAAATTCAAATTCTCTCTTATTTTATAATTTAATGTCAAAATAGTTCTTCAAAACTTAACAATAAGAATAAATGTAATTGCATAATACAGAGGAATTAAAATAAATATTTTATTATTTCAATAATTACATTTACAGGATTCTCACTAAGTTCCAAATTGATCATTCACCCGTTTTATTTTATTTTATGCTAGAGTTTAAGATTCATCACTTGGCTATAAAAAGATTAGAGTCTTGATAATCGGTGCTGAAAGTTGGTTACGGAATTAAAAGGATACCTTTTTTTTTATTGGAAATCATGTGGGAACATATTAAAAAGTTACAGGGGACTGCATGTCTCTGCATGTCCGTAAAAACCTTTTTTTTTTTAATTCTTTAACCACCCTTAGGGTACTAGTTAGCATTTGCCAAAAAGTTATACCCTAAGTTGTTTTACACTGTGAGTGCATGGTGGTTCTGGACCATGTAATAGTTTTTCTAATGCATAGATTATTTAATGTTTATTTGACTTAATTTTTTTAGTCTTTTTTAGAAATAGAATTAGTACAATTTGGTCTGGGAAATTTGAATGTTGTTTCTTAATTTCTCTGGATGTTATTTTTGTGAGAATTGAAGTTTGACGTTGGTAATCTATAATGACTTTTAATGCAAAGGGAACACTTTATCATGTGAATCATTGAGGTCAAGCTCTAATTCTGAAAAGTGAACAACACTAAAACCACAAGAGGAAGTCCATCTAAGTTTTGTCCATGTTATTGATTTTGAAGGACTAATTTGTATAAGTGGGAACTTTTAGGGTCTAAATCTTGAGTTACAAGTTTCAGGGATGAAATTGTTGTTAAATCTTTGGTCAACTTTAATATTTATACTGACCAAATGTCTGGTGATATTCATTTTTGTGATTGTAAAATTATTTGTAGGTGAAGCAAATAAAAGAAACCATACAGGAGAGTGGGTTTGGAGTAGATGAGCTTCATGACCAGGACATAGCAGTGTGCCGAGTGAGGATTAAAGGAATGGCATGCACAAGCTGCTCAGAGTCTGTTGAGAATGCTCTTCAAATGGTTGAAGGGGTGAAAAAGGCCATAGTTGGTCTTGCTTTGGAAGAGGCGAAAGTGCACTTTGATCCTAATCTCACTAATGTTGACAAGATAATTGAGGCCATAGAAGATACAGGTTTTGGAGCTGATCTTATTAGTTCTGGTAATGATGCAAACAAAGTGTATCTAAAGCTTGAAGGTGTTGATTCCGCTGGAGATTTAAATTTAGTAATGTCTTCTCTTGAGTTAGCTGTAGGGGTGAACCATGTTGAGATGGATTTGTCTGAACATAAAGTTACTGTTAGCTATGATCCCGATGTTACAGGTCCAAGGTCTCTCATTCACTGTGTTCAGGAAGCTAGCTGTGGCCCCAAGAAGTATCAAGCAACCTTGTACTCTCCTTCGGGGCAAAGAGAAAGGGATAAGGTGAATGAAATCCGTATGTATAGGGATCAATTTTTGTTCAGCTGCTTATTTTCTGTTCCCGTGTTTGTATTTGCCATGGTGCTTCCCATGCTTCCTCCTTATGGCAACTGGTTAAACTACAAGATCCACAACATGCTTACTGTTGGGCTGTTTTTAAGATGGATTCTTTGCACGCCTGTGCAGTTCATAATTGGCAAAAGGTATGATAAATATGAATAACTATTTATCCTAGTTTCGTTTCTTGTTAATGTTTCTCTTTATTCACCGAAAGACAATTTTATTGTATTGTTTTCAAGAAATTAGAGATTTTTATAGTCATTTTACTGTCTATTACTAACAGATTCTATGTGGGATCATATCATGCACTGAAGCGAAAATCTGCTAACATGGATGTGCTAGTTGCGCTTGGCACAAATGCTGCTTATTTTTACTCTCTATATATTTCAATAAAAGCACTGACTTCGGATACATTTGAAGGACAAGATTTCTTTGAGACAAGTTCCATGTTGATATCCTTTATTCTATTAGGGAAGTATTTGGAAATTGTGGCTAAAGGGAAAACATCAGATGCTTTAGGAAAGCTGACTCAACTTGTTCCTGATAAAGCTATTTTAGTAGAACTTGATACCGACGGAAATATAATCACAGAGACAGAAATTGACACTCAACTTATACAAAAAAATGACATAATTAAGATTGTTCCTGGGGCCAAAATTCCTGTTGATGGTATTGTTATAAAAGGGCAAAGCTATGCAAATGAAAGTATGATCACTGGGGAGGCAAGACCTGTTGATAAAAGCCCAGGAGACAAGGTATTATTTTTACATTATGACTCAATTGCTAGTAGTTTACAGATTATGACAGAAGAGGCATTCCAATAAATTAGGGGCGAACATGAGAAAAATACAGGTAAAGGTGAGTTTCAGTGTTGAAGGGTGAGAATTCCATGAAAGACAGCTGATAGTAGCTATGTATTTTATTAGAGAATAGGGAAAATCCTAATTACAGAGATCAGAGTTGCTCACAAAACAAGAAAATCAATGATAGAACATTGCAGATCATTGAGGTCCTGTGAATCTCCTTGCCCAAACGCCTCCAAAATCACTCAATTACTAGCTTATCTTTCCCTTGTTTTTGCTTCTAATAGTTTTCCCTTCCTTCCACCCACTGTCCTTGCCGTGTAGCCATGGTTTTACAATTGTGACTCTCTTCTTTGCATGTGACTTATAAATTCATAATCCTCATGTGGTTTTCCATCATCTTTCATGGGAATTCATAGCAATAGGTATAACTAAAAAGGTGAGCGGATGCACTCCATGATGTGTTTACACATCACGCAATTAAGATTTATATATAGATTGAGTACACACAAAGACACGCAAAATAGATTCAGGAGGTAGATATATATTTTCTTTTTATTTTTCTTGGGAAGGGGCATGTAGTGAAATGTTAACCTTTAGTTTTTCTGTATTTATTCCAAGTTCTAGTGTTTCTAATTAGTATTAGTGTAAAGGTGCCATGGTAGGGTGGTAAGAGCATTTTTTTTTCTTTTAATATGCTGGGCAGGTTATCAGTGGGACCATCAATGAAAATGGATGCTTACTGGTTAAGGCCACACATGTTGGATCAGACACTGCACTTTCTCAAATAGTTCAACTCGTTGAAGCTGCTCAACTTGCCAAAGCACCAGTTCAAAAACTTGCTGACCATATTTCAAGGGTTTTTGTTCCAATAGTGAGTGTTGCTCATCAACTATATGTTTCTAGTTTTTTTTCCTTGAAGAAGTTTTCATCTACGTGTAGTGACTCAATATAATATATATCTCTTTAGGGATCCGAACTTATATATGCTGATTGTTGAGAATAAACAAATTCAATGATAAAACAAATTTTTGGTGGACATTCTCTTGACTGGATGATCTGGAAAGGGGTCACTCCTATTTTAAAGTGTTTCAATCTTTGCCTGTGCTATGTTAATCACACTCATTAACTCTGGTTTTGGGTTTTAGGAATTCTTCCTCATGTAGAAGCATTTCAAAACAGTGGAATGTGGCATCAGTTATCTAATTACTTTTGTTGCTTTACCCTTTTGTTTATATGCTAATCTTATTTGACATGAAATAAAGGGATGATAAAGATCCTGCATTATTTAAACCTTACTTGATATCAGCATTGCAAAACTATTTTATAATTTTATTATTGGGAAGCTGCTTAGTTTGTGGTTGCATCCTTAGGTGGTTGTTGTGGCACTAGTAACTTGGCTTGGATGGTTCATTCCTGGGGAAGCTGGTCTCTTCCCTAAACATTGGATACCAACATCAATGGATGCATTTGAGCTGGCTTTGCAGTTTGCTATTTCTGTGTTGGTTGTTGCTTGCCCATGTGCTCTGGGACTTGCAACACCAACAGCAGTCATGGTTGCTTCAGGCATGGGTGCTTCTCAAGGTGTGCTCATCAAGGGCGGAAATGCACTTGAAAAGGCACACAAGGTAATGCTATTTCTTTTTCCTGTTACTTCATATGACAAATTGTAGTACGTAATAAAACCTAAAAAATAAATAAAAAGGAATTGTGGCATGTCAACTTTGCTTGCATTTGGTGAGTATACTAATAGAAGTTTTTGTATGTATTATTTCTAACAGATCATGTGAGCGTTACCCCCTATTTTGTTTAAAAACTGTTTGAAACATTATAACTAGATGCTGAAATGTTAACAGCCATTAATGTTTCCCCTGTTATTCATGAGCTGTGACAAAATCTTTAGGCGACAAGATGTTATATTACTTAGCATAGGCCTTCTTTTTAAAAGTTGTCAAGGTTGTAGTCCAATTGTCTGATGTGGCATGTAGGCATAGTAATAGCACAAAATGATATAATAATACCTGAAAGTATTGTTCTGTATGATTCTTCCCCTCTTTACAACTTTCATAATTTGATGGGTGTTGAATTAACCTACCTATAATGGATGATGCTGGTCTTCCCATTTTTCCTTGTCCGAATTCTTATACTGTGATAAATAAACTGCATATTTGATGAAGCGGGGCCAAAGAATTTGTCAATGCTTATATTCTTTTCTAGCTGGATGTTGCTAAATGGCAATATATTCTTTTTCAGAATCTTGTTCGGTGCTGTCAGGAGATCAGCACTGCACTAAATCGTCAAGGTCTTTGGCATATATATGTATATATAGGGTGTATCGAGTTTAAGGAGTGTTTGTAAGGGAGAATGAGACAAATAAATTTGGACATATAACCATATATATATATATATATATATATATATATATGAATGATTAGGATTAAAAGTTGTTTAATAATAAGATAACCACTTACACAACTCAAATGATTTTATCTTTTAATTTAAGCTTTAATAATTTGATCCAATGATCAAGATTCACTCTCTCATAGTAAAAGAAAACATACGCACGCATATATATACACGCATATCAAACTGTTTCATATTTCATTTATCTATGATGATCAAGTTATGCATAATTTTATTATGGCTTAAAATCTCATTAATTATTGCCAATGCAGGTAAAAATTGTTGTGTTTGATAAGACTGGGACACTAACAGTTGGGAAGCCGGAGGTAGTTAGCGCAGTTCTGTTTTCTGCATTTTCTATGGAGGAGTTATGTGACATGACAATTGCTGTGGAGGTATTTTTCTATGTTGAATTCGGTACTTATTTGGATACTTGAATACCTGATGTAATTTTATTCTTGGTGACATTTTTGGAGCCAATGATGGAAAGAGATTAATGTAAAAGATGAAGTGAATCTAATTTGACAAAAGAAATTGGTTCTCTTGTAATGGGAAAAAAATATTAGTTTAGGTTGGTTTCAAGTGGTTTATTTTAAAACAGATTTCAAATACATTTGAGAAACACAAGACAATAACATTTTTTTTCTTCATGTATAGTATGTTTATGTACAAAATTTATTTTGCCACTTTCTTGTGATGAAAATAAAAATGTTTATTTGTGTGAATTTCAAGTGATTTATTTCAATATAGATATAAAATAAATTTGAAAAACACAGGATAAACATATGTTGTCTTCATTTATAGCATGTTCGGTGACAAATTTCTTGAGGGAAATAATAATTTTTTCAAATAACTTTCTGAAGTTAGCAAAAAGAACGATTATTTCGTCAAAAGAAAGTGAACCAAACATACACGTCATATATTTGGGGAAAATTTTCAATTTGGTGTGTACTACCTAGATTTGATTTGGTATTTAAGATTGTCAGTTTCTTAACTGAGATGAAAAATATAAAGGAGAATGGATTAAAATGACAGTTAATTTTTCTAATTCAGATATATCTTAATTTATTTATCCTTATTGTTTAAGCTAATTATTTATACAAACTTTTAGGCAAGTAGTGAGCACCCGATAGCTAAAGCTGTTGTGGTACATGCAAAGAGGCTGCGCCAGAAATTTGGTTCTTCCAAAGAGGAAGAAGTCCCGGATGTGGATGATTTTGAGGTACACATGGGAGCTGGTGTAAGTGGAAAAGTTGGTGATAGAACGGTTGTAGTTGGAAACAAGAGACTCATGCATGCTAGTAATATTCCAGTATGTTCTGAGGTTGAGAAGTACATCTCCGAAAATGAAAATCTAGCTAGAACTTGCATTTTAGTTTCAATTGATGGAAAGATTGCTGGTGCATTCAGCGTAACTGATCCTGTAAAGCCAGAGGCCAGACGTGTTGTGTCTTTTCTCCACTCCATGGGCATCTCAAGCATCATAGTGACTGGTGATAACCGTGCTACAGCAACTGCTATAGCAAATGAAGTAGGTATTGATGAGGTTTTTGCTGAGACAGATCCAGTTGGCAAAGCTAACAAGGTGAAAGAGTTGCAGGTAAGGCTTGTAATCTATTAAGCTAAATAAAGATCGTGCTAAAAGCCAGTCTTTATCAATTGGATCTAGTTAAACTAATGTAGATGTAGTTGATATATTTTGCTTATAAAATTATGTATGGAGGCCTTTTTGGCTCCCTTCACACTTAAAAAAAAAAAAATTTATACTCTACTTCCAATCAATTTCTCATTCAAAATTTATTTTTCAAAACATGAGCAAAAGCTTAGAAAACTAGATGTTTTTTCATTGTCTTCTTTTTTCTTTAAATATTTTCAAAACATGTTCAAGTACTAACATTTTTTTTTAAACAGAAATGTGCTCATTCAGAAAAAACAAATTTTTGAAAACAGTAACTAACAAGGCTAAATATTTTCTGAATTTTGAAACTTAATCTTGGTGCAGATGAGAGGAATGACAGTGGCAATGGTAGGTGATGGAATAAATGACTCACCAGCCTTGGTTGCTGCTGATGTTGGCATGGCAATTGGTGCTGGAACTGACATAGCTATAGAAGCAGCTGATATAGTTCTGGTCAAAAGCAGTTTGGAAGATGTGATCACAGCCATAGATCTATCTAGAAAGACCATGTCGCGCATCAGACTGAACTACATCTGGGCTCTTGGTTACAACATTCTAGGCATGCCAATTGCTGCTGGAGTCTTGTACCCTTTTGCTCGAATCAGATTGCCCCCATGGCTTGCTGGTGCTTGCATGGCTGCTTCTTCTCTTAGTGTGGTTTCATCCTCTCTTTTGCTGCAGTTCTATAAAAAACCTCTGCATATAGAATCCTCTTTATGACCATATTTATGCCCTCTAGTTTGATCAAGCTACACATTTTGGCCATAAGACTCAGGTCACACGTAACTTTTTTTACCCAATCGATGTAATTCTTTTAATGCTATAATTTTGTCCAAAAATAGGCCCGCCTGAAGTGCAGAGTTTCATGGAAATAATTGATTTGATTGACCTACATCAATACCAAGTTATGTATCTGCAGTGTAGACCTTGAGGTTGTTGGAACAAAAGATTGGAAACGAATCAGGAATCTATTAACAGGTCCCATTGTTAAGATTTCTAAATTTCATTGAATGAGTGCCTTCAAGATATTGGTTGAAGAATTAAAAGAAGAAATCTTGTGATTGGAAATCAACTGAGCGCTTTACAAGATCAAGAAATGTATTTTTATCCATCCTAACAAAAAGAATCACTTTTAATTTCCTAACAAAAAGCATTTGTCAAAATTTTAATATCTTGGAACAACTGAAAATGACAAATAATATGAAATTTTGTTTGAATATGCATGAAACAAATCAATTTGAAATGGTGGAAAGAGTAAAAGATTTAGCCTAAAACAAAACTGAATTTGCAATCTACCCTTCGTATGTTCATAACTTATACTAGTTTAAAATAATCTGAGCATAAGTTTAATATTGAAAATTTGATGTATATTTTATTTTTGCTGGGTATAGTATCTAGAAAGTCTACGTCAATGCCCCATTTATTTCAGCACCAAGCTGCAAGTAGATCAAGTTGTCACACATCGCCATCTCCTTAACTCAAACGTCTGCATCAACTTTACTTTATGCCATAAACATAGAGTATTGTTTGTTTCTAAGGAACAATCTTCCACAACCCACCAATGCTGTGTTTAGTGTCATGATGGCTCCAATGATGAAAAGTCACAACTTTTTATATTTCTTTCTACCCATAATTGCGAATTTTACCACTGAATACACTTTTGTGAATTTTACGCTGAATTTTGTATTTTTTTTTCCGTTAATTGGTTGTCAAATTATCAATGATGTGATAGTGTAGTTAATATAAAGTGCTTTCCATGAGTGAAATATCTATTATGGTTTAAATTATACACTTTATCACTAAATTTTTGTATTTTTGTAAATTTTACCATAAGTTTTAATTTTTCGAATTTTATTAGGGAATTTTTAATTTTAAAATTCTATCGTAAATTATATATTCATCAATTGGATATCAATTTACTATAACCAATAAAATAGATAAAAAATAATGGTATGGTAAAAAAAAGTGAAAATATTAAAAATGATAATTTAACATATTGCTTTAAATATTAATTTTTTTTTTAATTTATGTTGATTTTATTCTAATAAAAAATTAGATATTAACTCCTTATTTCCTTAACTATTTTCATGGTAAAAATCTCACAAAAGTTACATTTTGAATATTTTATCTGGATTGTTATTATATATAAAGAAATTTAAATTTTATTTTTAAATAAAAAAATAAAATTTAAATAATTAATAGTAATTACAAGAATTTTTTGACATTCTATTGATGAAGTTTTTGTTCCATAATCCGTATATAGAAGTTACAAATAGTTAAATAAATAGTTTGAGTAAAAATTATTTTGTACATTATAATTGAATGGTTTTAATTTAATAATTTTAGTTTAAATAAAAAAAATTAAAAGATTATATTTATTTTTTATAAAATTTGTATTTAAAGGATGATTAATTAGCTATTTTGTGAAAAATAATTATTATGAATAATCAATAAAATATAATTATGAAAATATTTTTGGAGATTTATAACTAACCCAAAAATACTTAATTTTTATTTATAAAAACATAATAATTATTTATACATTATTAATAATTTTAATAATATTATAAATATGAAAAATACTGCTCACAATACCTAAATTAGATTTATTATTTAAAAATAATAAATATTTACAAAATCATATTACAACAAAATAACAAAAATTAAAATTAAAAAAAAATAAATCTCCTCCAATTAAAATTTGAAACTACAATTTAACTTTATCTTTACTTTTATTTTCTTGTATCAAAACATAATTATAGTAATATCAACAAAATCATAAAAAAAAAATAAAGCGTAAGTTAATGCATACAAAATCAATCATAATAATATACAATTCATATTTTAACATCATAGTTAAATATACAATCATGTGATCATAATTATACTCAATCAAATGCATTCATCACACTCACTTATTCATCTGCAACTAATATTTTAGATAGAAACTTTCGAAAAATTATATGCAATCATTGATCTCAAAGTCCAACACTATCATCTCTTAACAAGTTTTTTTTCCACTTCCAAAATGGTTAATCTTTTAAAGCAAGTTTGTCAAATTCGCGATTTAAATCGTAAGATCGTTCGATTTTATGATTTCTTTAGAGTTTCCGTATTTACATACCAAAAAGATCGGATTTTTCTTCAGATCGTATCATCGAGAAAAATTGGAAATTGCTGCAAAACAACCATCTTTGACCTTGAAAAGTCGCGTACATCATCTTCTCTATCACACTATGCGCGATGCCCAGAAAGACGTTATGTGATGAGACGGAGCAGATACTGTCACACTATGCGCGATGCCCAGAAAGACGTTATGGGATGCCATAAGATGTTATGCAAAGATGTAAAGTTTCAAACTTTTTTAGGTTTAAGATTTTCTCATTCTTTTCTAATATCACTTAATATAATAGTCACTTAATATGACCGTATACATTGTATACTTCAAGAGTCTCTCTTTAAAATCTAATTAAACAAAATAAAAAATAAAATTAAAAACTTCTTTATTTCTTAAAAAAATTATAGTTTTTCCTATTCTCTAGATGTTTCTCCATTTCCCAATATCCAATATCTTCATTCCTCTTAATTTTTTGTTTGTTATTTATTTTTTCAAGTTTCAATTTACTATTGATATTTATTTTTTCAAGTACCACAGTGCCACTAATACAGTACAGGTTCACTTTTTATCTTCAATAGTCACATTTTAAAAGTTAATTAAAGAAAATTAAAAGAAAAAATAAATATTTCTCTATTTTTTAAAATATTATAATTTATCCTCTTCTCTAAAAATTTTTTCACTTTCCCAATATTCAATATATGTACTTTTTTAATTTTTTATATGTTATTTATTTTTTCATATTTCAATTTATTATTTATATTTATTTCAACCATATATATTGTATATTTCAACAATCACTTTTTAAAATTTAATTAAAAAAATTAAAATTAAAATTAAATATTTTTTTATTTTCTTAAAAAAATATTATAATTTTTCCTCTTCTCTATCTCTATAATACTCAATATCTACACCACTCTTAATTTTTATATACATTATTTATTTTTTCAAGTTTCAATTTATTATTGATATTTATTTCAATGATATACATTGTATATTTTAAGTTTAATTATATGATTTATATAAATTTTATAAATTTGTAGATCTTACAATTCGGGTTTCCCGATTTACTATTCATATTCTCCCTTAACGATTTTGAGTAAGATATCGACTTTGACAACCTTGCTTTAAAGAGTTTTTTTCATATCAAAATTACACGTTTATCCCCAAACTAGGTACCAAACATGACGGGTGATTACTAAGCACACATATCATAAACTGGTAGCTATTCTCATCCAGTGAATAATGCAAGTGAAATTTCTATTGATTTTTCACCACATGACATCCTTATCTACATACTCCTTAAAGAGATTTCAATGATCTCATACGTACACTATAGATATGCCAAACAAATAGTATCATTGAATAACTATTTAACTCAAACACAAACATCACATATTCTTACAAAACAATTTTATTAAATCCAATTTAAATCACATAATTCAATCCACAAACCATGACAATCTCTTGGCACGCAAGTCATACAATTTCTAAAATTTTCATGATCTCACTCACAAATCATAATTATAATTCATGTTATCATCACTAATCTCATACCATAATTCACCATCAATCATAATATTTTACAATTCATCACAAATTATAATATTTTCCATAATATATCATAAGTCATAAATAACTCAATTAATTTTAACAATTATGTATATATCCAAAGACATTTAATATTCCCTGATCAACAAAATCTCATCTCAATAAAATACACAATATTTCCTAATTTATTATTACCATTATAAATTTTAATAATTTACCTCAATATAATTTTTTCATTCATAAAATACCAAATTTTTATAACACATTAAATATTTCACTTAAATATTAATTCCACAACTTTCATTCTGATAAATAGCACAATATATATATATAATCTCTACAATTCATCTTAATAAATTTTTTAATCATACATTATCAAAGTTTCACAACATATCATCAAATAATCTCCACAATTCACCTTAATAAAGTTTCTTATCATACATTACCAAAGTTCACAACATATCATCAAAGATTCAATCAAATAATACGCATTTCATCATGTTACATCAAAATTATTCTTCAATTCTAGATAATTTTTAAATGCTACTGAATTTTATAATAACCTAATTAAAGAACCATCTAATTATTACCACAATTTTATCAAGAATCATTAAGAATTTAGAAACTATAATTATTAATTCAAGATTAACAAAAAATTTAAAGATTTGAGAATTTTAAAAATTACCTATTTAAAGATTTTAATTGATGCAAATAGTTCATCTCATCAAGATCTATCTCTCTTTATTTTCAGATTTTTAAATGTATACAATAAAAATAATAATGAGAATTCTTGAAAAAAAAAATGAGAAAGATTTAGTTTCATGGTTCAAAATTATTTTTTTTTATCTAAATTAAAGTGTAACATTGATTTTTAAAATCAAATCTATAAAAAAAATTAAAAATTATTAAAATCAATTATTTTATAATTTTTTATATACTTTTTTTTTAAAATTATAATTTTATTTAAATTTTGAAATTAAAATAAAATATTACATACTTATTATATTTATATATAAAATTATATATTTAAAATTAAATAAAAACTAATATATATATATATATATTTATTTATTTATTTAGGTTATTTTATGATTTATATTATAAAATATAATATTAAATTTGTATAATAATTTTGAAGTATAAAATTTTATTTATGAGAGTTATTAAAATTATAAATAGATGAATATTCATATAAGTATAAGAGTTTTTTAATTATTTACATTCTTTAATTATAAAATGTGTAATAATTTTTTTAAAAAATATTTTAACCATTTAAAAGTAATTAAGTAATATTAATATGTGGACATGAAAATCAATACTACTGTAACATTTTAATACTAAATGCTTTAGTTTACATGGTTAAACTATAGTTACTAATTTTGTTTTTAAATGAAACAAAAAATTTCATGAAAAAAAAAAGGAAGAATAGTACACCGAAGTCTAGTCAACTCTTACAATTCATAGAAACCCTAATCTCCCTCTGAGTAGCTGCCTAGTCCTTTTCATACCCGCATTCTTCCACCCACCATCCTATATTATTCCCAATTTCTCAATAAATTTAAATTTCTTAATAACCCTACAACAAGTTCACGACAAATTAAATGAAAAATTTACTCTTAATTCTACATTAATCTCTTCATTATTATCATTTTATGAATTGGGTTTTCTATTTTATCATATTTTTTTACTATTTTATTGGTGTGAAATGTTTGAACATTTTATGAATGATTAATCTTCTTTATAAAGTTTATCTCACAATCTTTTTAATGCTTCTTTTTAATCATATATTTCGTTATTTACATAAAATTATAATTTAATTTTAATAAGGAATTTAATACTTCTATTTCAATTTTTCAATTTCATTCATAGTTGAACACAACATCTAGTATTTAACAAAATTAGACATGCCACACTATATTGTATTATCAGATAAACCTATATTTATATGTTACTATAATATATTATCATGTAAAATTACACATCAAAGTTATAATATTACAATTAAATAGTAAAATATTTCAAATTCACTAAACAAAATTCATAAAATGATTTACTTTTTTCATAGCTAAAATCAACGTTACTGTTCATCTCCCCCACCAATTCCCCTGTAATCTTCTCACATTCCAAGCACCATAAATAGTCCTATTTAAGGAGAAAAAAAGTGAACCAAATCGAAAGATATTTTCAACTCCATGCTATGGCCAAGGCAGTGATTTCTCTATTCATCTTGTTTTTTTCATTCTCCATATCCAGTAATTCTTCACTCCTTCCAAAACTTCCAAATTTCAATCTCATCAAGTACTTGTCATATTAAATGTGTTTTGGTTTCATCATTTGATATTCAAATAGCTTTAACTAAAAATTAAGTTTAGTGATTTTCTGTTGTAATGATAGCATTAATTACAGTTGAAATTGTGATCTTGTTATTGATTTGGAATTTGTGATGTTTGAAGAAACAGGAGGTGAAATATCAGGGGAAGTAGGGGTGAACTACGGGCAACTGGGGAACAACCTTCCACCGCCCAGAATCTCGGTGCCTCTGATACAGTCGCTGAAAGCGAAGCGCGTGAAAATCTATGATGCAACCCCCGAAATTCTGGAAGCGCTTCGGAACACTGGAATTCCGGTGTCGATCATGCTCCCGAACGAGTTCGTGGTTAATGCGTCCACCAACCAGACATTCTCGGACCAATGGGTTCGCTCCAACGTCGTTCCGTTCTACCCCGACACGCTCATCCGCTACCTCCTCGTCGGCAACGAACTCTTTAGCAGCACAGGTGCGTCGGAACCAACTTTTTACGTCGTTAATCCATGAAACTGATTTCGATTTTACGGTGATTTCTGTTTGTTCTTGAAATTATCCAATTTTTTTATGATTGAATTAAAAGTATTTTATGGTCAAAGCAAATTATAATATTCTAGTTGAATAGTGGACCATTGAATACTATTATATGAAATTTTTAATTTTTTTTTTTGTAATTGAAGATCTCGATGTAATTTCTTTTAATACTTGACTTTTCAAACTTTTGATTTAGTTTCTATTTTGTTGAATAGTATAAAATCCTTTCATCTTATTTTTTAATTCTATCTTATTTTTTAATTCTAGCTAAAACGTAGAAGAAAAGAACAAAACAAATGAATTTTTATAATATTTTATTTTATAGTTTAAAATTAAAGATTAAAATTAATAACTCTCGGATTTTCCGGATCTGAGAAAAGATTTATATATTTTTTATTCAACCTGTATGCATGAATTTAGGAAATGATAGCCTTTTTCTTAATCTTTTTACAGATTTTACATGAAATTTTTAGTTTATGAAAAAAAAATTATTAAAATAAACTAGTAATTTACATGAATGAATAGTAAAATTGTTGATTTATTAATGAAAAAAAATAGATAATGTAAAGATTGTATATTATTTATATATTTATTTATTTTATATTTTCGGTATTCCCTCTTTTCATCACAGGTAACGAAACATGGGCCCACATCGTTCCGGCGATGCAGCGAATCGCACACTCTCTGAAAGCCTTCCGTCTGCACAAGATCAAAATCGGAACTCCTCACGCCATGGACGTTTTGCAATCGTCGTTTCCTCCCTCAAACGGCACTTTCAGAAACGACATCGCGTTTCGCTTCATCAAGCCCATGCTACACTTCCTCCACAAAACGCGCTCCTTCTTCTTCCTAGACGTGTACCCGTTTTTCGCCTGGGCCTCCGAACCGGCCAACATTAACCTCAGTTACGCTCTTTTCGAGTCCAGAAACATAACGAAAACGGACCCTTTAACAGGGTTAATCTACACCAACCTATTCGACCAGATGGTTGACGCCGTTTATTTCGCCATGAAACGGCTCGGGTACCCGAGTATTCGGATCTTCATCGCGGAAACGGGTTGGCCCAATGGGGGAGACTTGGACCAAGTTGGCGCCAACGTTCACAATGCTGCTACTTATAACAGAAACATAGTCAAGAGGTTGACGAGAAAACCAGTTTTAGGAACCCCCGCTCGACCGGGTTTGGTTCTTCCCGCTTTTATATTTTCGCTTTATAACGAGAACTTAAAGCCGGGTTTGGGTACGGAACGGCATTTCGGGTTATTGTACCCGAACGGGTCGAGGGTTTACGACATTGATCTCTCCGGCGAGACTCCGGAGTCTGAGCTCGCGCCGGTTCCCCCGGCCGTGGATTATAAGGGGAAAGCGTGGTGTGTAGTGGCGGAGGGGGCAAATGTGACGGCGGTGGCGGCGGCGTTATCGTACGCGTGCTCGCAGGGGAACGGAACATGTGACCCAATCCAACCCGGGAACCCGTGTTTTAAACCGGATTCAGTGACGCGTCATGCTGATTATGCGTTCAGTGCTTATTGGGCGCAGTTTAGGCGCGTGGGTGGAACGTGCTATTTCGATGGGCTTGCAACGCAAACTGCAAAGGATCCAAGTAAGTTTTTTTTTAAGATTTACGAAATGTGTAAACTTGTCTTTTAAAAAGAAGAATAATTTAAAGGAATATAAAATCCAATTAAAATCAGAAAATATTTGAATAACTTGTCGTGAAATTAGTTCATTAATTAATTTTTTTTTTTAATTTCTAAAAGACTAGTTGATAATTATAGAATTTGATTTAATATAATCTATTTGTTTGTTTGTTTTTTAGGTTATGGTTCTTGCAAGTTTCCAAGTGTGACACTTTGAAGAAGCGTGTGTAAATCAAATGAACTGTGGCTAAAATTTGTTATGCAAACTGTTTGATATTAATTCTGTAACCCGCCAATAAATACTTCAGCTTCAGGAATTTAAAATTTGTTTTTTTCATATTCATCTATTTATTTGTTGTTGCATTTATTTTCTCACATGTTTCATAGAAAATAAAAGAGAAACGGAATAAATAAAAATAAGTTGGTAGAATAAAAAATAAATTAAAAGTAAAAAATAAGAAAAAAATGAAGAGGAATGAAAAAAATAAGTACAGATGTATAAAAAAATAATATGGAGATTTCATCATTTTTTTAATTATTATTTTTTATTTCATCTCCTAATAACCATGTCATTTTAATTTTATTTTTAATTTATTTTATCCTTGATAAGTTTAGGAATGTATGCTCCTCCAATATATAGCACTAGTAATATGGTTAGGAGAGAAAGAACACATATCACACTTTTTAATACACTTTTTTATTACTAACTTATATTTATAAACAAAATTACACTCCTTCCTTTTCTTCATATTTATAAATTCCAATTACATAATTTATAAACATTAAAAAAATATTTAACTTTTTTTTTTTTGTGAAAAAACAATAGTTAACTTAGTTGATACCAATAAGTATATTTTAAATTTATATATTTTTTAAACTACACTTGTGATTAACAGAAGAAACATTTTATATTCGATCTTATACAAAGAAATCATTATCATTTCTAATTTCAGTCTCGTGAAAAAAAAAAGAGAGTAATTTCCATTTTCTTTCTCCTCTTCTAATTTTATTTGATAAGTTTAAAGAATGTTTTAAAAAAATAATCATTTCAAGGTTTAAAAATAGAAATTAATAAATATAATAATTTTTTTAATTATAACAACCTATTAAGATAATATACTTATGGAAATATATTTATATTTATAAAAAATAATATACATATTTCATATATGTTACAAAACAAGTGTTTATTAATATAAAATTAAAATTTATAAAACTTTGAATTAATTTTATATATTTTCCTTTCTCATAATAAATATAATTATAAAAATTAAATCAATCCATAAGGATTGAAATAAGTTAATTATTCAAAAACTATAGTTCAATATTATTATTATTATATATAATAATTTACATTTAGATATTTTTATCACATTAAATATCATATATCTATTATATCATATATAATAAAATAGATATTTTTTTTGGAAAATATAATTACACTACTACAATACAATAAAAACAATAAAACTTAAAGTATGATCTTTGACTACCTTATATATGAATTAGAAATTTTATCTATCTTAATTTATTTTTTTTATAGTTTTATGTATTTTATTAATAGTTTTTTATTGGTCTTTACCTCCTAATAACTTAGTTTGTGACTTGAACTATTACTAAAACTTAATATCTCATTAAATATGTTATCATATAGACATCACATAACATGCATATCTGTATCTCCTTATTACCACACTTATCATTTTATGATAATTGATCGAGGTTGATTGATCTCTTATCAAATCAAATTCTCTAATTGATTTTAAACATTAATTTTAGATTCAATTTGACCTCACATTTTTTTTATTATGTTTTTCTTACTCTCAAATTAGAAATATATTAATTAAGTGACAAATTTTATTATAATTATTACATTTTTTAATTTTTATTTAATACAATTCTAATAAAATATTTTTAACCATAAGATGTACTGGACTTTTTTTTTTTTCATTTTCAATAATTTGAAATTATATATTTTTTAAAATCATATTCCTCTATTTCTTTTTCATAAAAAGTATTATTTTTTTTATTTCAATTTTTAAATTAGGATTTTTATAACAAATTACTATTCAAATTAAAATTTTATTCTATTATATTTTTAAAAAATCTAAATATAAAATTAAATATAATATCTATAATATTTTTGAGTAATAGATAATTTAGCGAAACAAAAAAATTACTTATATGAAAAAAAATTATAATAAAAAATAAGTTGAATGAATGAAAAAAAAAACATAAATTAAATCATAAAAAAATATTAAATTGAATGAAATTAGAATAATTAAATTAGATATAGTAAAATTAAATTTTTTATAAAACTCACTCAGCTTCACCCATTATTTAGTTTACATAAATTATAGATTAGGTGTAACATAATAAATCGAATTATGAAATAAAATATTCAATTATATATACATATTAATACCAACCTTCATAAAAAAAATATAAACATTAATCATGAATCACCCCTTCGCATCTTGTTTCTTCTCCAAATTAGAAAGATTTAATCATTCACGGGTCCACAAGTTTTTTCTCCATCATTTTCACTGTTAAAAATGTACCAAATCTCTTTCCCTTTCCTCATTATTCTAAATATATCATAAATTAATCTTTTTTTTATACATCTTTATTCACTCAAATATTTATCTCAATTATATAAACTTTCACTCCTTTCATATTTTCACTACACAATTTGTGAAATCATCACACTCATTTTCTTTCTTTTTCATAAAAGAAAATTCATAAAAGAAAGTTGGATGAGTCAAATTAGGTTTAAAGCATCCTCTTCCCTAAATCTTCTCCTTCTTATTTTGATTTAAAAATTGACTCTTTCTTTGCCTAATTATAGACAATTGTCCTATTTCCCACTCGGACTGTGTTGTCATATTCAACCTACTCTTTCCGACACACATCACACTTTATTTTTATTTTTGTTGACAAAAGTAAAATAAAATAAAAACAAAATCCCTATTATTCTCTGCAATATTCACAAATATCACACACTAGTCTCGATAATTTTTTATATAATAACTACATCTTGGAATTTCTAAATTATATATATATATTATATTGTATTTTTCGATGTCCTCACAAGTTATAAGAATACTCTATATAATAGAAAATTCGTAATTATAGTATTTTGAATGATGTAAATTTTATGAACAATAAACTAGAGAACCTTAAGATAGTGCAAAATAAAACATTTTTCAATGTGATGTATACAAAACATATCTATTTCAATGATTTTATTTTATTTTCAAATAATTACAAAATGAAAATACCACATTTGATGTTATTCATAATTTATGGACTGTGATGAACAAGAGAGTAGATTTTTTTTTCTTCATATGTGATAATAGTTTTTTATATTAAGTTTTAGTTCTTTTAAAATGACAAATGTACTTCATTAGAAAAATAAAAGATACTAAAAATGGTTATTAAGATAGTATTAATTAAAATATCAATTATTATTTTTTGTTACTTTCTATTCTCTAAAATGCACTTCCTTAACTAAAATCCTTTACATTTATGAAAAGTAAAAGAAAATTACAAAAAATAAATAAGAATTGATTTAAAATGCATTTACATTATAAATATCTTCAGCATTGTTATATAAATAATAATGATAATAATATTAAACTATTTATAATAATTTTTTAAAATTATATCCAATTAATCAACATTTTCTTTTTTAAAATTCCGTTTTAGTATTATGGAAGACGAGGAACACCGTTTATTGGTTGCATTATTTATATTCTTTAAAATCGTGGCTGTGAAATACAATTTTAATATATATATTCCAAAATTACACAGAAGACACAGTGTCTTTATTATATGAAAAATGACACAAGATACTTTTTTTTTTGTGTGTGAAGAAAAACAAGATACTTTTCTCCTCCTATTTGGTTTTTTCTACACCCTATTTCATTCTACATTTAAGGTTTTGGAACAAGAATTAAGAGATACATGTATTAATTAGATTTCAATGTCCAAACGATGCACTTTTCTAATATTATTCTTCATTAAATAGGAAGGGAAGTGTATTTAAAAAGGAAAAAAAGAATCTGAAAGTATTTTTTATGGAAATAATATACAAAACCAAAATGGACCAAAATTAAATTATATATTGAATAAAGTTTGATAATTTATTTACAGAATAAAATGTATTATTTTAGAAGCAATGATCAGTGGCTTGTCTGGACCACATCCATGACAAAACAACTGTCCACTAGAAAACGCACTTATCACTTATCAACAATAACCAGCACACAGAAACCAACACAAACCTCTGACCCTTCCTTACCTCAAAAGTCTCAGAACCCTATCCGTAGCATAAGCAAAGATATTTTATTATATAGTTGCTACACAGCACATTAAAAAATAGAATTTTGTATTTTCAAAAATTTATTATGTGAAGAATATTCATCAAGCTTAACCATAAATGTGTTTTTTAGTGAGATTTTTAGGCATTCCAGTAATGACTCAATTATTTTTTTCTCTTTAAAATTAGAAAAAAAAACCTAATTTCCATTTCATCAAAAAGAAAAAGAAAAAGAAAAAGGAAACCTAAGATATTTTAGTTTACTTTTTCTTTCCTTGTGAATTGAAGAATCCTATCTCAACCTGCTATTATAGTACACATAAACAATACATAACCAAACCAACTTTGTTATCACAACAACAACAACACATCACAGTAACACCAACCACTCTCTCTCTCTCAGACACACACAATCTCTCTAACCTTGTTGCTTCATTCGCCAATTCACACTCCTTTGTTGTTTGATGGAAAACTGTCTCATCCACCACCACCATCACACACTCCTCACTCTCCCGTCATCATCTCATAAACCCCACTTCAGATTCTTCACAAGGCCTGATTTTGGTGGCGGTGGCGGTGCTTTTTCTTCTTCTTTCCCTTCCTCTTGTCTGTTATACCATAGGCGTAGACCCTTCATCAGAGCAAGTGCTGGAGCCAGCCCATGTGAGTTTAGCAGCCTGAACTCTCCTCTGGAGCCACGTTCCATGGTGGGGAAGTTCCTCAGTGGTGTGCTTCAGAACCACCCTCAGATGTTCCATGTTGCTGTTGGGGAAGAGCTCAAGCTCTTAGCTGAGGATCGTGATGCGGCACATGCTCGCATGGTGCTTGGTTCTGCCACCGATGAGGCCCTGCTTCACAGGTTGGTTGGTGGATTATAAGTTTTTTATGCCCTTTTGGTTTTTTTCTTTTTGAAGTTGTTTGGATGTGTTTTATGAGGTTTGAATTTCATGTGGTTTTTTGGGAAGATATTTGCATGTTGAAACATTAATGAAACTGTTAGTCAGGATTCCATTTTGTTATGAGTTTAATAAATTTGATCTGTCCTAAGGTTTTAAATTGTGGTTGCGGCGGTTTCATTCTTGATATTGTGAGAAATTGCTGCAATTGTGGCTGATGTGGCAGAGACCCAAAAACCTCGATGCCATACTTGATATTGCGAGAAATTGGTGATAAATGTGGCTGATGTGGCGGAGACTGCGAAAACCTTGATGTTGGAGCCATAATTGTTGTCCTGGACCACCTTTTACAACCTTTACATCTGACTTTATGATATACGTGACTTTAATGAGGAAATTCAGAGTCTGTGTGTAAAGTTATAAATCTTGCATCCGGGGTTTTGTTAGTAGGTAAATGTGGATTTGGAAGTGAGTTAAACAAATGGCGTTTTTCTGATTTATCTGGATGGGGTAACCTTTTTTTCTTTGGTAAAGTTCCAGATTTGATCTTAAAGGGAGAAGAACTTTGAATTCAAATTCTAGACTTGTAGAGGTTAGATGTTTGTTTGTTTGTTTGTTATACAATGACTGTAAGAAACGAGAACTAACCATGTTGTTAACCTTAACAAGCTTCATTTGCTTGTTTTCTGGTTATACATGTTTTACTTTTGTTAAATAAAACACATTTTTTAGAGGGTAAAAGAAACTAGAACCAAAGGGAAGGGAAGATGCTTACTACAAAAGAAATAAACAGGACAGATTGGTGAGCAAAGAAAGAATCAAGAAGACAGCTTATTTGAGATGGAAAATCTTAAAACATTCATACGAAGAACGCTAAAGAAGACTCCAAAAATGAAGACCATATCCTGTTAATAATTTTGGTGACTAACTCATGCTCTTGAAGATGCTAGCATGACACTCCAAATCTTCAATCATATAGGTCTTAGCATGTAGTGCAGTTTGGTAACAAAGTTTTGGCTTACAGATTTTACCTTTGCAGCTGAACATTTGAACAAGTCCAAGGTAAAAGAACGCAACTATTAGTCGTCGTGAACCGCCAAAATTGTAGTGAATATATTTTAGGTCCAGGGTAGAGGCAGAGGACCACCAGAAACCGGAACTGTCATTTCAAGTGACCGTAGTTTGGCATAGAATGGTCTCTAGACGCGGTTCATAAGGAGGCCTGTTTCGTTTTTTTTTGCGAGGTAACACTGGAGATTGTAGGAAACATACAATTACAATGTTTTATAGCTATTCTAGCTCCGTATTATCACTTCAGGGTGGGTATAATAATATTCACTAGTTTTATTAAACCAGAGATGGTATTTTTGCAGCTTATGTGGAAGGTACAGCAAATTGTTCAACGAACATGTGATTGTATTCTAATTAGTATTTCTCCTCTAGCTTTTATGGAACCATAAAACATTTATATTATAGAAAGTGGCACATTTTAGGTGGGTAAGCACATTTGAAAACATTAAAAGAGCTTGTCAATTATATATTGATCTCTGTCATGCATGTTTACTTGCCTTTTTATTTTGTTATGTATTATATAAAATATTAAAAACTTCAGAGATCATTCACTCGATTATAAATTGTGCTGCATCCTCCATTTGTATGATATTCTAGCGATAGCAGAATTGGTCATTTCCTCTCCTTCTCTCGTTTATTTTATTATCATTGTGTTCAAATCCTTGAACTCTGACCAGCGGTCTATTTAATTGATAATCTTATAATCTATGAGAATAGGTTTGCAGCAAGGGCTAATTTTAGGTCCGTACCTTTAACACCATGGTATTGGACATTCTTAAATGGAACATTCAAGAACAGAGAGCCAGTGTGTCGTTGTATTCATTTTGCAAATGATGTAATGATCGTTGATGAGTCAAGAAAAGTACTAAATTTAAAACTCATTGTATAGAGGCCAAGCTTTGGTATCAAGGATTTTCTTATCACGTAGGAGTAAGACAAAGCCTAAGGAATGTAAGTTCACTAAAATGTGAATTAGTGATGGTTTGGAGGTGAAAATTAGGGACTGTATCATACCACAAGTTGCATTGTTTGTTCATCATTCCTGGTCTAAAGCTAAACCAAACTTTCTCTGATACTGATTGATTGTTTTGCAGACCGTAACATTTTGTGGAGAACTATTTGTTCCAAAAATTAGTGGCCTTTTTACCTGTTCCATGTGGAGCTGTAGAGGCTGACAGATGATTTTAAGTTGGAGATATTAGAAATGCTCTTTTCTTGATTGTACCTTTTTAACTTTGAGTATGAACAATCAGCATTTCTTGGTGTCTGTCCTTATCTTTTGACAATAAAACTTCTTACTTCTTAATGGGAGGATAGCGTAGCTTACAACTTTTGGTCCCCTCTGAAGCCTTTAAATACAATATTCTAGCTTTTATGAGATTTGAAATGTTATAACTTTTGCTGCCAGGCATTTTCCTTTACCCACTTTGACCTGAATTGTCCTGTAATATATTTTACATTGTTTTAATTGAAGTTAAATATTCATGGTCTTTTCATGATTAAATGAATCCGGGTATTACCTGGCATCAAGTCATACCCTGGAATGAAATAAACAGAACAGTTAAACCTTCGTCTTAAATTCCTCAGTAGTTGCGTAGCAAACTTGTAGATATCCATTGAAAAGATCTTGACTTGAACCTTTTCTGAATGTCAGGAGGATTGCACAAGTAAAAGAGAATCAATGTCAAATTGCTGTAGAAGATGTTATGTACTTGCTGATTTTTTACAAGTTTTCTGAGATCAGGGTCCCTTTGGTACCAAAACTTTCTAGTTGCCTTTACAATGGAAGGCTTGAGATATTGCCTTCTAAGGACTGGGAACTAGAGTCTATTCATTGCTTGGAAGTTTTGGATATGATAAGGGAACACATAACTACTGTGACTGGCTTGAAAGCAAAATCTAGTGTATCTGAGTGTTGGGCTACAACCCAAGTTAGAAAATTCCTACTTGCCCGAGTTTATGTTGCCTCCATATTATATGGTTACTTTTTGAAATCAGTTTCATTGAGGTACCACCTAGAACGGAATCTGTCGTTGGCTAACCATGATCTTCACCTTGGTCATAGGACGTCCCTTATGTGTTCTTATGGATTCAAAGATGCCATCTTTGGCCACTTGAGTAACATGCCATCCTTAGGGCAAGGGTTAATCAGGCCAGAAGAGGAAATTGAGGACTTAAAATGTTATGTTATGAGCTTTCATCCTGGATCATTGCAGAGATGTGCCAGATTGAGATCTAAGGAGGCTGTGAATTTGGTTGGTAGTTATAGTTGTGCACTTTTTAACAAGGAATCGGGTTCGGTTGAGGACGATGATGTTATTTTGACTTCATTTTCTAGCTTGAAGAGACTAGTCTTGGAAGCTGTTGCTTTTGGATCTTTTCTGTGGGAGACAGAAGATTACATTGACAATATCTATAAGCTTAAGGATGACTAAGTAGTATAAAGGCACTAGTAGCCAAATAAATTCTGAAGTTGTCAAGCGAATTCTCCTTGTATATATATTGAGTTTGGTTTTAGCTTTTAAGTGTTGGGGTTATGTTTATATTGTATATATAGTACACCTTTACTCTATATAACGTAAAGTTCTAGTGCTTGGAATTTCTAAGTTGATAGATATTTTAAACAGTACAAAGTGTTTGGATCTATATCTTGGTTTTGAATATTTTCCAGGTTTTCACATTATGTCACTAGAGAAAAGAATTTTGCAATTCCTCATTTGCATAGATTTGCAATTAGTTTAAAGACTCGATAGGCTCAAGGTAGGAGGATAATAACTTCCTTAAGTTCTGTGTTATTCTTCAATCAAATTGGAATTTTATTCAATACAAATATTTATTATGTAGATTACTGCGGTGAAACTTCAGTTTTGATTAGATAATAATACCAACAACACTTAAGGAAATGCATATAAGTTTTTTCAGGATGGAAACCAAAAAGTTACAAGAATTTCATGACCAGGTTGCATTTAATACTGCAAAAGTTATGCATCTTCAAGTCTAGAATTGTTAATATTTGCACTCCTCTAATAACGTGTGCCTCAAGGGACGAGTTAATGGAGCTTAAGAGTTCAACAATCATAATATTGTCCTTAAAAATAGGTGGTGTCCACATGGTCATTTCTTGCACTCAACTTTGCTTTAATGTTTCATGTTCTCTTCTCCTTTCCTTTTACATTTCATGGTGAAATTTGTCGCTTTATTTTTACCTTGATTCTCTTTGTTTACAGATTTTTCTAATATAAAATTGATTGAGGATTAATTGAAGGTTTATTACTGACTCAAACTCAAGGTGTAAACTGCACAGCATAAGAGAATAAACACTGATTTTCCCAAGCATTACTTGTAAGGTGAAATTGCTTCAAAATATTTACTTAAAGTGATTCATCAAAAGTTTAGTATGTATTTGATTTTTCATTTTTTATTTTATTTTTAATTATTCCTTGCAAATATTCCAAGAAGACGTACATAACTAATCCATGAACTTGTTGTATAAACATTTGTAGAGACTGAATTTGAACTTTAAAATTCTTGAAAAATCTAATTTTATGCATAGTAAACCTCTAAGTTGCGTTTGGTTTTCTTGACCAAATCTACCCCATCAAGCTTTTGATGCAGTGTTAGCAGAGACTTAAATCTCACTTAGAGAAGTTTTATACATAGTCATTCTAATTTAATTTGTTAAATGCCCATTAATATGTTAATTTGTTGTTTATAGCAACTACAGATAAATTTAATATATTAAAATAACTATAATATGTTAAAATAAATATCTGCTAAAGTGATTTAAGTTGCTTTAATCAGTTTAGTTCATTTAATTGTTTAAATCAGAATATCTGATTTTGTTTTAAACAATTGAATTGTTATTTATTAGTTTTCTATAATCGAAGAGCAATTTAGAATATTAAAATCTTTTTAATCGGTTAAAACAAATTTAAATCACAATTAAATTTAACATAAACCATTATATATATCTTGGATTCCATTTATGCCTAGCTAAAACTAATAAGAAATTGCTCATTAACAACCAACTAATTAAAATTAACATCAAATTACAAGATTAAACACCAAGATCAAACTATATATATTAATAATAAAAATAAAAATTTATCATTTAGTTTTTATCCTTACCTAATAATTTTAAAGAAAAATGTATACTAAATAAAATGGTATCAATATTATAAAAATTAAAATTAAATTTATCAAAATTATATATGAATAACTTTAATGGAAATCACTTTTGTTAAATGCAATTAGAACCACTAAATTTAACTTGTTTTTTTACAATTTTAACCAACCACCAAAAGCCTTTCAATTCTTATTTACAATTAACACAAATATCACACACAAATTAGTGAATGCAATAATTCACTAGGAATATGAAACATATAAGCATTTTTCGTTATTGTCAGTGGTCACTCTCTGTTTTATCACTCAGAATGTGAATCACTCAAAACTAATTGCAAGGTTTCATTGTTTCTAATGCCAATGACAAATCAATATTTAATGTCAATTTCTGGTCTAACATTTTATTTAGCAGCAAATCAATCATATCTTCTGTCTCCTTCATTCCTCCAATGTAATACTGGCAATAATTTTTCTCCCACCCAATAATGTGAAACAATATTCCTAAGCTTTATAATTTGGTTTCATTAAAATTTAATGTATATATGCATATATATCCCAATAATTATATGATATGATTGATCATTTGGAGTAAAAAAATTCAAACATTATTTATTAATGAACTATAAGATAACTTTATAATTAAACATGACATTCTATTCAAATTTAAAATCGTTGGATAATAGGTGATTATTGCTTTAAAATAGGTAATAGAAATTTCAACATCATATATTGTCTAATAATAAGATAAAATTAAAGTATATTAAATTAGTATAAATTTTATTTTATAAATTAGTTTTATAAAGATAAATTAAATTTAAAAATTTATTTTTTTATAGTATTAGTAAGATTGTTAAACTTATTTGATCATTCCTTATCGGTCTTATTCATAAAATTTTTATCTCACATTCAAATTAAAGAAGAAGATCTTGATATGAAAGAAATGTGTTAAAAATTTTACATCACTTAGTGTTAGTGATATATGATCAAATTAAAATATATTACCTAGTGATATGTCATCAAATTATAATATATTAAGTAAATACAAATTTTACATAATATTCTACTCTCATTTAAACTTTAACAAATATTTCAAAAGATAATATATTTATATTTAATTCTTTTATATTTAAGTAATAAAAAGTTGTCACAAGAATGGATGTGTTTGGTTATTCTATATCCTTGTGAACTCTTCTTCAAGTGAGTGCCAATACATTATTTTAATTTAATTTAATTGAGTATTTTTAAATTTTATATTATATTTAGGTAATTTTGAAAAACAAAACAATTATTAAGGATGATTACATTACTAGAAAATTGCAAATTTACATCGATTATTAGGTAAACTAATGTAAATATAAACATTGTGGCATTTTTGTAAATAAAAGAAAAGCTGATCGCATATTTACATCGGTTGTATGAAGACCGATGTAATATGTTCATATTTACATCGGTTCTTAAAAGAACCGATGTAAATGTACTTATTAACCTAACTCTTTCGCGCACTGTCCTCTCATTTCACATTCGAACTCTCTCGCTCTCAGGTAACACTGCTCTTCCATCAGTGGTGCTCTCTCTTTCATGCTCTCTGTTTCGTGCTCTCTCTTTCGTGCTCTTTCTCCTTTGTGGTCTCTCTCCATCACTGGGCGAGCGCGACGGAAGAATGCTGGAATATTTCCAGAGTGCCGATAACGGTGCCTGAATGATATTAGACGATGACAAAATCCCGGAAATCCTTCTGGAGTTGGGGGAAGACGAGGGAGAAGAGGAAGGTCGGAAAACGTCAGTGTTGTTGGGTTCCATAACCCTAACTGTGAATCATGAAAGAGGGGCTAGGGTTTGGGGTTATGGGAGAGGAAGATTAGGGATTGTTGAGACTTGTGTTATGGTAGGAAAGTGAGGAGTGATAAGAGTGAAGGCGGTGGTTGAAGGAAGCGAGGGTGGGTGGTGGGTGGTGGATGGTGTTGTTTCATCGGTTGAAGGAAGCGCCACAGAGAGAGAATGATGAAAGAGAGAGAAAGAGAGAGATAAAGATTTACATCGGTTGTTTAATAACCGATGTAAATTTGTTTTTAAATTCACATCGGCTTTATTTACATCGGATAAACCGATATAAATAACCTAAAATAACCAATGTAAATTTTCATTAAAATAATTGTATTGTGATTAGGGTTGACTATGATGAAATTTTATATAGAAATCATAATCTTTCTAACACATATATCTCTAGCTGCCCATCCATTGAACTTCCTTGATGCTCAACTGAAAGCTGCACTCTATAACATATATATTATAAAAAAAATAAAAATTTATTTATATAATTTTAAAATATCATAAAATATAAAACGTTCAAATATAAAATATTCACTTTATTAAAATAAAATTTATTAATGGGATAACCAGGAGGGTAACAACGAGAGATTTTAACCAATAAAAATAAATTACAACTATATAAGGAAATACAACTTCATTTTTTACCTAAAACTTTAAGGTTAAGAGTTTATGTGTTTTCCTCATTTATATGCTATTCAACCTTCTTATTTCTACCTAATGTGAAATTTCAACTTACCTTAAATTCTAACATTATCTGCTCCCATATCAAGACACAATCATCACAGTATCAACAAAATCATAAACACAAACAATAAGGGTAAACTAATTTAAACAAAACTAATCAAAATAATATATAATTTATAAGTTCTTCTTCACAATCATTTATCTAAACATATTCAGGTATTCAAACAATTATAATCGTACTCAATCACATGCATTCATCACACTCACTCATTCACATATACCTAATATTCTAGATAGACTCTTTTGGAAAATTATATGAAATTCTTGACCTTTAAGGTTAACACTTGAATATATTTCCTTAGTTACTGGGTCTTAAACGAACTCTAAGAGTCTTTTTCATCTTTGAATTTTCCTACCTATTTCCTTTTTCTGGTACCGACAAATCAAAATAACCCCTACATACAAATATCAAAGAACTAATGACTCAATTCACCTAGTGATAAGTGTAGTAAAAATCTCTATCGACCTCTCATTACATGGTACCCTTATCTATGTGACTATAATACAATTAGAAGTCTAGACTGATATCTCTAAATTTCCATTTGTACACTAAAGTTATACCAAATAGTATTTTGTGATAACCATATGACTTATATACATACAAAAAGTACACAACCAATCCAAAAATTATACAACATACCAAAGCAATCTCATTAACATCTCTCATTGTCTTCCTACCATCGTAATTTTCTTGACACCATTGTCATCATCACAATTTCTTGGCACCATTGCGATAACAATTCTTTGACACCATTGTCATCACAATTCCTTGACACTATTATCACTACAAAAAAAAGATCTTATTTCCAATGAAACAAAATTTGTGAGTAATACTTAAAATGAGTGAGAAATACACTTTTTCCCATAAATCTATCATAAATTTTCTACCACCACAAATTTGTAGGTAAAAAAGATAGTAAGAAATTATTTTCACAAAAAAATTCATAGGAAATTTCCTACAAACAAATCTATGAAAAATTTCCTAAAAAAATCCATGGAAAATTTTTCTATAAACACATTTATAAAAAATTTCCCACAAATAAATTTATGAAAAAATTTTATAAAAAAAATCTGTGAAAAATATTTAATAAGTAATTATTTTTTTTTACACAAAAAAAAGTCTGTGAAAAATATTTCATGGATAATTAAGCTTATTCTTGTAGTGTATCATCACAATTCCTTGTGATCTCAATCACAATTCACAAACATAATTCATATCATTATCACCATTCTCATTTTATAATCCATTACAAATCATAATACATAAATCTTAATAGTTTAACACAATTCAAATTCACATTATATTTCACAATTATATAGAATTCACAATTCAATACTCAATAAATTACACATCATAATCCACATATATAAATTTTTTTAATTCAATTTAAAACATAAATAATTTTTTAAAAATAATATATTTTCGTCCAAGAAAAAATATTTTCGAAAGCATTTTGCTCATATTTACAACATGACCTTTATTAAAAAAAAAAATCATATCTTAAGTTATACACATTATTTTTATGTGAAATAAAAATCATTATTTAGTTAACCTTTAAAGCTAAAACTTTTATGAAGGACACTTTGCTAAATTTGTAACAAAAAAAATACTAAAAAGGGTTTGTAATTTTAAAGAGAATTAATTTTTTAATAGCTTGACATTTAATTACAGAAAAAAAAAATTGTATCTTGAGTTATACATACCCTTTTCACGTAAAACAAAAATCATTAGTTAAATAACACATAGGTCTACAACTTTCATGAAGATCACTTTTTAAAATTCAAAATAAAAATATGTTAAAATGGGATCATAATCTTGGAGCAAAATAATTTTAACTTCATCTAATACAATTCTCACAACTAATTAATTCATTCACTCAATTCATACTTTCACATATAAAAATCATTTAATTGAACATAAGAAAAATACTTAATTAGCTTCTCATATCTCTAAATCAAGTTTTTCCCAAATTGAGATAGATGAAAAATGTTCTATCTTGCTCTAAAGGATTCAAAACAAAATTATATTTGGATAAGATTAATCTACTATTCATGCTATTTTCCCCTATGTTCTCCGATCTTTCAAAAAAATAAGAACTGAATAAGAATTCTTGGAGAGAATTGAGAGAAATTTAAAGAGAGATTAGGGAGAAAGAGATATATAGTTTTTTAGAGAGAAATTTAGAGAGAGATTCGAGAGAAGTGGAGATAAGAATTGAATGAGAATTCCGTTTTGTCACAAAGACATCGTTATTCAAGTAATAGAATGGTCACTTAAACAACAATGTTTGATAGAGATTTGTTAGCTCTTGACCTTATTTTTATTTAAATGAGAGAAATTTTATCCAAGTCAAAGTGATGTCACTTGAGTGAGATAAGTCTTACTTGAGTTAGAGAACTTCTAATAGAAAGATAATTGATGATTTTGTATTCACTCAAATGTTGTTATTGGAGTTCAAGTAATTACTCTTCTCTCTCAAGTGAATATTCATCACTCAAGTAAACGTCAAACAAAAAAAGTTGAGCAATTTAATAGAAATATCATGTAAAAGTTGAGCAATTTAATAGAAATATCATGTAAGTGATGAAGTTATTACTCAAGTGATATTCCCATAGGTTTTCTCTTAAATACTAAATAATTATAAACTATACATTTTGTGATATGATGAGATTTAATTATTATATAATAATGAATATTTTATATGCATTGATTTTTTTGTATAGATTTAATGTGATATTTTATCTTTTAAAATTATATTTTATCAATTTTAAAATATTATTATTATATTTTTTAAATTTAAGATCAAAATTTGAATGACCTCTAAATTAAAATTAAAAGAAGTAAAACTATAATTAAAATATAAGTATATTACATTAATTAAAAATATAAGATTAAATTATATTTTTAGTTCCTAAAATTTGAAATATTTATTTAAAATTTTATTTCTTAAATTTAATAAAATTTAATTTTAGTCTTTATATTAAATTCAAAAGATTAAAAATAATTTTAAAATATTTATTTTAATTCAATAAATATAATATTTACGAATTAAAATTATATTTTCTTTTTTAAAGACCGAAATAAATATTTTTAAATTTAAATAATCTAAACTAAAGATATAATAAAATTCAAAATTAAAACAAATATTAAGAAAAATATAAATACTTTAATTTTTTAATTGAAAAAATAATTTATAAGATGTCATCAACAATAATCTAGAAACTGATCTTCGACCAAATCCAGTCCACGGATCTGAAACAGCATATGCTGAGGAATAATTTTGTGAAATGACGATAAAACGAGAAAATTATTCTTAATGACTTTTTCATCCCTTATCCTTATCCATCCAATGGAAAGGGTAAAATTGTCTCGCGATCGAATATTGAGGGCATAATCGTCTTTCGATTAGCTAAAGTAAGGGGCAAAATCGACAACGCAGTATTTCTGTTAATATAGAAGTCGTTGAAGGGCAAAAGCGTAATCTCACAAAAACATTTTCATATCAATGCGGGGACCACAGCCCCCACCCCACTAACAGCCAAGCAATCTCTATTTAAATCTTTTAAAGGAATAAAATAATTTAATAAATGCTTAGAATATTTCTTCCCTCCCATTTTTTAATTACCCTTTAATATATACTTTTTATTTATTTTTATCATCGTTATTTTGTGAATTTGATTTTTTATTAATAATTATTTTATTAATTATTCGTAGCTGGAAGTAGTAATATCTGTTAAATACACAGTATAAATATTTTTTCTCCAATAGAATTTATTTTATATTTAAGATAATATGTATCAACAAGATATTTTGAATTATTCTCGTAGTGTAATTTTATTCCATCTTTTAATTTAACATTTAATATTTTTCTTATAATTATGTTGTTAATATAAATTTATAATAACTAACGAAGAATTGATAGAATATTTTCAATGAGATTTTATCTGTCAATCACTTATTTGAATAAATTAAAATATCTCTTAATAAAAAAGTTAGAGTTAATTTCTGAAATTTTTAAAATTTAATTTATAATTTTATATATAAATAATTTTTCTTTAATTAAGATAAATGATTATTTAGGTCTCTTAAAGGTTTAAGAAGTAAATTTCGATTTTGAAATAATGAAAATATTAATTTAATTTTTGTGTGTAAAAAATAGAATAATTATATCCTGTTGAAAAGTTTCATAGTATTATTTTATTATTAAAACGTAATTTTAAGAAACAATTCAACATTAAAATATATTTGTTAAGACTTGAAATTAAATTGTCAAGTTGAGAAACTAATTCCTATTTTCTGTATGTTTAAAGACTAAATATAATATTAGAAAAGAGATTAAAGTAAATTATTTATTTGTCAAACACTTCCACCTAGTTGGTCATTTATCAAATATTTTAAAAAAATTATTTACTAACTGCAATTGAATTTATATTTTAAAATTTTAATAAAAAATATTAATTTATTTCTTTGGTTTCTTCTCCTTCCTTTTTCTTCTATGGAATCCTTCCCCTCTCTCTCATATGGCTTCTTCGCAAATCCGAATTTTCTCTCTCTAGAACTTTTCTCTCTCCTCTTCTCTCTCTCTTTCTCCCTACAAATTCATTTTTCTCGTTTCTTTTCCGAGAAAGTTCATCCACATTGCCGATCTGTGCTTGGGTATCTCTTGATTCCGCTCTGATTCTATTCAATTCTCACAAGCGGTGATTTCTTCGTCTTTTCATTTTTTTCCCGAATTTTTTTTCGTGTGGTTACGTCAATTTCTGATTATTCGTGTTGCTTTCGTTGCCTCTGGTTCGTAGCTGCCACGCAAACTCAAATGCAGCTTGAATTGTGGTTTCTTTTTCTTTTACGATCGGTTTGTTTCATGAGAGATTGAGGAAAGGAAAAGAAAGATGACTTTTTTTCACTGCTCTGAGTTGAAACAATAGTGTATGGATTTATCACAATGGCAAATATCCGAAATTGCGTTTTCGGAATTGTTTCGGACCAGTTTGTATTGAACTTGCTTATTCTTGATACAAAATTGTTATAATTTTGAGGGAGAGGCTTTTTAAGGATAGATTGTGAAGAAAACTTCTTCGTCTTTTTTACATATACATACATATCTTGTGTTTATGTTTATAGAGCTTGTTTGAATTCGCTTAGTTGGGGAAATAAAAATATATATTTTTCTTTGGCTTCATTATATAAACTCTTGAAAAAAAAAGAACTTGTTTTCCATACTTAAAGCTAAACAAAGCATGTTAAATTTATATTTTTTATTTCTTTCTTTTTTTGTTTAATTTCTTTGTTGTCTGATATTGATTCTTTCGTCTGATTTACTTGTTAATTGGGCTCTTGATTGTCGACCAATAGATTTTGGTTTCTGTGGTTAGATTAAACAGAGTGATATGAGTTGAATTCTTGGTTGTAATATTGTCAAAAGTAGGGGGTATGCGATACGTTAGAATTCTTATGCTACAAAGCGTGGTTACTGTTGTGTTGCTAGAATCAGAGTCGTCATGAGAAGGTTTGTATTCGGATCAGTGTTATATCTGATTGCTGGGTAGATTAGAGAAGCAAATTCCACGAAGTCTTTCGGCTTAGGGGCCCCCAGTAGAGGCTTGAAAGACAAACCTTTCAATTATCTGAATTGTGCGATACTTTGACTGTTGAGTTTGCACAGTGAAATAATATAATACTGCATTTTCCTATTAATGCACTTTTTATGTGCACATATTTTTCGCTTGATGTTGAAGTGGGCTAACTAATTTGAGTAATTTTCAAAAGCACTAACATTTATACTTTATACTGCAGGTTATCTTGGTCTCCAATGTATGGGCTCAGTTTGAAGACGGAACAGTCAAACTGAACATGGATTTACATGTAATATGATAAAGACATCACCCGAGCAACTGGGTTTTCTGAAGGTTGCAACATGTTGACAGAACACTCCCTTTTTGTAGATAACTTCTACAATGAAAAGTGGATTCTTGATGATACTAAATGCTTCATGCTACATTTTAACTCTAACCCAAGTCTGCAAACTAAGTGCCGACACTGTGTTGACAGTTAGTCATCTCTTCATGGAATCTGTTCCAGTCTCTCTGAAGTGTTATTTATAGTGTTGTAATTCTAATAATGGAAAGGTTAGTTTTTTCTCATCCATCGACTTGTGCATTTGGTCCTTCAATTCTCTCACTAAATTAAATTATTTCTTCTCTGTTCTTTTCTTTTTAGATATAAAATTTTGAGAGAGCTTGGGGATGGTTCTTGTGGTCATGTATATAAAGCTCGTGATATGCGAACATATGAGATTGTAAGCAACTCTTGCTACCTAAAAGCAATTCTTTTCAACTTAAGCATACTCATCTACTCATTTTCTTTTATTGTTCTTGTACAATTGTCCTTTATTGTTGTTATATTCATCCTATAGTAAATGGGTTATAGAAGTTCCCCTTCCTTGTCTTTTAATAATTTTTTGAGCATTAACTTTGTTGGAGATTTTTTATCCTCCAAGATTTAGTGCTTCTATCTATTTGTTTCTCTGATTAAATTAAAAAAATGTGATGCACATTTTCTATATTTTGTAAGAGCTTTTTTCAGGATAACAATGTATTCTGTAAGAAAAATGTGATAACAATGTTAAACATTTTACATTGTATATTTAAGTTCAAAATGGATACTTGTTTTTGCTTTAATAAAAACGTTCCTTTAGTTTTCTGGGATGCTCCCTTGAGAGGAGCTGTTTTTATACTAGACAGTGGCTTTGTTCATTGTGGTTTAAACCTGCACTTTCTGATGTTACATTTTGAAATATCTTCTGATGTTATGCTCTTGATTTTGTCAATCAGGTTGCTGTCAAAAAGTTGAAAAGAAAGTTTTGTTTCTGGGAAGAATACACGAATTTAAGAGAAGTTAAGGTATGTTCTACAGTACTTGTTTCTTTATGGAATTAAAGATGGTTTTCAGCTTACTTGAACTCTAATACGATTTTCTTTAAATTATAATTCGTCTTCATTGATGTGTATTGTGTTCCTTCTGCAGGCCCTCCGTAAAATGAATCACCCAAATATCATAAAGTTGAAAGAGGTTGTCAGAGAAAACAATGAACTATTTTTCATTTTTGAATACATGGTAAAGAAACTCTTACTCCATTTTTTTTGTCATTTATGTTTTATAGTGTAAATGTCAGATTGTTGAATGAGTTTTAAATCTCCTAAAATTTTTAATTGAGGAGTAATATGTTGTTACAAGAGGAAAAGAATAAAAACAATTGATTGTGAATAATATTTTCAAAGAATTCAAGATAAAACAAAAATTGTACAGAAACCATCTAAACAACAAACTTATATCATGATCTGTTTTCATTAACAAAAGTCATTTCAACAGCCTAGAAAAGAAAGTGCTGGGTTAGGAATATGGCTGCATCTTAATGTTTCCACAAAATGTATTGATACTAATACTGGAAAATTTTTTCACCATATGTAGTTTATCCAAAACTCTTCAATCTCTATAATTAAGGTTGAATCTTCTGTATTGACACTTGCTTGACAGTGACACTAGATTTCATCTGTTCAGGATTGTAATCTTTATCAATTAATAAAGGAGAGAGAAAAGCCCTTTTCAGAGGAAGAGATAAGATGCTTTGTGAGGCAAGTGCTACAAGGACTTAGTCATATGCACAAGAAAGGATTCTTTCATCGGGATTTAAAACCTGGTAAGGCATATGATTTCATTTAGCAAATTGGATGGCATATTTTTATGTTTAAACTTTTCAGTTCAATCTTTCTAAAAGGTGATATGGATCTTCATCTTATGAGAAAAATTTTCTGCTATGCAGAGAATTTGCTCGTAACAAATGATGTTTTGAAAATTGCTGATTTTGGACTGGCTAGAGAAGTATCATCAATGCCTCCATATACTCAATATGTTTCCACGCGGTGGTGAGTCATAAACTTTTATGGCATATTTATGATGTGTATAAATTTTTCTATGCACAACTTCGATGTCACCTCAAAGTCTTTATTCACTGTCTGTGTAGCATTTTCTCTAGAGGCTTTTATTTTTTATTTTTTTTATATAATCACATCATTTAATTTATTGTATTTTTTATTTTTGTAATTTAGGTATCGAGCTCCAGAAGTTTTGTTGCGAGTCCCTTCTTATACTCCTGCTGTTGGTAGGCATAAGTCTCCTTTTAAATTTAATTTTTAGTTTATATTTGTTTCTTCTATAGATAGTGAGCTGGTGCTTGTTTTTGGGAATCATGGACGGTCTTGGAGGCAACAGTTAAAATTTGTAGTTTCTTCTGCCTCAATCTGTTGTTTGCATGGGATCTCCCAGAAGCAAACCGAGACACTATTAGCTGCAGGGCATGAGTAGTTTGCATATACTCTCTATAGTAATGTCAAAGATGACTTATTTGTGGATAAATTACCTTGTTCCCTTTAATACTTTATTTTACTGTCTAAAGAAGTTTGAGCTAATACTTAGTTGACCTTTTTTCCGTCAATTAAATTGATGTGTGGAATCTCATGGGGGTACAGAGACGATTCTTGGCATATGTTGGGAGATTAGCTATTGCAGCATTACTATTCCTTTTCATTTAGTCTTGTCTGAAGTTGTACCAAGTCTTTATCCTCTGAACATATTGATAAACAATATTTTCATGGATACTGATTTAACATGGAACTTAAACAATAAGAATTAATGAAATAGGTAAATTACATGAATGCACACATTCTCTATGGCCAAACTTGTTTACCATTTTTTATGCTGTAACTCTGAGATGATACTATGCTTGCTTTCTTCTTAAGGTGGTAAATAACACAGAATTTATTTGCAGACATGTGGGCAGTTGGTGCTATATTAGCTGAGCTTTTTACGTTAACCCCTTTATTTCCTGGTGAAAGGTATATTTCTGTCCTGTTATATCTTTTTTTTGTCTCTAATTGTAGAAATAATAATGTGATGGTGACCACTAATTGTGCTTTGTTATTTGTATATTTAAGCTTTGATCTGTTGAATTGAATGTATTTTTTTGTGTCATTGGACATTTAGTGAACAATTTTCCATCAACAAAATGACTATTTACTCTGCTTTTTGCATTTGGATATGGATGGCATCAACAAATTTGCTACCAAACGTAAAAGTTGGGATTTTATAAAAGAGAAAGGGCAGCTTTTTTGTTGGGTCTTGATAGAATGACGTGGAAATTCAAAGTAACCACAAGATCAAGGAAAATTGCCTTGTTTTCACTTTTTGTATTGAAACATTTTGTTGGATCATATTGATGAAATGTTTATTGATTTGATTTTAATAAGCTTCGTTATATATATATATACACACACGTGTGTATATGTATGTATATATATTGAAGTTTCAAATTCATAAATTTTGTTTTATGGTTTTGGAAGGCATTTATGTTTAGATGTGTTAGCGTTTGAGATATTTGTATATTAATAATAACAAACGTTGGGCTATTTTCCTTTTTCATTACATATCACGCTTTTGTCTACTGTAAATTGTAGTTGATATTGATTCAAATGGGGATGTGTATTTCTAAAATTGAACTATTATGTTTCAATTGACAGTGAAATTGATCAACTGTACAAAATATATGGAATTCTTGGGGCACCGGATTCCACTGCTTTTACCATAGGGGCAAATAACTCTCAATTATTGAACTTAGTAGCTCATGAAAGTGTAAGTGTTCATGTAACAGGAGTTCAGTCATGTACCAGTCTTATTATTATAATTTTTATTTATTCTCTTCTTATCTACCCCTGATTCTTGTGCAGGTTCCACCTGTGAAGCTTTCTGATATTATTCCAAATGCTAGTTCGGAAGCTATAGACTTGATGACAGTATGCTTCTTTAGTCAATTGAATCTCTTTCTTTCTCCATGCACATACACACATGCACTGGCATTGTAAATACTGCTATCTTCTAATATCCACTGCATTATAAAATCTGTAGCAACTGTTACATTGGGACCCATCGAGAAGACCAGATGCAGATCAGTCATTACAACATCCATTTTTCCTTGTAACTCTTCTCTTTGAAGCCTGTTCTTCTTCACTTAATGTCTTCAATTTACTAATATATTCTGTACAGGTGGATGCATGGGTTCCTTGTCCAATTAGTGATCCACTTGAGCTGCAGCTGAGTAGCAAGAGTAGGGAATTTTCTTTGCGTTTTAGTATCCTTGTATTCAAATTAAACATTTTGGTTTTTCGGATAGCTTCATTCTAAAATGCTAATTGCATTGATTAAAACAAGGTATTTGGCTCTACTGTTTATTGTTCTCTTCCTTCAATACTGACAGGGGCAAAGCCAAATCTTGAGCTGAAACTGCAGGATTTTGGCCCTGATCCCGATGATTGTTTTCTTGGCTTGACTTTAGCTGTAAAGCCCAGTGTTTCAAACTTAGGTACGTACAACCTTAACTATTTATTTAACCATAGTAAAAGTAACAGATTAGTTGGCGAGTGCATGATGATTATTTTTCTTTGAACACCCATTTATGGTAGAATAGTATTATGTATGCTGTTTATCTGTAAGATAAAAATACTTACTTTCTTTTATCACAATCTTCTTTCTTAAGATTTTGTGCTGGCTGCTTGATCACTCTACAAATGTGCTATCTTAAAAGTTAGGTTCAGGTTATGTCTTTCTGGTAATCCAAATGCTCAGCACAGACAGATTGAATGTAGAACTAAGTGCTACCAACATGAGAAATTGGTTAGTTTAACTGTGGTTATGTAATATCATCAGCGCAGCAGTATTTCGATTGGAATGCTGTTGAAAACGGAACTGTCTAGACAAATGATTTTATTTCTTTTCTTTGAAATTTCTTTAAAATTTGAAATGTTTATGCTATATGTTTAAATTATACGGTTTTAGATTTTGAATTATATGATATTGTGTAAATTGATCTGTTTTTCTTTTTCAAAGTAATTGATGCGTTATGATGTGATGATACAAAAGACAAAGTATTAAATAGCAAACAAAAAATACTGGAATGTAAATATGAAAACTTTTTTCAAGATATCATTTAACATACTCTAATCTATTCTAATATATAATTAATTATGTTTTCTTCTAAATATTATAATGTTAAAAAATGAAAAAGGTTAATGTTTCTTACATAGAGGTTTAATGGCTCAAGAGTATGATAAGAAAATAGAGGTCATCGTTAGGCTGAATATTTATTTATCCAAATAAAAGTTAGATTTTTATTTATCCAAATGTATGTAAGTTAAAGGGCGCGCCATATGCAGCAATATTCATTACTAAATTAGTTGTTACTTTGATTGTTCAAATTGCTATAGCCCTAATTTTTTTTCAAGGGAGTTTTGGAATTTGTAATTTTGATACTCCTGAGAAAAAATTCTTACATTCCCTATAAACCAATTCCCTTGACCTGCATCTGTTGTCAGTTACAATTTGATGAAAATGGTTTTCAACTTGATATGTTGAGTGTGTGTTTGTTTTCTGAATGATGTTGATAGTTCTTTGAACTGTGTAAGCCTTTTCAGTTATTATTCTTCAATTAGTAAATCGTGGAACTCTCTGGCCTTTCACATTTCAAAACCTTTCTGACTTTCCTCGTTTTATTAATAATACACGCCGCTGACCATTTAATTATTCGTTTCCTACAGATGTGGTTCAAAATGTCTCGCAGGGTATCAGAGAGGTTGGTAATCCTGCTGCCATGACATGTTCTAGTTTATATTCTGTACTCCTATTACAACAGCTGTTTACCTCTATTTTTGACTTAATTCACCATATGAAAATGCAGAATATGCTATTTTGCTCAGATTTTAATGATCATTCAGACCAGTCAGGTGATAATTAGTTTCTTACCTTCAATTTGCATTATAATCTTTCATTAGCTTTGTTATGTTTACAAAGAAAAGATAGAACTCTAAAGAATTGTTATATTTAGTCTTGATTTATTTTTTAGAAAAGCTTCATTCCGCTTTCTCTGGCTTTGTTCCAATAAATGAACTACGTTAATAGTGAAAGAATAATTTTTCAGTATAAAGAAGAAATCATTCTATTTACACAAGCAAATTTAATGTGCATTGCATGGGGATGAAAATAACTCGTAAAAATGCTTTGGTTCAAGAAATTATTCTATTTCTTGTATAGGATTTAGGATGTGTCTAAGAAAAAATTTGATACATTTAAGCTATTGAAACCTCTTAATTGAAAATTGAAAAAGAAAAGGACTGTCCATATGTATTTGAACACCGTTCACAGAATCTTTTGATGACATGAGTTTCTTTTGAGCTAATTTGCTAGCAATTGATTGAAAATATTACAAAACTCTGTAAGTTCTAGCAATATGATGCTAAACAATTGATTGATTCTATTACAAAATATTACAATTAATTTAATTCATTATTATTTATAGGACAAGACACAGCATCTCTACTTATTTAAATTTGTTCTTATAACTTTCTTCCTTTACACTAGATGATAATGAATTATTTTTATTATGTGATATAGTATTCTGGACCTTATTATCTCCTGATCGAAATGGTGTTCCTAACTCAGCAGAGACTTCACTGTCATTGTCATTTAGGTAAACATGCTCTTTGCCTTTCTTCATCCTATTCATCTACACGGGGGAAATTCTCTTGTACATTGTTATGTTGTTCTTTTCTTATCTCTTATTTTAGCTCCGAGTTTATGGTGAGTTCTGAAGTGTTCAAATAGCAGTGTTAAATATACGAATAAGTAAAAAGGCTGTATTTTATATGGATTAAATTTGTATTATAATTTGTTTTCTAACATGAATATACATGACCTATTGTTTTCCTCTTTACAGTTCAGTGCAACAACATCCGCCAATTGGAGTTCCACAGTCAGCCGGATTTTCTTTTCAGCCTTTGCAGCCTAACATCTTAACTACACCATTTTTGGCTCTGTCTTCTCCCTTCCAGCGCGGGCACTGCCTTTGAATGACTCAACTTTGAACTTTGGTGCAGTCTGATATGGAATCTTGATAATATGCATATAATACTTTTTATTTATTAAAAATCAATATTTTGTACAGTTCTGTTTTCACTCAAAAGTTTCTTCTCTCCTTGCCAATGAAATATATAATGTAATTACCGAGCAAATTCTATAAGGATACTTGATTCCATTCCCTAACTTTAACATTGAAATTGAGACCCCGGGTATTTCCAGAACTCAAATAGAGAGAGCATGAAAAACACATGTCAAATTCCTTCTTTCTTTACTATTCTAAATAACAGTTTCTTTTTCCGAACCTTGTTTCTCCTATTAGAAAATGCTTGTCTTGTTACAAAGTTTTGCCTCTTGAGTACGTCTTTATTTTCCAAAATGTTAACCTATGAATGAATCTTTTTCAGCAATTGTTCATGTCATTTAGTAGTATTTTAGTCCACATATAAAATGACAAATTCATTCAATACCACAGTTAATGTCGAATAAGATCTGAGTAAATTTAAAGTTAATAAGTTTAGAAAATTACTTTTAGCAATATATAGCTATAAACATTGTCAATAATATTTTAGAAAGAACCTCTCTCTCTCTCTATATATATATTTTTAAAAGTGTCTCCAAAACCTTGAAAATGAAATATGTTACAGAATGAGAATCCTTTAATTGGGGACTTAAGCTTGAAGTAACTGTTTGAATTGCCTTTCAATAGCCACAATCTTGGTCATATAATAAATATCTACATGATTAGCTTAGAAGATATATCTTCAAATGATGTATAATGCTTATTGAATAAAAAATATCAGATTCTTTTCAAGAGAAAAATAAGTAAATATTTCCTTTAAAATAAAATAAAAAATTTCTATAACACAGTATATGTATATATCATGTAATTTTTATTTTATGGTCATTTTATTTGATATTGATGTAAATATTTGATTATTTAGAGAAAATTAATATTTAATGATAAATAAATTTTAATAAATTAAAGAACAAGCCAAAATATCTTAGAATTATATATTTCGTTTCAAAACTGTATTAAAGATATTAATAGTAATTAATTTTATAAAATATGAAAAATGTAATTTTTATTATATTTATATAATTAATTAAGATAAAATATTACATTATATTTCTAAATTTATTCATAAAATTAAAAAAATAAATATATTTTAATAGTTTTATCATATAAAATTGTAAGATGACTTTAATTGAATAGGATATATTCATAAATTAAGATGTAATTTTTAGTATAATATTATGTTAATTTCAATTTTTGAATAATGAACATGTGTTACTCAATTTGAGATTATTTTTATTTAAAGTGTAGAATTCTTGAATTGAGGGCGAGAATTATAAGATGAGGATGACAATTATTAGATTTTAAAGGAGAAAGTTTTTCTTTATTTGCTTGATTAAAGGAGAAAGTTATAAAGAAGAATCACATTATCATTGATATCAATTTTTCAAATATAGCTGATATTTATGGAAAGTGAGAGTAGTTTACTATATCTAATTCATCTTTATAATACCTTATATAGTATAATATTAATAAAAAGTTAACAATATATTTATTAAATGAGCAAAATAAATATTTATATATGAAACTATTGGAACATATAATTTAATTTTAAATAGTGACTTTATTTTGTATTTTAAAAAAATATTTTATATTTATAGTTTTTCTAACAATTTGATTTCATTTCTAAATTTTTGTCTATGAACTTTTTTATAATTTTACAAATTCTAATTTTACTTTACTGGATAAATTTAAAGTTATTTATTTTGGTGAATTACATGACAATCTTTATTTTATTAATTTTTCAAAATGTACTGTTTATAATTTTACATACATTATTGCTAAAATGATGTGTTATAAATAACGATTTTTTATAAAATTGAAGATTGAGACATTTCTATTGAAAATATTAAGTGATTAGTAAATAATATATTATTCAGTACTTTTTAATTTTTGTAATTTCGATACTTGATGATAACTCACCATAAACCTCTACTTCTTTTGTTTTAAAGTTGAAGTTTTAAATACCTTTGAAAATTTTAAGGCTATAATAAAAGATAATATAAAATAAAATAAGATTGTGATATGAAATAAAAGTAATAAATATTATGATAGTTACGTTAAAAAGTGGACATATACTTATTCTATTTGCAAATAATTTTTAAAACATGAAATTAGTTTTTAGTGTATAATATTTGATTCTCTATATAAAATAATATAATAAAAGAAAAAAATGTTAAACTTTAATAAACATGATTGAAAGTATGAGAAATTAAAATTTTCACAATTATATTAAATAGAGTTTTAAAAGTTTGTTTCAAAAATTCTTATTTAAAACATAGTCCAAAATAAAAATTTATAAAGAAAAATATAAAACATAGAATTATTAATAGATATTTCATTGTTTTTTTTGTTAAAAAATTCAAAAAGATATAAATGTGTAGTTATTGTTACGTTGGATTTTTATAACTTTTTTTTATAATTTTAATATTATTATCTTTTGACTTATTCATGATAAAATATCATTACCAATTTCACGTGTTAAAAATTAAAATAAACAAAAAAAAATAGAGAAATGAATAATAGATTTACACTACATAAATAAACTGATGGTTTAGTTCCTTTTATTTGGGAAATCACAAAAAAGTCTTGAAAACATAAAAGAACAAAGTTTGGACATAACCAATACAACAATGGAGAGAGATAAGAAAAGTAATTATCTAATAGTCAAGTAAGGTGTTCAAAGTGGTTTTGACTTCTAAAACTCCAATTAATCCTTAACATCCTCCCAAATGTTAAATCAAAACCCTTCTATCTACACGAACAGAAGGACTCTTCACATGAATAGAAGAAGGACTCTTCACATGATAATTGATCAACAAAGACATGTTCTCTAAACTCAAATGTTTATTAGAGACCTCTTGAATCTTCAGAGATTTGAGAAAGGTTCTCTGAAATTTAAGAAAAAAGTTAATAAGCATCTAAACTCAGATAAACCCATACAAATAAAGGAAAAATATCTTTAAATGGTGATCAAAGATATGTTAGCAAAGAATAATTGAGTATGTAAAAAAAAATAAAACAAAAAAAATACCTTCAAATGGAAAAACTCATAAGATAATAAGAATTTAAAAATACAAGAGTCTTAACATGGTCTTAACATGTGGGTTTAGAAGTTTCATGAATGTATCCAACACCAACATCTTTAGTGGTAGCAAAAGAAGGCAGGGACATTTGACCTTCATGTTCCTACATAGATTCATTGAATAAATTATAACACCATCTTTAAAGCCTAAATTATGGATATTGATATATCACTGGTCACATATTCATAAAATCTCAGCTCTTTAGTTTAAACATAAATACCCGATTTCTTCTTGCTTCCAAAATATGGTTTGAAGCTTGATTGATTTTTAAGTGCAATAACATGACAATTAATGCATAAACAAAGAATGAGTTTGTTTCAAAACTTGATTGTATAAAATAAATCTATGTATGTATATATTTTACTACATTCAGAAGTAACTAATAGACTAATAATAATGAACTAACTGGTTCTGACTCCGTTGATAATACTTTCGTCTCAGAAAATTTTTCCCTATTTCCTTCTTCACAGTTTCTCTTAATTTCCTGCATAAAATAAAATAACAATAACTCGAAAATGTTTTTTAAGTAGAGTAAAAAGTAGTTAACATGTTAAGGATTTCTCATATTATTTTAATCTTCTATTTCTTTAAAACACTATAAAAATGTAGATTAGTTGAATTATGTTTCTAGAAGTAATTTAAAGTAATACTCATTTTTTATACAATAATACTTTTTATATAAACAATCTAAATAGTGTCATATTAGTTTAAGGAGATTTATACAATAACAATTGTTTTTAACTAAATATGACTTATGATAAAATTATTATTAGGAGGTATTAGAAAATAAATAAAGTATAAGACTGTGTGTCTATTATCTGTTAGACTATTTAGTAATTTGTTAATTTTCTTATTTTCTATTATACAAGATGTAGGGTTTTTTTATTTGGTTTGTTTTAGATAAATTTTGTGTAATTTTTTTTAATATATATATATATATTTTTTCGTTCTCATTTTTCTACCCTTTATTGTTGTGAAAACAATTGTGAGTGTTATTTGTTGGAATGAAAAAAAAAAAAGCTAAGAATATTAAAAAATGATTGTCAAGTTTGATATTAAGAATTTATTTGAAAATAATAATTTTGGGATATAGAATATCAAGTTGAAAGCTATCTTCATATATTAAGGTTGTATTGAAGCGATAAAGACTTATGTGAACATGTGACCATCTTTGACAAAGAAGCAGAGGATTGAAATGATAAACAAAATTAGAAATGTCATAATTTTATGCGTTGGTAATAAGACATTGAGGGAAATCATGAAGGAAATGATTAGTGTATAATGTGGAGGAAGTGCAAGTCATTTTATATGACAAAATATTTAGTGCACAAACCCTTTTTGAAGCAATAGTAACTTGTTCAAGATAACAAGAACGATGATAGAGACAAACTTTAAAAAAATTAAATGATCTTGAGAATATTAATGTGAAGCTTAATGAAGATGAACTCTACTTCTTAATGTGTTGCCTATCATTTTTTATTCTTTTAAGGATATTTTTTTATTTAGGAAGGAACAATTCATTACATTGGAAAATATTTATACCTCAATTAAGTTTAAGGAGTTCTAAAAGTTTCAAGAGTTTAAGACATGTATTATAATGAGATTGGTTAGAGTGTCTCGAAGTTTAAGGATAAGAAGAAGGAAGTAAAGGGAAAGAAATTCAAGAATTCTTCGGAGGAGAAGGAAGAGAAGCAAAAAAAAGGAAAAAGTGTTTTAACTTTCAAAAAAGAAGTTTCAACAAGATAAATTTTCTAGAAGGAGAATACAATTCTCATCTTATGTGAGAGTCACTAGACATTGTTGTTGCATCTAATAATTACAAGTCTGTAGGAGTGTTGGTGATTAGTCATGGACTAAGGTTGTACTTATCACACATGTCTTGTGAAAAAGTTATTTAGGACCTTAAAACTGAAGGAAGAAGATGTATTTCTCCTTGGAAATAATAAAGCCGGTAAGGGGTAAGGCATGACATCTATCAAATTAAAGATGTTTGACAATCTAGAAATGTTATTGTAGGATATGAGATAAGTTTTATAGCTGAAGAAAGATATTTTTTTATAAGCATGTTTGATTTTCTAGATCTTTCAAATAAGAATGAACATGATACAATAAATATTTTAAGATTTAGGGGCATATGAGTGAGAGATGTTTGGTGGATTTGGAGAAGCAAAACTTATTGGATGATGATGGTCTAAAGAAGTTGGAATTTTGTGATTGATGTGTAATGAGAAAGTAGACTATTTGGATATTTTCATGTGTATTTTTGGTGTTGAATAAGAACTCAAATTCATGAAAGATGATCTTATTTTTTGATTATCATAGATGATATTTCTAAGAGGGTGTGAATATACGTGTTGAAAAGTAAAACTAAAACTTTTTAGGGATTCAAAAATTGATACACGATGGTAGAAAATCAATATGTGACCAAATTAAAAGTTCTTAAGATTGACTAATTAACAAAATGACCCAATTAAAAGGATGAATAGAACCATTTTAGAACGAGAGAGTGTGTGTACTATTGAGAGTTGCTAATACTATGATATATGTAATAAACAGATTCCCATCGTCTATCATGAATTTGAAGACTCTTATGGAGGTGTGGAGTAGAAAACCAACATATCATTCTAATTTAAGGGTGTTTGGCATCTTTATATTATTATATGTTGAGAATGATATGTTAGAAGTATAGACAAAGAAATATATCCTTATTAAATATATTGAAAAAGTGAAGGGATAAAAGTTATGGAGATTGAAACCTAGAGAAGCAAAATACTTCATTAGCAAGGATGTCACATTTAATGAGACATGAATGAGGATGATGTGCAAAAATATGGAAGGAATAAAGAGTAAATTTAGTTTGAGATGGAGTTTCATAATTTTAGATTAGATCATCTATAGAGACCAAATTGTGCATTTGATGATGAGTGCCGACCATCAACTTCTAACTCTAGGAAGCTAGAATGTGTAGGTATTCAAGAGAAAAGAAGGAATACTAAGTATGGACACGTCGAGACTAGTGGCTAAAGGTTTTACATAAGTAGAGACAATTGATAGATTTTCTTACCTATGATAAAACACTATTCAATAAGGATGTTGATATCAATTATCAATCAGTACAATCTAAAGTTGGAATAGTTTCATGTCAAGACAAATTTCTTGCATGGAGACCAACAAGAGAGTGTCTATATGCAACAACTAGAGATGTTTGTTAAGGATCAAGAAAAAGTATGCCTTATGAGGAAATCTTATATAGTTTCAAACTAAGTTTGTGCCAATGGTATAAGAAGCTTGATGATTTCTTGAGAACAAAATTTATTAGGTGTAACTATGATAATTGTATTTATATTTTGAAAAGGAAAAAAAAAGTGTGTTGTTCTTTCTTTTATATGTAGACAATATTCTTATAACCAACTAGATGAAAATTAGAATGTTCAAGGAAAAATAAAATTTAGAATTTGAGATGAAGGATCTTATTTTTGTGTTGTGAATACTTAGAATGTATATACAAAAGAAATAAACGATAAGGAGAGTTAGGTCTATTTCAACAAGACTATTTGAAGAAAAATATGTAAAAGTTGAGGATGCATCACTCTAACCTATGGATATACCTTTAAGTTATCACACAAACTTTGATAAATTATAATTTAATTATTAATTTATTATATGTTTATATGGTTTATTTTTAGGATCTTTATATCCTACTTATGTAAATTGTACATTAGGATTTTAGGGTTTGAATTTATCATTCAGATATATATATGAGAATTATATTAAATTGAGAATAAAATTATAGATTATTACGATTTGAGATTATGACCAAATTTAGGCATCTTTTTGTATCAAATTAAGAAAATATAATCTCTATAAAAATTATAACTTTAAATATTAGCTAACTAATGATATTAATTTCACTCAAAAATAGTATTTATAGTTCAATATATGATTTTTTTAGTGAAAAATATCAAACTATTAAAATTAGAATAAAATTTACGATTTTCCTTATTTTAGGTATAAGAAATTATTGAACTAGATACGAAGATTAACTTAAAAGTTGTAGATATTATATTAGATTTTAAAAAAGATAAGAACCTACACCATAGGATCAGTATAACTCGGGATATAACTTTTATATCCAACAAAGCTCATAAAAGAATAAGAGAAAGTAAGTAAAATAGTACTAAAAACTTAAGAGATAGAGTAGTAACTTTTTATGTGCAAACTCTTATGTGTGTATATGTTTGAGAAGATATATTTTAATAATATATTACTATATGAATAAGATGTTGCCGTATGAGAATTTGTATTTTGATTTAAAGTGCTTATAAGTTATAATAATGAGTCATTGATATGTTTCTAAGTTATTTATGTCTTTTGAAAAGTTCAAGTAATAACTTAGCAAGGGAAAAGTCCAAGTTATGTATGGTCTTTTAAAAAGTTTAAGTGGTGACTTAACAATGTAAAAATTCAAATTATGTTTGATAATTTAGGATATATAATGAATAATGCATTTATGTGTTATGCATAATTGGTATATATACTTCATTCATATTTTCTTGGGACTAGATAGAATCTCTATGATTTTCTATCTTGCCTTTGAGGATTTTTAGAGTAAGAACCTCCTATCTAAAAGTAGAATAATGACAACCATGATCAACTATATTGTTCTAACTAACTTTTATTAGACTTATTTTAGTTGAGAATGAATTGTGAGAATTTTGATGATTCAATCTATATATTTTTAATTTATATAAGTATTCCTAATTTATGAATATATTGTGTGATAAGATCGCCTTTATTTAAAATTAAAAATATAAAATATTAATTCATTTAAGTTAATTAAGTAATTTTGTTATTGAGTTATATGAATATTTAGTTTTATTTATTTTTTTCTTATATTACGTATAACATATACGAAGTATATTTTTTATTATTTTATTTGAGTTGTTGATTTTTTTTTTAAGTTAAAGAATTGAAGGATAAAATTTAAGTTTTATTTATCTTCCTTTTATAAAATATAATAATTAAATATGACATAGTACTAGATAAATTATTGTTGTAGTTTAATTTTGTTATGAGAAATAAATTTAAAACTTTATTATGAGTTTATCATTAAAAAATTTATTTTATTATTTAAAAATATTTAATTTTGAAATTTGATTTTCTTATTTTTATTAATTCTATTTAGAAAAATTATATATATAAATTCTTTTATCTTTTATTTTTAATATTTTTATTTATTTATTTATTTTATCATGTAATTTTTTATGAAATATAAAATAATTTTTTATATGATATAAAATTATTTTTTCTCTTTGTATCTCTTCATTTCTTCAGTTTTAGGGGAAGTCAAGATGGTGCAAATGGTATTGCTTGGTTCAATAAACAGAAACAATTACCTCTAACATTAACAAAGAATAAACTATGAAAATCTTACACTTAATATATGAATGTCTCAAGGGACATCCATTTGTGTTGAGATATGTTATGACAAATAGATTGAATTGTATTTACCTGCGAACAAGTGAACTCAGCATCAATTGGAAATTCTTCCCTGTCTTTTTCCATTTCATTCTGATTGCTAATCTCTTCAGCTTTGGAGTCTTCACCAACATCATCTACCATCTCTAGTAATATGTTCTTTATACGCTCATTTCTCATTTCAGATCCTATAATATCACATTAAACACCCTTCAGAAAGCGCAGACCTATAATATCAGATTAAATAGATGCAAGTGTTATACATAACCTGGAGCATTAGTACTCTGAGAATCTTCATCACTAACATTTTTTGTTGAAGCAGACTCCATATTAAGAATTGAAGAAGAAGCTATGCCTATTTTCCCTTCATCATTTTCCTACATATATATTCAAATAGATGAATTTCACCGTCATTCATCTTCATAAACTCAATTTACCAATATCCACTACTAGTATATGTTTTATGAAATTAATTGTTCATTCAACTAGTCCTATAATAAAATAAGAAAGCTTTAGTCTTTAGCCATTAATTTGTGAAATAAGAAGAGTTTTCCACTTACTAGTGAATCTGTTTGTAGAGGAATATCTTGTGCTTCTGCATCTGCCAAAATATCAGCAATCGTTTCCCATAATGCCTCACTGAGATCCCGATCTATTTCCGAACTTGCTATAAGAAAGATTACACACTCTTCAAAAAGTAACTCATAAGAATAAAATAATATGTATGCTTTTAAGTATGAATCATAACTTTTTTCCAAGTTAAAAGTATAAACATATATCTTAGTCTTTTAAATAATAATAATTAAAATTCTAGCAGAGTTTATTTTAATTTTATTTATATCCTTTATTAATGAATAGAGTAACAGCCTTTTGGCTCTTACTTAACATATTTTCCAAATGTACAGTTCCACGTTAAAAACTTCAACTATTTTTATACTTAAATAAAATATTTTATTATTTTATTAATTATAATACAAATGTCAAATTAATATATATAATTCTTCTATATCATAATTAAGACATCTAATGATTTTATAACATATATAAAGATGAAAATTTTGTATTTTTAATATGTTAACGATGATGCCAATTCATAACCAATACAACGTGAATTATATATATATATATATATATGGGCGGAGCCAGAAATTTTAGGGGGCTGGACTGGGTCAGACCGGGTCGAATCGGGTCAGATCAGGTCAGAGTAATTAAAAAAAATTAATATATATACATTAAAATTAATTATCACGTAAAAATAAATATAATAAATAAAATTATTAATAAATTATAAATCATTTACATATATTTAAAATTAACGTAAATAATTATATATAAAATCAAATATATATTTGGTACATTCAATTTTCACGTTATAAAAATCATCAATTATTACATATTGAATTTTAGAGAGAGACAGAACAGAGGACAGAAGATATATTTTTCATAATTTAATTATAATTTTATATAATAAAAAAACCAATATATATTATTTACATTAAATAGACTCAATGTGTAAATAATTATACAACTAGAAGAATTCAATTCTTGGAAAATCGAATTTTGACCGTCCCAGTATTGAAATCCACTGAAATTTTTTAGTATTTCATTATAATTTATTAATTAAGAATAGAATATTTTACTATTTTATTGATAATAATATTAATGCCACGTTAATATTATATAATAATTTTATTATATAATTAAAATTTTATCAATTAATAATTTAGAATAAGATATATTTGGAGAATTCATTTTAAAAAAAATGTGTATATATTCAGGAAAATTTTCAAACAAATACGTAATGTGTAAAAAATATCGGATATAGTACCTCGCATGCGAGCCATAATATATTGGAAACTTTGGAGGGATAATGATGATGATGAGACGGAAAGATTTGGACAATTCTTCACAAAACAATCTACGTTAAGAAATTCAAACCCCTGGGAAAGGCTTGGAAGTTCAACAAATATTGCAGCTTTTAGATTTGGAATCTCAACATTTTCATTGCTTTCTCCTTCGAATACTTCCTCTAGCATCGATGCTCCTTTGATTGCCAGAACTTCTAACTCGGGTATCATTTTGGAAGAAGAAATAGGAAATACACATTTCAATTTGTTGCATCCTCTTATAAAAAGTAGTTTTAGCCTTGGGAAAAATGGGTTTCCCTGATTCTGTGTATCCTCACCACCAATGATATGTTTTAATTCATTGCATTCAAATATGGCAAGTGATTGCAAATATGGCAAACATTCAGACATGGAAGCAGAAAATATTACTTCCATTTTTTCACATCGCTCAATGAATAACACTGTAATGTTTTGTAGAGTAAAATAAATGATGGAGGCCACAGTTGTCTGAGATCTATCACTCAATGCAATGTTTTTCAAACGCACAGCCACTTCTTTTTCATTGGAGTGGTCTACCTGCAATTCATTCACCATAACAAAATCCTTCATTCTCCCACTCCACCTTTATTTAGGAATACATCATCAATTCTAAACTCAAATACATTTATTTATTTTTTATTTCTTAAAATTTAGATAAATTTAATTTTAGTTCTTGATTTTATTTTTTTTTAAACAATCACTCCTATTTAAATAAATGTAATATTAGTTTTTTAAATTTATTGTCTAAATATTAAAAAAGGTTTTTAAAATGCTGTTTTATTCCCTTCAATTTTGATAACTGTTTTTCATTTTAAGAAAAATATTGTACTAATTTATTTAATTATTCATTTATTTAGAGAAAAATAAATGTATACATACTTACAGTTTGAGTTTTAACGTTTTACTAGTAATAATAATTATAAACCAAATAATGCTATTAAGGGCAGACAAGAAAAACACTGTTATTTTGAATGGAAAGCCACTTATGCAATCAATTTAGACATATTTTCTTTACATGTTAATTGATATATGTTAAAAAAAAAAAAAGTTAAAATAAAATACATGAATGCATAAAAAAGAGAAAATAGAAAAATATAGCATATAATGGTGAGAAGGTTACCAAAGAGAGAGAGGAGTCCTGCAATTGATCCTTGGAATCCATAGACATTTTTGTAGTCTTCGACTTGTTTCTATATTTATGGATCCAACGTAAAATCTTACATTTGCTGTCTTTTGATTCTGTTTCTTCCTTCGACACATCTTTTGAAGATGATCTCTTAACTGATGAACACATGGAGTGATCAAATTCTGAAAAAATGTCCACCAAATTAGGCAAGTCGCTTAGCTCAACTCTTGATGTCAAATCCTCTAACTCTTGATGTAAGTCATCCTCTAACTCTTGATGTAAGTCTTCCTCTTCATGTTCATATTGGTATCGGCCAAATATGTAATTTAGTTCAATACAGTCACTTATTTCTATTACTTCTAGTTTTCGAACATTTCGAGCAGTAGCCACAGGAAGTATAAAATGTAATTGGGGACACTCACCCATACAAAGTTTGGTCAAATTTGGAAACAATGAATCACCACTCTTATTATTATCACCATCAACTATTTCTTTTTCCCCTCCATCTATTATTATGTTTTTCAGTTGTTTACAACGATATATTTCCAAACTCTCCAACAACACCAGACTTTGTGCAGTTGATGAGTTAAACAAAGATGTCAACATCGGGCAATCTTTTATATGCAGCCACTTAAGATTGCAGAGAGATATCTTGCTCTTAAACAATGTGCCTTTCAAATGTACACAATCTGATACTTCGAAAATTTCTAAACTTTTCAGAAATTCAAAGGGAAGGGGTCCACTGCATATTTCTGCAATCTCTTTTGGAAGATCACTGTGGTAAGAATAGAGTTTGTCGTGCATTGCTCATGCTCATAGATGATAAATAGAAAACTTTGAGAACAATTCTTTGAGAACAATTCCTTAGCTGTTTTATTCTTCTTCATCTGGACACGTTGTTGGCCCTTTAGACCTACCACAATATTCTAGGCGTACAATCCTTTAACGACAATCCTAATGGTCCTGCAATATCAATTTTAAATCCTTCCCTTTTTTGGCCGGTTGTGGGCGAGGAAGGATTCGGAACCCCGACACCGTGGTTCGTAGCCACGTGCTCTAATCCTCTGAGCTACAGGCCTTAAGTGTGTTGGTTGTGTCCGAAATTTGCTCTTTTTTATGTTTGCAAAGACTTTTTCGTAATTTCCTAAATAAAAGGAACTAAACAATTTTTAGATCTATCATTCATTTGTCTATTATACTTTATCAATAATGTTTAATTTTTTTTCTATTCATAATCATTATAATGTTTTTGTTTTTAGCACATGAAATTGGTAATAATATTGCATCATGAATAAGTCAAATCATACTAATATTAAAATTAAAAAAAAATTCATCATCCAATGTAATAATATAACTACACATTTATATCTTTTGAATTTTTTAACAAAAACAATGAAATATCTACTAATACTTCTATGTTTTAGAATTTTTTTTATAAATTCTCACTTTGGACTAGGTTTTAAATAACTTAAAAAGAATTCTTGAAATAAATTTTTAGAATTCTATTTAATATAATTATGAAACTTTTTACCTTATTTCTTATTTTTTATTTCTTTTATTTTCCTCATGTTTATTAAGGTTTGATTTTTTTTATATCATTTTGATGCGGAAAACCAAATACTATACATTAAAAAATAATTTCATCATTTTGAAAAATATTCATAAATAAAAAAATATTTATGTACTTTTCATTTACTTATAATATTTATCATTTTTATATGATTTTACAATCTTATTTTATTTTTTATATTATTTTTCAACTATAATCTTGAAAACTTTAAAGATATTTAGAGTTTGAATTTTAGAATAAAAAAGTAGAGGTCTATAACAAGTAATCATTTATAAAAGTGATAAAACATTTATAACAATAAAATATGGGTATGAATGATTTTCAATAGATTTAAACTTCTTTCTACACTAATTTTGATTTGTAAGTTTGTTTTCTTTTAATCTAATCCATATAAGTATCAAAATCACCAAAATAAAAATATTAAATAACATGTTATTTATTAGTAACTTAATGCTTTCAATAAAAATATGTTCAATCTTTATATTCATAGAAAATTTGTCATTTACAACACATCATTTGTAGTAATATATATAAAATTATAAAAATATTTATAAAGATAATAGAGTAAAGATTGTGAAATAATTCATCAAAATGAATAACTTTAGATTTATCCAGTAAAGTAAAATTAAAATTTGTAATTGAAATGAAAATCAAATTCTAAAAAAAGTATGACTATAAAATATTTGTTCTAAATACAAAATAAAGTTATTACTTAAAATTATGTAAATTTATATTTCAAATATAAAAAATTAAGTTATATAATATTTAATAAAATATTTTGTATAATTATTTAATTTTTATTTGTTTATTATTATTTATTAAAGTTATTTATAACTTGATTCAGTTTAATTTTTTTATTAAATATTTATCTAATAAAATATAAAATATTAACTGTAATTTTATTTTAATTTAATATAAAATCTGAATTAATATTTACAATTAGTTTCGTTCGGTTATATAATTATTATAAAATTTCTACATATTTTTCTAAATTATAAAATATTTTTTTAAAAAATTTATTATAATTTTCATAATAAAAATTATTAAATATAAAAATATTTTATAACTTTTATTTAATAATATTATTTTATTTATAATTTTAATTATTTTTATATTTATTAATTTATTAATGATGTAATTTTATACATAAATTATATTTATATTTTTTATTTTATTATTTTTTAATAATATTTTGTATATTTATTTTAGTTAGTACATATGAAATATTTTTTTAAAAAATTAAATAGAAAAAAATAAAAATTAATTAGTATAGAGAAATTGATGAGAACAAACTAATAAAATATATTCTAAATAAAAATTAAAATAATTAAGAAGATATAATAAAAAATAAAATAACATAGTAAATAGTTAAAAAAAATATTTTATATATTATTATAAATATTATAATAAAGAAAATAATTTGTATGATTTTAGTTATTATTATTTAAAAATATAATAGATAATTTGATTCAATTTTTTATTTAAAATTCAAAATTTAGATTAAATAATGAGATTTTTAAAAAAATATATCTAAAAAATTTTTAAAAAAATTTGATTTTAATCTATTTTTAAATTTTTAGATGATTTTAAAAGATTAATCTTAAAATTAATATAATTATTTATAATTTACAATGTAACTCATTTTAAAATTTTAAAATATTTTACTGAAGATTAGAAATAGATTGTACTCTTTTATCATCTAAAAGTATTTTAATGAGGCATGTTTAATATTTAAGGAATTGATTTTAGCATTTTAATCAAATATAATGTATAATATTCATTATAAATACTACCAAAAATATATGTGATATTTTTTTATTATGTTATATTTTTTTAATATATTAAAATTTAATATTTAAAATCATTTTAACCGTATAAGAAAATTAAAATATAATTAAATGAATAGAAAATAAAAAATGATATAAAAAATAATAGAAACATGTTCTTCAAAATAATAAAAAAAGATAAAAATAAAAATAAATAATTAAAAATTATAAACGAAAAAGTTATAATTATTAGTGATTAGAAATTGATTGATGAAAAAAATATAAGAAAAGAAAAGAAATTGTAACGAAGAAAAAAAAATAAAAAAATAACAAATATAATCGATAACGTGTAAAATAAAATAAATATAGATAATAAAAAATTTGAAAATATAAATATGTTGTATTTTATTTTAAAAATAAAAATAATAATAATTAAATTAGTAACGTAAATAATAATAAAATTTTAAAAATAAAATAATAGACTGATATTTCTTAAAAATTTATTAAAATATAATTAAAAAGTATATAAAAAATAAAATATAATTAAATGAATGATATAAATAATAATAAAGTGAAAAAATTATAAAATAAATAAAAATAATTTTAAAATATATTAAAATTATCAAAAATACGATAACATTAACTGTTAAAAAGATTACTATGTAAATTATTAGATGAAGTATATTTATTATAATTATATATTTATAGTATTTATTATAAATAAATATATAATATATTTTCTAAATGTATTATATAGAGTATAATAAATTATAGGATTATATAAATTTCATAAATAATAATAAAAATGGTATACATTCTATAAAATATAAACTATATAATACATTTATTTACACTAAAAATAAACAATTTTAAATTCTGATTAAAATTGACATCAAATTAATTATAAAAAAATTATTTCTTTATATAATAAATCAAGAAAATAAATTCTTAACAAACACAAAAAAAAATTCCCTATAGAACTTTTTTTAAATAATTTGTGGGATTCTTGAAGCTCCGCCACGCATAGCAGTTGCACCATCTACAAAGACAGCACATTGGAAAACAGATCCTCCGCGACCGCCGCCATCGCTGTGGGATTCTTCTCGACATTTTTTGTTGCCGGAAACAAAAACAGTGTTTTTATATTCACATTTAGTTGTGTGAATATTTATTTATTTAAAATTTTGGTTGTTCTCAAAGGGGAGACATTAGAAAATGGCGAAGGTTGAAAACAGCATGGCTGGGGTGGTTCTGGAGCCGCACGCGCAGTTCGACCTCACCGCCCACTCACGCGCCAGTTCGATTCGATCGCTGGCTCTGGCCAAACTGCCCCACGCGAGACGGCACAATACCACTGTTCTCTATGTTGGCACTCACTCGGGTACCCTCTTCTCCCTCTCTGCAGACTCCAACGACGGTGACAGCGCCCCGGACGACACCGTTCTGAGGAAGCTCTCGTTCCTGCGGAGCGTTTCGGTGAGCGACGCTGCCATCGAATGCATTTCGGTGATCGAGGAGTTCGGGAAGGTTCTGTTGCTCTCAGATGGGGCCATGTTCTTGGTGGACTCGGAGCTCTCGAATCGCGCTTCTAAATTGAGTTTCTCCAAGGGAGTTTCGTTGGTCACGAGGAGAAGGTTCAGGGACGGCGAATCCGAGGGTTTGGGTTTGAGTTCGGGTTCGGGGCTAGGTTCGGGGTTAGGATTGTTTCAGAAATTGAGAATGAACTCTTTGAAGGAGGGTGAAGTGCAGAGTGAGGGTGGTTGTGTTTTTGCGGTTGCTGTTGGGAAGAGGTTGATTCTTGCGGAGCTTGTTCTGGGGAATAGGAATGGGAAAAATGAGAGGGATGATGGTGGTGGTGGCACACTTGTGGTTTTGAAGGAGATTCAGTGTGTGGATGGGGTTGTTAGTGCCATGGTGTGGCTTAATGATTCTATTATTGTTGGTACAGTGAATGGGTATAGTTTGATTTCCTGTGTAACTGGGCAGAGCAGTGTGATCTTCTCGCTGCCGGATGTGTCCAGGCCGCCAAGGTTGAAGCTTTTGCACAAGGAGTGGAGGGTGCTGTTGTTGGTGGACAATGTGGGGGTTATTGTCGATGCACATGGGCAGCCGGTGGGAGGGAGTCTGGTATTCCGGCATGGGTTGGATTCGGTGGGAGAGATTGGTTCTTATGTGGTTGTGGTGAGTGATGGGAAGATTGAGTTGTATCATAAGAGGCATGGTGGCTGTGTTCAGGTTTTGCCGTTTGGTGGGGAAGGAGTTGGGAGATGTGTTGTCGCCAGCGAGGAAGATAGGGATGGGAAGCTTGTTGTTGTTGCCACTCCTACCAAGGTATGTTCTAGTTTGAATCTAGTGACATAGTGACAATCGTTTAGATTATAGGCATTGACATACTTCTGATGTGAATTCGGATGATCGGGTTTGCTGGTTGTTTGATTTTTTTGGTATATGTTTTATTAGGGCTGTGGATTAATGGATTGTTGAGGTAATCTAAATAGGGACTAGTTCATCATAATGATGGATTGCAATTTTACTTGCATGCTTCTGTCTCATATTTTGTTGTATTAATTTTTCACAACTCAAAAGCTTGGATACTTCATAGATACATATAGGTGAAGTATATGAGAGTATTTGTATTGGATGCATAAAGCAAATGTATAGCTGCTTCGTAGCTTGTAATTGATTTCAGTCCTCTATTATATTAATGAATTTAGTCTCATTAAGCACCACATTACATTGCTTAATAAGTATATAAAAAGGTCAATATATAAAATACATAATTTTTAGATAGTATAAATTAAAATGTTACCCAGCACTAAAAGAGGTGTCTGGCTGATTAACAAAGCCAAACGTGAACATAGACACCAAGACAAGATCAGAACAAAGGAAACTTGAAGGCTTCAATGGGTGCATGCTTGAACTAGATCAGAATAGAGAAGACAGATCAGATCAGAGAATGCTTAAACACAGAACAGAGCAAAATATTTAGTCAGGGTTTAGAAGTTCAGAACAGATGGGAAACTGAGCTTTGGTAGTTGCGAGAGGAGTTGAAGTTGGTTGTAAATGTCTTGCATGAACAGGTAGTTGGGAGAGACTACGAATTATGTGAAAAAGGCGTGCAATGTCTGTTTTTTCTTCTGGGCTGCTCAACCCAGATCCCCATATAACTTGGAAAAAATATGCTGACTCTAAGAGTTTACAAGTAAACTTGACAATCTTGCTATAATCTACTTCTTTGCTATCTTAGGAGTAGATGTGATTAGAAATGACTATAAATGATCCTAGGATAATGGCAATTTTGACTACCTTTCTCTTCATATTTCTGACTTAAGTCCTTGTTTATCGTTGTATTCATGTCTATTATTTCAAATATAATTGTTTTATAAATTGGATTGCTTCCTTACAACAGTGTCGTATCTGATCTCACAGGTAGAGTTGTTCAAAATTGAAGCAAACCTTTTTAAATTGCCAAATTGATCCATAAAAATTGAAGAGGCTGGAAATTTTAAAACCTCATTTGTTGCAGTTTGGTTTGACTTGTGGTTCCTATTGTGAAAACTGAACCAAACAAAAACACACATTGTTTTTATATTGATTTCCTTTTATATCCTGTAAAAAATTCCCATCAATTTAATCTGATTCCGTTTGATAATAATCATATGTGATTCCATATATGTTGGATATTTTTCAGTAATGTTAAATTATGACATTGACAACAGTGTATGACTAATTGATTATGAATGGTTTGTCATGTACTCATAGCTATCATTCTTGGATAGCAGACCCAACCCGAAAAGTGGGATAGCGGAAAGACCACTATTATAGTATTTTATATTTATACTAAATAATTAACTTTTAAGTATTTATAAGCTGAAAAACAGGAAAAAAAATCATACACTAATAATATTAAAATCTCATAGTATTGTTTGCAGCAGAACACAAAACAGAGTTAAAAAAAATCAGAAGTTCAATTAAAAAGAAGTTGGCAGCAGAACAGAGCACAATTAAGTTAAAAAAAAATGAAGTTAAATAATTGTATGATAAAAAAAAAGAATAATAACAAAATCAAAAGTCAAAAACTTGAAATTGGCTGAACACAAAATGTAAAAATGAATCAAAATTTTTAAAAAGAATAATAAGACCATAATTCAGAAACTGAATAAGAAATAAGATAGCGGTGGTTTTTCAGAGTTTTTTACATGTTTCCCTGTTGCGGAAGCGAAATTGCCTAAGTGTCTACAATTTGTGGGCTTGATGCTCCAATGCAAGACGCTATTGGTAAATGCCACATGAGGGGATAGACATTGCAACTACTTGCCACTCTGTGTCGCACTGCTGCCATCAGGATAGGGTCCGTCATGGCTGCCATTAGCAACCTAGAATGTACTTTTTGAAAGAATTTTTTGATGTATTTATTCTTTTTTGTGGTCTTATTGTTGATCTATTACTTATAGTTTTGTAAATGTCATTTTAAATTTTAACTTTTGGTCATGCCTCAATTAATTTATCAGATCATATACTGTGTTCATTTATTCTGTTAGTTGTCAAATTAAAAATAATTTGGACAGTCGTAGTCCTAGCTCATTTTTTTTTTACTTATCTTTCTAGGTAGTGTGCTATCAGAAATTACCTTCTGTAGAACAAATAAAAGACCTTCTGAGGAAGAAGAACTATAAGGGAGCCATATCCTTGGTGGAGGAGCTCGAGTCTGAAGGGGAAATGTCAAAAGATTTGCTCTCGTTTGTTCATGCTCAAGTGGGATTCCTCTTGCTTTTTGACTTACATTTTAAAGAAGCAGTGGACCACTTCTTACTTTCTGAGACAATGCAACCTTCTGAAGTATTCCCATTTATAATGCGTGATCCTAATCGATGGTCCTTACTGGTACATTGTTTTTGTCTCTATTTTTATTACTGCCTTATGCTTTGTTTCAAAGTTGTGTTTCTTTCAGTTTGCAACTTTTTGTTTTAGTTTTGAGACAATATAGTGTTTTTGACCGTAATTTTTAACTATTGTTTGGATTGTTAGTTTAACTGTTGTCTGGACCCTTAGTTTTAACTATTGGATTGGATCCTTATCATATATCAATTTCTAATCTCTTTGAATCAAAATTTAGAAGAAAAAAATCAATATTCAAAACTAGATACATGATAATGAAGATTTATTTTCTATTCAAATATAAATAGAGATATTTTAAGCAAAATACTTTAGAAACTAAACAAATTATTTGAAGATATTTTAGAATTTCAGGTTTCATTTAATAATCCATAGTTTAAACATGAATGATTTTAGTAACAGGACTTATCAAGTATTGTTTAGTATTAGAATCTTTAATCTCTGTGATAATTTTTTTTTTTATTTCATTTACTGTTTAGTATTTTTTTAATCATATATCTATAAAAGTTTTTCAAGAAGTAACTTTTAAGTAATATATATAATAATTTTAATGGTAGAACATTTATTATAATATTGAAACAGAGGCCATCCAGCTATATACTGTCCTGTATTAGGAAAAACCCAAGTTCTACATTGACTAGAAACAGTGTCAAGATATTTAGGGCAACCCTCATCCTGTGAACCAGCTTTTAGGGTTGGACCAGGCCTAAATTAAAATTTTAAGATACTTTTATAGCGTTTTTGGGAGTGGCTGCTTTGTGCTGCTGAGTATTATGGTTGTGATATGTAATATTATTTGACAAAATATCCTTGTGCAAGTTGGTATATGGCAGTGTTGTTAAATTTGAATAGCAGCAATATCAGTTTTATAGTGATATTACATGGTGGATCCATGCTCCGGTATCCCAACTCCCTTGTGATGTGCTGACTGAAAAAATGACTATCATGGCTGCTATGGGTCTTGTACTTGTGGCATGGGTTGGAGGTGTTGCAAAATGGGTTGTGCTTTTGAGAGGATAGCACTTCAAAAAAATGCTACAAAACACTACAACAAGCTACTAAAATAAGCTCTTTTATCAAATAGGTTTAATATTAAAATAAACTAGTCAAATGAGCCAGAAGCTAGCTTAAAAAGCTTTGCTTAACACAATGGTTGAAGTTCATTCACTTTTGTGATACCTTGGGCTATTTGATGCGTTTGATGAATTTCAACTAAATATACTAGGTTAACTACTAATTTTTCTATTAGGTCTTGTGCTATATTGTGAAATGTGGTACTTTGTCCTTAATGCATATAAATTATTCAAATATTTAAAATTTGTGCTATATGAATTTGGTACAGATGTTCAAACTGGCTTTTGTAGGTTCCTAGGAATAGGTATTGGGGTTTGCACCCTCCACCAGCCCCTCTTGAAGATGTGATAGATGATGGCTTGATGACAATCCAAAGAGCTTCTTTTCTGAGGAAAGCAGGTGTAGAAACAATAGTAGATAATGATCTTTTTCTCAATCCAGCGAATAGAGCTGATTTGTTGAAGTCAGCAATCAAGAACATTAGTAGGTCTGACTTCAATTTTGTTGTTCTTCTATTATTTGTTTTAACTTTGGATGTTGTTCATATTCCTGCAAACTTCGATAATGTGATAAAATACAGACACCAATAAAAGGCTCCTATATCCTGTACCAGGACTTTTGAGCATTTTATAAAAGAAAGTTTGGGTAGAGGAAGATATGAATATACTTGAAAGTTGACATATTTTGGATTTCAGTGCCATATCAAAATAGCATTTTAAATTTATAATTTTTCGAAGCTTTCTTATGTATGTAGTTATAACCTTTGACTCGTAACCACCTTTGTTGATCATATTGTGTCTAGGTATTTGGAGGCCTGTCGAGAAAAAGATCTAACAGAATCAGTCAGGGAGGGAGTTGACACTCTACTAATGTATCTCTACAGAGCTCTAAATTGTGTTGAGGACATGGAGAGGCTGGCATCTTCTACAAACTGGTGTGTTGTGGTATGTGCACATTACTGTTATCGTGGTTTTGATATTGTATGTGATTAACTCTCAATAGATATGATCAAATTAATGCTTTTTTTACATATGTTCTGAGTTCTGGAAGTTATTGTTGAATTTATAGGGGAGAAATAGAGAGGCATGATGGAATTGTTTAAGTGAAAATGACTGAATGATTGTATGATACTCAGGTTATGAAGAACATCTTTATCTATAAATACCCAAGAATGCGTGCTGCTTCCAAAATACTTATTCCTAAAAGGGCAATGCATTTAAACTATGATATATGAACTGCACATTATTTCTAACATGTATTTAATTATTTGATTGAAGTGATTTTGATACCCTTTCGTAATTAGCATTGTACAAAATATGTAGTAAATGGAATTGTTGTAGGGTATTATTTTTAAGTAGATTTGAGGAATCACTTTTTCTTGTTCCTGATATGATCATATTTGAACCTCTATGTAAAGAGAATAGCATCAATAGCAAACTTAATATGAGAAACCAAAACCTTACCTACTTTGAATGTCGACCACATGCTTGAACAGGAAATAAAAAGATTCCCTTGTCTAAATCTATTCCGCCTTTTGATAAAAACTTAGTTTGCTTGACATAATGGTATTACCTGGGGTTGCCTGAAATTGACCTTATAAAATACGTTTTCATTTCAGGAGGAATTGGAACAGATGTTAGAAGAGTCTGGGCACCTACGGACACTTGCTTTCTTATGTGCAAGTAAAGGAATGAGCTCAAAAGCTGTGCATATTTGGCACATTTTAGCGAGAAATTATTCATCCAGCCTGTGGAAAGACCTTGCTTTGGAGAATAGCGGGGAAAACCTTATTTCTGGCAGGGCAATTGCTGCAGCTGAAGCTTCAAAGATTCTTGAGGAATCATCTGACCAAGAGTTGATTCTACAACATCTAGGATGGGTATGAGTGTTTAGAAGTTTGTTGCTCATCAATATTTCAACTTCATAATTTATTAAATGATCATTATTCTTGTTTTGAATATTTTCATTTCAGATTGCAGATATTAGCCAGGTTCTTGCCGTCAAAGTTTTAACTTCAGACAAACGAGAGATCCATCTTTCTCCTGGTAGGCCTTAATTATATAAGCATTTCGTGCTCATTATTTGGATTATTATACGTTTTGGTTCTTTTTATTGAGAAATGTAACTTTTGACTAGTTTGTACTACTTGCTTTAATGAATATCTTACGATGTCTAATATACTCTGCCAAAAGGTTCTCTAATATGATAGGCATTGTTATGTTTTTGTTTCTGTTAAGTTTATTTTATTTCTGAAACCATCAGTGATGTGTTATTCCTTTCATACTGCAGATGAAGTTGTTACAACCATTGATCCGCAGAAGGTAGAAATTTTACAGAGGTATGCTATTGTTTTGTCTGTTGGCAAACTCACAAAACGATAATGTCTAATTATTTTATGAGGATGGTTATGGCTGTTGATATGAAGGATTGATGAATTTATTAATTCTTCATTTATTTCATGTTCATTCCTTTTATGTTTTGCTGACTACATAAAAAACATAGCTTCTGATTAGTGTTAGAAAGTGTTACATAACCTGTGCTACACTTAAATTTCCTGGAATATTACCATAGATAGTGTAATATTAAGTTATTAATGCTCATCTCATCTCATCATTGCGTCATCATTGTAAAAAGCATGCAGCACCTGTTTGAATCCCTTCTCTCTTCAGTTTTAAAATCTCTCATCCAAAATCTATTAAAATTTAAAATGTTTACAAGCCTAATGTGTTAAAATCCAAATAATGAACAGCTAAACGATGTTTTGTGATTCTTTTCTGTTTTCTTGATGGTTGAAAATGTAAATGTCTCCTGTGGCCTACTGATGTGGAATGTATTTTCAATATAATTCGTACTCCTCTGGTTTGATCTGGTATAGCAGTGATTCCCAATCTTGTATGCTTCTGCAATCTAGTATAGTAGTGAATCTTGCCCGATTTAATGCATGCTTTTGGAAAATGCATACCCACCTGTAATCCTCACTGAGCCACTCCTAAATATGGAAAACTGACTCTGTATGCCACAGACATGCCTCTGAGCTTAAAACTCAACGTATAGAGAAGAGTTTCTGTGACCTGCAATCAAAGTGTTTTTAAATTTATATTTCTACAAAGCTGTATTTTTAAATGTAGAATTCAAACCTGAGAATCCTTTATTTTGTTTCTCTTCTTTACTTCTTTTCCCCATAATTTCAATTTGGTAGCTGTATAGTAACATCGTCCATGACATGAGTCATCTTATCACTATTGCAGCCAGAGAGTTCCAAAATTATCTGAACCTCCCTTTTTTTGTCATTTCTTGAAAATAAAGGATACTGGTGCAATAGGATAATGTTCAAAAATAATAAAAGAAGTCTAGTGATAAATGCCGTGGTAAAAAGTGTTTGGAAGTCTAGAAGGAAGAAGAAAGTACAAACTCAAGTATTTGGTATTTACATCAAGAATGAACTCTTGTTTACAAAATATAGAAAATTATATATAAGCCTTGAGCTTGAAGGAGTCTTCACTTCGTTGGAAATAGGTTGAAATAGTTTTATTTATGATACTGAAATATACTGGGATATTGGAACTTCTCATTGTGCAAAAGCTGTTAAAAAAATGCTGCAAAACACTAAAGATGGGGATGTTGGAGATTCATCATTCTTGATCTATTGTCTCAACTGAAGAACTACTGTCAGCTACATGATCAAACTATTCCATAATGTTCTACTGGAAATCTGTTGATTTGAGTTTATTCTGTTGGTTTTTACCGCCCACCACTTTGTTTCTACATCTCTAGTCCTATAACTGTGCAGTAAAATATTCCCTTAAGTTTGAGTGGTACTTTTTTTGGTCATTGATAACCCTTGAGGTACTCCTCCATTACATTGATCCCACTTGAATCCTATTGTTTACTTCATCTATTTTTTATTATTGTTTATCTATTTATATGATGAACATAAGATGCGTGACTTGTGGTAAAGTATGGTTATGGTTTCACACCTCTAAACTACGAGGATTGTGATAGAACTCTTGAATAGAAGGATAGGTAATTCTTTATTGATAAATGGGGAACATCTCTCAATGAAAATGACACAAGTTTCAGATATGTCGAGAGCTCCAGTCCACTCCTTACAACTTTCTAATTGTCAAAAGTCCTACAACAGTATCCCATTAAACCGCTTTTATTGCAAGAACAGATTTACAGTTTTTAGCTGAAAACTACCTCTTAATGGGCTAATCCAGCTGTGGCCAAACTACTTCCTCCTAAAATGCACTTGCTTAATCACAGGTGTGCTATGAGATAGAAAGGCCTTTTGCTAAACTTCCATTTCATACTTTCCATTTGATTTTAACTTCACATTTATTTCCTCTCGATTTTCCAACTATGATTACGTCATCTGTTAAAGCCATGTTAGTGGCACTGGCTCGTGATATCCTCAATGAACACATCTACGACTAAGGTAAAACCGCAGGAGCTTAGAGTTCGGCCTTGATGTAGTCCTACAATTGTTGGAAAATCTATATTGACCTCATCTTATATTCACACATTAGTCATGACCTCTTCACATATCCTTGATTGCTAAAATATATGTAATATAGACTCCTTTCTTCTCTTACGACTTCCAAAAATAATGAATACGATGTAAGTCTCTTTGATTTCTCCAATATTTCTCCATTGATCATCATAAAAAGTATCTCTTCCATGGTCTACCTCTTTAGCATTAGACCAAATTGAATTTCAATAATGGAAATTTCTTTTCTGAATCATCATTCTGTTACCCTCTTCCATAGCTTCATACCATGGCTCGTGAATTTAATCCACCTGTGATTTCAATTTTGTATATCTCCTATCTTCTTGCAAGTAGGAGTTAAAATGCTTCTCCTGCACTTGTTTGCCATGTTTGGACCTTATAATCTTAACTTAAAGAACTTTGAGCCAATTCATGCCTCTCTGTCCTGGCTCATAATATCTCAATGGGTTTATTATTCAGCTCAATAGCTTTGCCTTTATCCATCCTCTTCAATTGTTTATTTACCTCAGGCTTCTGAATGTCACAATAAAAGGTCGAATTGTAGTGTTTATTTATCTAGCTGCATTCTTAGATTCCATGTATTGACTGTTGAGGATAATATGAAGGTGATTTGGAACTTGTTGGAAACATGGAATAATTGAGACATTAAATTCTAATCCCTGGCTCTGTGATGCACATGCACATAGCTTTCTTGTCTAGACGAAATTCTTAAGTTTACCTTGCAAAATTGTACAGGTTAGTCAACTTGATTTGATGAGCTTTGCGAACAAATATTATTTTAGAGATTAATCTTTATTATTTCAGTAATTTCCAGTAACTTAAATTTTGTTAACACCTATTGCTGTCCCATACAGTTTTTCTTCTGGTCATGAGAAACCATAAAAACTGTTCTTCTAGATGGTTTACTGAGAAATTTTGTTTTAATTGAGCCCACTGGTGTTGGTTGATCCACGTAGCAGATTTTATTTAAGAGGATAACTTGGTTATTATTGCCATCACAATATAAATTTTCCTTTTATTTTTTAAAATTCTGATTATTTAGTTGAGACTGGGTTCCTTGTATATAGGTATCTCCAGTGGTTGATTGAAGACCAGGAGTGTAATGATACACAGTTGCATACATTGTATGCCCTCTCACTTGCCAAATCAGCAATTGAAGTCTTTGAAACTGAAAATATCTCTGAGAATCTGGATAATGGAAATATAGAGAGAAGACCTTTGGCTACGATGAACAACTCAATCTTTCACATTCCTGTCAGGGAAAGATTGCAGATATTTTTGCAATCCTCAGACTTGTATGATCCAGAAGAGGTTCTTGACTTGATTGAAGGATCAGAATTATGGTTAGAAAAGGTAATTTTAAGATTTTTTACTGTTTTCTTATCTGTTTATCCAATGCTGGCATATGTGCTAGTAATGGTTCTTTGTAATCATAGACTTTTGGGAGGTGCGCTTATAAGCCCCCATAGGTTCGAATGGATGTTTCGCATTCTTATTCTTTTATTAACTTTGTTTTACTTAACAGGCTATTCTGTATAGAAGACTGGGGCAGGAGACTTTGGTCCTCCAAATTTTGGCTTTGTAAGTATCTAATTAGCTTAAAAAATTGCACTAGCTTTCATATAAATTCACTCAAAACTAAGATAATACAAGTTAAACCCATACATAAAAGGGGCAAATCGTAATAAGGTCATAGTGCTAAAACTCTAAAGGTTAAACAATTCAAGAACGTCAAAATTAAAAAAGCTTGCATATTTCAAACATAAACTAGCTTACTCATCACCTAATGACATGCAAACAGACTCTTAGAGAAGAGAATCAACAATTATTGTTCTAAATTACACTGCTAATAACAATCTCCTCAGTTTCGGATTGACAAGATGTTCAGGTATACACATTATGTTCATCATAAAATATCATTTGCCCCGAATAACTTATCTAGTAAGGTGTATCTTCCTGAACTTTGCTTAAATGAGATATTATAGTGAACTAGCATCTTACCGGAAAATTTGTAAGACTCTTTCCGGAAAATTTGTTTCCCTTTTTATAAGACCCCTTTGTAGTTGAATGATGCATTAATTATTTTTTCCTAAAATACCTTAATTCATTGAATTGCTTTTAGTAAAAAAAAATTAACTATTTGAAATGATTGACACAGTTTCTCTCTTCTAATCTGATTTGAGGATATAAGTACTAATGGATATCAAAGCCTCACTTAACTACTTTAGCTATAAATATGACAAGGGTGATTCTGGAACAACAATACAAATTACTGGCCAATTTATTGTTTTTAACTAATTTAAAAATTATTTGCGTCTATATCAACAATTTTCTTAAAAGGTGTGAATTAGTTGAAAGGGTAATAGAGATCGAAGCAGTAATAGCAAATATGAAAACCAACACCCAAAGAACTTATCAAGAAAACTCTAGTAAATAGTACTGCTTTTGTTTGCGTTTTTTAGGATAGAAAATAAAAAAACAATGAGAACAGTCCAAAGGTAGTGTTGAGAAGACAGAAACTAGATAAGGCATATAATTTCCGCGTGTTTAGACCACGACAAAACTATTCAATTTATTGGCGGCAGAATGAAAAGTTGCAAGCAAGGTTTGAGTGCATGAGGTCACATGAGCTGTTCGGTGAAGGAGCGGTTGCTGGGGTTGGTCAGTCACGCGACAAGATGATGCCAGTGGTGGTGGTTATCGGTCAGATAAAGCTTGTTGGAAAGTTGCTGATGGTAAACATTGATGTTGACGACGGTGAATAGTGAAACATGGCAGAAAAAACTGGAAAACGTACACTGTTCTTAAAAAAATTTACACCTACGAGTAGTGGGCCCTAAGGAAAAGAACAAATTAGGGTTGCTTTCTCATTAGGCTCTTGATACCATGTTGAGAAGAAACCAAGAAGACATGATGAATTCCATGTCTTTAGACCACATCAGAGCTTTTCTATTTAGGGCAGTAATATATATATATATATATATATATATATATATATATATATAGATAGAGAGAGAGAGAGAGAGAGAGAGAGAGAGAGAGAGAGAGAGAGAGAGAATCATTTAATTGGTCTTAATATCATCAATTACTGTATTTATAGGATCTAACATATCTTCAAGATTCTAACAGGTAGAAACAGGCTAATTTGTTACAATAGAAGTGTGTGATAATTAGACCAAAAAAGGAAAGAAAAAACCTTGAATTTTCTTGTGATCAATAGCCAATGTACATTCAAAGAGCAACAATGTATATGTTTTGAACTTTGATTCCATCTTAGGACTGCACTATCTTTTGGAGCAGAGGGAGTTTTGAGCCCAAAGACTGTGGTTTTGGAATCTTGATTCTGTTATGTACACTAGCAATAAATGTCATTAAAATTGACCTTACAATAAACTGATTTATTGAAAAAAATTGTGTTTGATTAGGGTCAAAGAAGATGCTTTATTCATATATTTGACTGTCCTCTTTAAGTGGGATAAAGCTTGGTTGTGGTTCTTGTAGACCAAATAGAAACCATGAATATGGATTACATTTTTAGCAAATAGTTATCCTTTTAGGGTGTAGCTTGCAGTTTTCAATAATTTGTAAAGAAAAAAACTTTGAAAGTATTGGTGAGGCATAAGTTTACCATATTCTGTGCATACTAATGTGATTGTCAAAAGTTGGGATTTTTGCAATCAACATGTTTCCATTCGATATGTATTTTAGCAGACAATTGAATTTCCCATAGTTTTAGGATAGCTAGGTTTAATTTAACAACATCACACACACGAAGAAGAACCAATTGTCATACAATGTGTTAAATCACTAAGAAGTAGTTTTTTCTTTATTATTATTAATATGTTATTATTATATCTTGGCTCCCAGGAAACTGGAAGACAGTGAAGCTGCTGAGCAGTATTGTGCTGAGATAGGAAGAGCTGATGCCTACATGCAGTTTGTCTCCGATTTACCCTTTTAATATTTTATTTATTTATGCTGAGGTTGTTTAACCAGTTTGTTTTAATGCTCTTTTACTTTGTTTATTGTCCTAAGGTTGCTTGAAATGTATTTGGATCCTCAATATGGTAAGGATCCCATGTTTACTGCTGCTGTTCGCCTGCTCCATAATCATGGAGAATCATTAGATCCGTTGCAAGTTTTAGAGGTACTAAACTCACTATATTTATTACCTTAAGTTATGAAGTAAATTGTTCACAACTTCTATATTCGACAGCATGAAGTACATAATTTGCACCGTATGCCGCAATAAAAAGAAGAAAGGATCTGACTGCATGAAAATGTGTACCTGTTAGGATAAATTCCTAACAGAGAATGCTATGATTTGTATTCAATTAGCGAAGAGGGAAAAATATAAAGATGGATTAGAGCAATGCTCTCCCCAAAGACAGAAGATCTTTGGACTCCAATCAATTCCCATTCCACCGTCTCGCCTACAATTCCGTTTCCCTCCCCTATAACATAATTCTCTCTCCTCGAAATAACTTCTTTCTCCTCAAAATAGCTAATTCTGAATAGACACAATTGTCCTTTTTGAGCCTATAGGTACCCATGTGTTATATTTTACATTTGCAACTTACGGGTACGGATATGCACTTAAAAACTAATAAGATTATTAATATAAATAAATGATTACCCCATATAAAACCGTCAGGTTTTAAACTTGTTCAGCCCTTTGGCAATGATTGAAGGGTTGTATTACCCCCTCTCTTACCTAATGTTATTGTCAAGGTCCAACTACCCCTAAAGCTTAACCTCTTAGGTGAAGGCATGTAAATGGTTGTATTAAAGGTACCTCCTAATGCAAGATCGTTTTGGGTTTGATTTTGGAACATGGAACAATGCGATGGTCTAACACATCATTTTGAAATTCAACATTTGCTAGAAAAATAGTGGTTGCAACAAAAAGAATTCTTTAGTGTTTGTCATGGGGTCTTTAATACTGATGTCAATGATCTACTATCCCAAACCTCAAATTATTCGATGATGTCTCGTGAATAGTTTTATTATTTTATATGAAACAATTATACTATAAATTAGTCAAAGGAGATGCACCAGCAAGCCACTCCGTAGGCACATTGAAAATGCTAAGTTTTATGATTGTCAGTGTTGGATGTATCTTTCTGCAATTAAAGGAATCTATCCATTGAAATGCAGTTTGTCATGTTTTTAACTATATATTTAATTCATTCTAGAGTTGTGGTCCTTAATTTTTGGAAATTTACACTAGAAGTTTTGCCTTTATAATGCAGAAACTGTCTCCAGATATGCCACTTCAACTTGCTTCGGAGACTTTACTACGAATGTTCAGGGCCAGAGTTCATCATCATCGTCAAGGACAGGTACTTACATGTCTTCTTCCCCGATGGATAGATTGTCCTAATCTCTGATTTTTTTTTTTCCAAGTGATAGAGAAAAAAGAATAAAACTCCACTCAGTGTAGTTACTGGTGTCAAGAATAATCAGTAATCCTCAGTTATGTTATGAAAGTTCTCTTGAAGTGAGGTTTTGAGAGCATTCTGCAAGACTTTGGCAATGTATATGGCTTATTTTATTAAGATCCTTTTGGTGTAATCTTTTTAGTATCACCAGTTTATATGGATGTAACAACCCAATTCAAAGTAATTTCTGAAATAATACTAATTTTACCAATAACTCCAATATGAAATCTTCCCGAGATTATTTTTTCTTTTCGCTCTGTAGTCTGACATTTCAAGGTTGATTGCTTCTTTCTGTTGTCAATCAAGTATTATGGGCTTGTGATCCTACTAACAAATTCTTTCAGATTGTGCATAATTTATCTCGTGCTGTGGACATTGATGCAAGATTGTCAAGATTGGAGGAGAGGTCAAGGCATGTGCAAATTGATGATGAGAGTCTCTGTGATTCCTGTGATGCACGCCTTGGTACGAAGCTATTTGCAATGTATCCTGATGACACTGTTGTATGTTACAAGGTTAGTTGCTCGGCTCTTCTCTCAATTGATGCTTCAAATAGAATTTTTGTCCCAACCTTCCATGTCTCACCACAATCTGGCTAGGCTGTTGCCAAATGTTTGATTTTAGGACACTTGATCTGCATTCCTATGCAACAGAATAAATATAGCTGCTGAAGTTATTTCTCCATTTCTTTATAGAACTTGTATTTGAGCTTATCAATTTTATTCTCGAAGTAATTCTCCGTCTTTTGGTAATTAATCTGTTCCCTATGACAATACAGCTAGAAATTATTTTTTAAATTCATTGTTTACTGTTTATGTTTTGAAGAAAGAAAAGTCTTCTTTAAAAATATTGATTAATATTTCTCGTTGACTAATATGTTGTTTATTTGTGCTTCTTTTTGAAGGACTACTTTACGAATTTAATTTTCTCACTTATGCTTTAATCCTTTGTAGTGTTACCGTCGTCAAGGTGAGTCAGTGTCTGTCTCAGGCCGCAATTTTAAGGAAGACATCCTAATTAAACCGGGTTGGCTCGTGAGTCGATGATAAACAATGATGTTGTTACTAGATGCCAATATTTCTTAGTTGAATCCCAGAAGCTTCCATTTCTTGTACCAATCCAAATTCATTCAAAATTGGGAAAAGGAAATGCGTTGATGATCGCTCGACTTATAGAGTTAAAAGATTGGAGGATCAGCTTCTAACCTCCCACACTAAAAGAGTAAAAGTTCATATAGTTATTACCCCAAGATGGTACTGTAAATATCTGTTGAGTTCTCCATTGTACTCTCTCCATACCCTCACCCCCTTCGGCAAATTCTTTGTAAATTTGATGATGTAAAATGTAAATTTTGCACATAATAATAAGCTCATTTTCCGTTCTACTTCATACGACAATGTACTGCTATTTGCATCTCTATGATACAGACATTGAGTTGTCTGCATGTAACTCATTATTCACTCTTTAAATTAGTGGAAAGATGAGAAAAAAATTGTTTCCCCTGCACTGAAGGAAAATCACTTTTAAATTATAATTATAATTAATTTTAAAATTTATTAAATATGTGCTTGATTTTGTTACAATTTTAATTCGTTGATTTTCTAATGCACGATTGCATCTGCATTTTATCCTCTACAGTGTGTCTCCTCATTCTGAAGGATTGAAATACAAAAATAGAAGTTTTAAAAAGATTATAAACATATATGGCAACTTTAGAATGTTCGCTTAACAATTGTTTTTAGTAATTTTAAGGCAATTGATGATAATTTGTTGAGGATAATTTGTTTTATGAGAAAAATGTTTTTTTCTTTATGAAATTTTGAAAGAAACTAAAATTTTAAAAATTTATGATAAATTTTTTATTAGATAATTTTAAATTTTAAATAAAATATAAAAATTTGAAATTTATCTAGTTTAATTTATTCTAATTTATATTAACTTGATTTAAATTGATTATACTATTTTAATTTGATTTAGTTTATATAAATTTAATCTAATTTGGATAAATTTCACTTTATTCTATCAAACTTAATCTAATTTAGATTTGATATGATTTAGTTTGATTTATTTAATTTTTTATAAATTTATTTAAATTTAAATAAATTTAATTTGACTCGATTAAATTTAATTCAATTTTAATCTATTAATTCCACACATTTAATCTAACTTAATCTTAATATATCGATTTTACACATTTTAATTAATCTCAATTTGATCTAATTATTTTAATTTATCCTAACTTATTTTTATGAGAAGATTAAACATTGATTTGAACTAAACTATAATAATAATTATTTTTATATTTTTTGATAATTGAAATATTTTATAAAAAAATAATAAATTTAAATTACTCTATTCAAATAAAATACTTACAAAATTAAATAACTTAAAATTAAAATAATTTAAATTTAATATAGATAAATTTTTAAAATTTATAAAATTTTATATCCAAATACAATATAAATATATACATAAATATATATTTAATTTTAAAATTTTAGAATAATCATTCTTATAGTTGAGGGTGTAAGTATAATATTTTTAAAACATCAAAAAATATATTTGTAATGAAAAAAATGAGCAGTAACGTAATTTTTTAAAATAAAATGGATATTTGTGTAAAATTAAAAAAAAAATTATAGTATAATATAATTTGAGAAAACAGTATACAATGTGATTTATTGGATCTTTTATCATAAATCAGTTGGAGTTTTTTATAAAGTGATAAAACTAAATTATAATATATAATAAATTATATATAAATGCGTATTACATATTAATTTTGTAGAATTAATAAACGTTAATTTATCTTTTAATATTGTATAAGATCATTCATTGTTATCACAGAAGGAGATTGCTATTATTCTGTGCAAAGTATTTTCATAATGATCAAGATTATCAAACTGTGCAAAAGTATTGAAGATATCAAGATCACAAGGAAATAAAGGATCAAAGAAGACCTTAGAATAGATTTAGAAGTGAGAATAAAAAAGGAAACATCACTCTGCTTAGAAGGTTCTCAAAGTAAAATTCGATTAATTATAAAATTTTTTTTCAAACACTATAATCGATTATGTGTTTTGAGTAATCGATTATGGAACAGGGTTTTTGGAAAACAAGTTTTTATTACTGGAATAATCGATTAGATAATCGATTATGCCTTGTGAAAATGAAAAAGTTTGTGTTTCTGTAATAATCGATTAGATAATCGATTACATTTGTGAAATTAGAAAATATGCTTCTGTGATAATCGATTACATAATCGATTATGAGCTTTTCAAGAAAATGATGCTTTGCTGTGATAATCGATTACATAATCGATTATGAGCTGTTCAGAAACATGATACTTGCTGTGTTAATCGATTACATAATCGATTATGAGCTTTTTGGAAAATATGCATCTCTGGAATAATCGATTATATAATCGATTATCTGTGGCTTTGAAAAGTTTTTTAGCACGGGGATAATCGATTATGTTCAAGGATTTTCGAAAATTATGAACGTTGCACAGAATCCTCCGAGAATATAGAGATATATTTTATATGATTCTGAACGTTGGAGGGTGATTCTGTGCATCTTATTTCAAATTAAAACAGTAGAAAAATATTATATATTTGATTCTTATTGAATGAGTTTTAATATATACGTTTTCATTTGAATCTTTTTGCTCTCCTGAACTGAGTTACAAGACTATCATTTTTATCAAAGAGAGAATATTATTTTTAGAAGAAAATCATCTTTGAAGGATCTTTGAGAAACCCTGAGCAGAGCAGTGCCACAACTTTGATATCCTCACATTCAGGTGATATTTATCTTTTGTTTTCTGACTTTCCTCTGAGGCTGTTCAGAGGAGACAAGTCTTCTTCCTTGTGTGATTCAAGGAAGGTTTTCACTTCCTTGTGGAACTCAAGGAAGTGTGGGTATTCTCTTGTGGATTCAAGAGATAGTGAGTATTTTAATTTTCTCTTTTTACATGTTTCACTGGTAATTGGTGGTTGTAATTTGTGAAGAATTAAAATATAAAGAGTGGGAAATCATCTCTGGTTTGAGGTGATTTGGGAACTGGAGTAGGATTAAGGTATAACCCGAACCAGTATAAATTCTGGGTGTCTCTTCTTTCTCTTATCTCATTCAATTTTCCGTTGCGTATTTAATTATCTGCTAAGACAATTAATAATCAAGAGGATTAATTTTTTAGGAAATTAAATTAAAAGGTTTTATTTTTAACATCAATTCACCCCCCTCTTGATGCCACTTGACAACAAGTGGTATCAGAGCTCGGTTTGATAAGATACTTCTAATCGATCTTGTGAGATGTCTATGCAGAACCAGATTTACAGGGAAGGAGCGTCGATCAACAGACTGCCACTCTTTGAAAGGGATAATTACCCATTCTGGAAGGCAAGGATGGAGATCTTTCTTCAAACTCTCGATTATGGAGTTTGGGATGCGGTTCAAAACGGTCCGTTCGTGCCAAGGACAACTCCAGCTGAAGGCTCAACACCAAAGTAATTTCTACAATGGACTCCTGATGAAAACAAAAGGGCACAATACGATGTAAGGGCAAGGAATGTCATTGTTTCTGCACTAACTCTGAGTGAATTTTACAGGATTTCCAGGTGTAAGACCGCCAAATAAATGTGGGACACACTAGAGGTCACACATGAAGGTACAGAAGAGGTCAAGCGTGCAAGGAAGAATACCTTGACACAGGAGTACGAACTTCTAACCATGGCACCGAACGAAAGCATAGGAGACTTTCAGACTAGATTTACACACATTGTGAAGGAGCTTTGACAAGGAAGAACTCAACACAAAGATATTGAAGTCTTTAGACAGAAACTGGCAACCAAAAGTGACAACCATCACTGAATCAAGAGACTTGACCAAAATGGAAACGGCAACCTTATTCGGAAAGCTTAGAGAGCACGAACTTGAATTGCAAAGATTAAAGAATGGAGAGGACAACTACAAAAAGAAAACCCTAGCATTCAAGACTGAAAAGTCAGACATTGAAAATGAAGGTGAGTCCGATAATGATGATTTTTCTTTAATGGTGAAAAAGTTTTCCAGGTTTCTCAAGAACAAAAAAAAGAATCAAATTCAGAAGAAGGAGAAGAATAACTCCACAATAAACTTCAAGTGCTTTGGATGCAATAGAGTGGGGCACATCAAATCAGAATGTCCTTATGCAAAGAAAGAAGACAAAGAAAAAAGAAAAGGGAAGAAAATATTCAAGAAGAAAAAGAAAGCCTACATCGCATGGGAAGACAATGCATCAACAACCTCTGAAAGTGAATCCAGTGAAAGTGAAGAGGAAGAAGAAGCAAACCTATGCTTGATGGCAAATGAGAATCAAGACATTTCTTCTACAAACTACAGGTGCTTATGTTATGGGTGCAACAAACTAGGTAAAACAAAATCCAAGTGTCCATTTGCAATAAAGAAAGAAGTAAAAGAGGAGACAAATAGCTGCTTAATGGCAAATGATGACATAGAAACATCTTCACGGGTAAGTCATTCTGAATCTCTAGACTACTATGATGAGTTGCATGAAGCTTTTCAAGAGTTGTTTCAAAATTTTGATGATTTATCAAAGAAACATAGTTCTTTAAAAAATAATTTTAAATCTCTAGAAAATAAATTGCAAGAAGTGGAAAAAGAAAACGAGTTTCTGAAAACAAATCTAGAAACAACTTCAAAAGAGAAAAGCTGTGAAAACTGTGAAACTTTTCAAAACAAAATACTAAGTCTTGAAAAAGTAATTTCTAGGTTTTCAAAATCAAGCATGCATCTTGATACTATTTTAAATTCCCAAATAGAATCTTCTAGAAAAACTGGGCTTGGTTTTAATTCTAAGAAAACTTTGGAAAAATAAAAGACAATTTTTGTAAAAGCATCTTCTCAAACAAAATTTCAAAAATCCTCTGTAAACCATTCTCAACCCAATACTTATAAATCAACATTTTCTACTCCCAAATGTTTTTATTGCATGAAATATGGTCATACCGTTAATAAATGCTTTATAAAACATGTAGGTGTTCCATCTGGGAAATATGTTTGGATACCATCAAAGAATTAACTGCTAGAGGACTCGAGAATGAATATTAATCCTTAAGGACCCAAAATAATAAAGGGGACCTAAAATAATATATTTGTGATGCAGGTTACCTCTAAACAAAGAAAGACCATATGGTATTTAGACAGTGGATGCTCAAGACATATGACAGGAGACAAAAACAAGTTTCAGAATCTTAAGATAAAAAGTCAAGGCCATGTGACCTATGGTGACAACAACAAAGGAAGAATCCTCGGATCTGGAGACATAGGTGTTACTAAAAGCTTTGTAATCCATGATGTCCTCTTGGTAGAAGGACTGAAGCACAATCTACTGAGTATTAGTCAACTCTGTGACAAAGGTTTGAAAATAGTCTTTGAATTTACTGGCTGCCAAATTCTTCATAGAGACTCAAATAAAGTTACTCTAAAAGGTAAGAGATTAAATAACATTTATGTCATTGATTTGATTGAAATTGCATTTAGGAACATCCCTTGCCTTGTAGCAAAGGAAGAGGATCCTTGGCTATGGCATAGAAGGGCTGCACATATTCATATGCATCATCTAAGTAGACTCATCACTAAAGAATTAGTAATTGGCCTACCAAAACTAAATTTTCTAAAGGATAGAGTTTGTGTAGCATGTCAAAAGGGTAAACAAACTAAAGTTTCCTTTAAAAGTAAAAATATCGTTTCTACTTCAAAACCCTTAGAAATGTTACACATGGATTTATTTGGTCTCTCACGGACTAGGAGTCTTGGTGGTAATTACTATGCTCTTGTGATAGTTGATGACTACTCTAGATATACATGGACATTTTTCTTATCATCCAAGAGTAATACCTTTGAAACTTTTAGAAAATTTGCCAAGGCTATTGAAAATGAGAAGGAATTAAAAATTAAATTTTTGAGAAGTGATCATGGTGGGGAATTTCAAAATGAAGCTTTTGAAAATTTTTGTGCTGAATTAGGAATTTCTCATAACTTTTCTTCACCTAGGACACCTCAATAAAATGGTGTAGTAGAAAGAAAGAATAGATCTTTGGAAGAACTTGCTAGAACTATGTTAAATGAAAAGAATCTTCCTAAATATTTTTGGGCTGATGCAGTGTCAACAGCATGTTATATTTTAAATAGATTTTTAATAAGACCTATTTTGAAACGTACTCCTTATGAATTATTTAAAGGAAGAAAACCAAATATTTCTCATATAAAAGTTTTTGGTTGTAAATGCTACGTTTTAAATAATGGAAAAAATAACCTTGGAAAATTTGATTCAAAAGTTGATGAAGGCATATTCTTGGAATATTCTATGACTAGTAAAGCATATAGAATTTATAATAGGAGAACATTGCATGTAGAAGAAACTATACATGTAACCTTTGATGAACAATTGGACCTTGAGGAAAACCCTCTTGAGTCAAGAAAGAAATTGACAGATACAGAAAAAGAGAAAGCAGCAGTGGAAAAATCTCAGGAAGAAGACCCTACACAGAAGTCATTCAGCAACATAGAAGATTTGACTAAAAGTCTTGAGAAGCTTTTCATAGATGAGCATCAAACAGGTGATGAACTTCCAAGAGAATAGAGAACTCCAAGAGGACTATCAATGGACAATATCATAGGAAGCATCGATAAAAAAGTAACAACAAGAAGCAGGATAAACAATTTCTGCATGAATGTAGCCTTTGTTTCTCAAGTGGAACCTAAAAGCATTGATGAAGCATTAAAGGATGAATACTGGATAAATGCTATGCAAGAAGAGCTGAATCAATTCAAGAGAAATGAAGTGTGGGATCTTGTACCAAGAACACCCTCTCAACAAGTTATTGGAGCAAAATGGGTGTTTAGAAATAAACTTGATGAGAATGGTATTATCACAAAGAATAAAGCAAGACTAGTAGCTAAAGGGTATAGTCAAGAAGAAGGAATAGACTACGATGAAACTTATGCTCCAGTTGCAAGACTTGAAGCAATAAGAATATTGCTTGCCTATGCATCAATTATGAAATTCAAACTATTTCAAATGGACGTCAAGAGCGCTTTTTTAAATGGCTACATAAAAGAAGTCTATGTTTGCCAACCTCCGGGATTTGAAGACTTTGAACATCCTAATCATGTATACAAGTTGAAGAAAGCTCTATGGACTCAAGCAAGCGCCAAGATCGTGGTATGAAAGACTTAGCAATTTCTTGGTAAGTCAAAATTATCGAAGAGGTAAAGTTGATCCAACCCTATTCATTAAAGAATTTCAAGAGCATATTATTGTTGTACAAATTTACGTTGATGACATAATTTTTGGATCCACTAACAATGATCTTTGCCAAGAGTTTGCCAAGCTTATGCAGGGAGAATTTGAAATGTCTATGATGGGGGAGCTCACATTCTTCCTTGGGCTACAAATCAAACAATTGAAGGAAGGAATTTTCATCTCCCAATCAAAGTACTGCCTAGAGATTCTAAAGAAATTTTCACTTGAGAGTTTTAAAGAAGCAGCTACTCCCATGGCAACATCATGCTATCTTGATCATGATGAGAAAGGTAAGATGGTTGATCAAACCAAATATAGAGGTATGATTGGTTCCTTACTCTATCTTACTGCTAGTAGGCCTGATATTATGCATAGTGTTTGTGTGTGTGCTAGGTTTCAGTCATCTCCTAGAGAATCACATGTAGTAGCAGTTAAGAAAATTCTTAAGTATTTAAAAGGAACTACAAACTTTGGACTTTGGTATCCCTCAGGATCCTCCCCTAGCTTAATAGGTTATTCAGACTCAGACTATGTAGGCCGTAAAATAGCTAGGAAAAGCTCTAGTGGCACATGTCGCTTATTAGGTTGTTCCTTAGTTTCATGGCACTCTAGGAAGCAAGCTTGTGTAGCTTTATCCACCACAGAAGCTGAGTATATAGCAGCAGGTAGTTGTTGTGCACAGATTTTATGGATGAAGCATCAGTTAGAAGACTTTAATATCTATCTAGATCACATACCCCTTAAGTGTGATAGTACTAGTGCCATAAACCTTACTAGGAATCCTATCATGCATTCTAGGACCAAACATATTGAAATTAGACATCATTTCATTAGAGATCACATAATAAAAGGAGATTGCATAATTGAATACATAGATACTAAAAATCAATTAGCTGACATTTTTACTAAACCATTACCTAGGGATAGATTCCTTGAACTTAGAAGAGAACTAGGAATAATGGATATTAAGTCTTGTGATCTTTGCTGATATGTTGTGAAAATTGCTCTGCAATAATCGATTATATGATCACCATAATCGATTATCTGGATTGTTTTTACTGTGCTTGATTCGTACATGAAATAATCGATTATGTTCATAGTATAATCGATTATCTGGGTTCAGATAATCGATCATCATTAAGCAATAATCGATTATGCGCGTCAGACCTTCGTAAAAATTGGTCAAACTAGCTGTTTTTTCCTTGAAACTTGAAAAACTAGCCGTTTTCAAACGGTAATATTCTTGAAATGCACTTGGAAACCTCTATTTAAGCAACACAATTGGATCTTCTCTTTATCACTTCTTAAACCATCATCTCTTTGCATCTTTATTCTTGTTCTTCTGTGTTATTTTCCATGGCATCATCATCTAATCCTAGCAGAAAGTTATCACTTAGGAGACGACGTAGAGAACCTGTCTCTCCTCCTCAAGAGCCTGTTGTGGAACGCCCTCATGACTTGAGTGGCTGGATCTCGGATGAAGAAATTCATCCTCAGTTTATCCTAGACTTCAAAACCAGGAAAATGGTTCCTCCAAAGCATTTATCTCTAAATTTTTTCAAACATGAAGGTTTTGAATTTCAGGAATTATTACAGGCTCAAGGATTAACACACCTTGTGGAGCTGGGAAGTATTAATGTAAGGGGAGCTTTCTCAAATGAGAAGTACTATCCAGACTTGGTCCGCACGTTCTACTGCAACTTGACCCGGAACAATGGGAGAGTCAAATCAAGAGTAAAAGGTATTAATATCTACTTAGACAATGATATTTGGCTGAATGTTGCACAAGTTCCTATTCTTGATGATGGGGTCAATATAACTGTTGGATATGAAGGCTTTGATAAAATGGAGGTCTATAGGTCATATTTGAAAGAAAATTATCAGGGAAATTTTAATCTATATAGGACAGGTCCTATGCGTGTCAATGAACGTCTGTTGGCCTATATCATAAGTTGGGTAATATGTCCTAGAGGATCCAATCATGCCCAGCTCACTACTGAAGATTTGTTATTGATGTATGGCATCAAAAATGGTTTGTCCTTGGATTGGCCAACAATTATCACAGATTATATGCTTAAGGCTAAGAGACTTCATTCTCATTTGCCATATGCCTTGTTTATCACAAGGAATCCTTCTGATTCACTGTGGTGTCTCTGTTGAAGGAGAGTCACATATTGCAACAGATAGCCACAGTACTATTGGAAGAAATGTACTGAATAAGATGGGACTCCAACAGGTAGATGATGTATGGATTGCTCCTGATGAGCAAGAAGGAGCTCCAGCTGCTATAGATGAAGACAGGCCTTATCCCCCACATCAAGCAAATCTTCCTGACCAGTATCTGCAAATGCTGGAAAACATTCAGAAATAGCAAGTAGACTTTAGTGCTGTCTCTGAATAAAGATATCAAGCTCTTCAACAACAGTCTGCAAATTTAGATTCCTATGTGAGAACTAGCTTTGAGGAGCTAAATACCACTATCAAGAGGAGTTTTGAAGACTTTGCCCACCGCATCTCTTCTGTGGAACGTGAGTTGCGGGACTCTCAAGATCAAGGCCATGATGATGATGTTTAGGACTTAGCTTAATGTTTTAACTTAGTTTCTTTTTCTTTTTTATTTTTTTTATGATCTAAGTAAAAAGGGGGAGAAATTCTAAGTGTTCTGTGCTGTTTGTTATGTGATTTCCTTATTTGATTTCGTTGATGATGTGTTGATTTTGGTATTGATCTGTGTTTACTGTTTATTCAATTACTTTTGGATTATTGAATTATTTCATAAGCAGAGGGAGCAATGAATTATAAATTATACTAACAAGTACTAATATTTTATAAAAGTCTATGGATTTATTTCAGCACACAGGTACACTTAAATTTTTCCTTGATCATTATCAAAAAGGGGGAGATTGTTATCACAGAAAGAGATTGCTATCATTCTGTTCAAAGTATTTTCATAATGATCAAGATTATCAAACTGTGCAAAAGTATTCAAGATATCAAGACCAAAAGGAAATAAAGGATCAAAGAAGACCTTAGAATAGATTTAGAAGTGAGAATAAAAAAGGAAACATCACTCTGCTCAGAAGGTTCTCAAAGTAAAATTCAATTAATTATAAAATTTTTTTTCAAACACTAATCGATTATGTGTTTTGAGTAATCGATTATGGAATAGGGTTTTTGGAAAACAAGTTTTTATTACTGGAATAATCGATTAGATAATCGATTATGCCTTGTGAAAATGAAAAAGTTTGTGTTTCTGTAATAATTGATTAGATAATTGATTATATTTGTGAAATTAGAAAATATGCTTCTGTGATAATCGATTACATAATCGATTATGAGCTTTTCAGGAAAATGATGTTTTGCTGTGATAATCGATTATGAGCTGTTCAGAAACATGATACTTGCTGTGTTAATCGATTACATAATCGATTATGAGCTTTTTGGAAAATATGCATCTTTGGAATAATCGATTATATAATCGATTATCTGTGGCTTTGAAAAGTTTTTTAGCACGGGAATAATTGATTAATAAATTTAGATAATCGATTATGTTCAAGGATTTTCGAAAAGTATGAACGTTGCACAAAATCTTCCGAAAATATAGAGATATATTTTATATGATTCTGAACGTTGGAGGGTGATTCTGTGCATCTTATTTCAAATTAAAACAGTAGAAAAATATTATATATTTGATTCTTATTGAATGAGTTTTAATATATACGTTTTCATTTGAATCTTTTTGCTCTCCTGAACTGAGTCACAAGACTATCATTTTTATTAAAGAGAGAATATTATTTTCAGAAGAAAATCATCTTTGAAGGATCTTTGAGAAACCCTGAGCAGAGCAGTGCCACAACTTTGATATCCTCACATAGGTGATATTTATCTTTTGTTTTCTGACTTTCCTCTGAGGCTATTCAGAGGAGACAAGTCTTCTTCCTTGTGTGATTCAAGGAAGGTTTTCACTTCCTTGTGGAACTCAAGGAAGTGTGGGTATTCTCTTGTGGATTCAAGAGATAGTGAGTATTTTAATTTTCTCTTTTTACATGTTTCACTGGTAATTGGTGGTTGTAATTTGTGAAGAATTAAAATATAAAGAGTGAGAAATCATCTCTGGTTTGAGGTGATTTGGGAACTGGAGTAGGGTTAAGGTATAACCCGAACCAGTATAAATTCTGGGTGTCTCTTCTTTCCCTTATCTCATTTAATTTTCCGTTGCGTATTTAATTATCTGCTAAGACAATTAATAATCAAGAGGATTAATTTTTGAGGAAATTAAATTAAAAGGTTTCATTTTTAACATCAATTCACCCCCCTCTTGATGTCACTTGACAATATTCATAACGAGAATTGTTAGATTATAATATCATTTGAGATTACATATAAATATATTTTCTCAAGTTGAATATATTCTACGTTCAAATTGAAAATATATATTAAAAATTTAATATAAATTAAAAATAAAATAAAATTATTATATATAAATGAATATAAATTTTATTTTATAAAATTGTTTTATAGAATTGAATTAGATTTTAATATATTTTTAATAAAATAAAAACAACTTGTAATTAATTAAATATAGATTTTATTTAATGATTAATTTGTTAATATTTCTCAAGTAATCTTTCTTTAAAGAGAAAAGAGAGTGAGAAAACAAAAGGAAAGAGGAATCCAAATAATAAATAATTAAAAATAATAAATAAAAATATTAATAATAAATAAGTTTATTTTATTTTTTATTCATTTCTAATTTTTTTTTATTTAATCAATTTGTTTTTTCATTTCAAATTGAAACCCAATACACGTTCATATTAAAAAAAAATAAATAGAAAAAATCAAAAGTTGGATAAAAAAAGAAGGAAGAAGCATATGATCGCAAAATAAATCAGTAATTTAAATAAGTTTAAAACACAAAGTATGTGTAAAAGAAAATGAGAGAGAGAACAATTTGCAAAAGTTTAGATTTACATATGAAAATACAACTAATTATTTTCTAAACTAAATTTTCATCCTATTTTCACAATTATATTTGTATTATCATGAACCCTTTAATTAAATTTCTAAAGTGATATAATAAACCTAATTTATACCTAGTTCGAGTGAGATATGTCCAATTAATGCACAATTTATAAAGTTTTTCGAGGAACAAATAAGCATTTTTTCCTATAAAAGAATGTGTTATTATTTTTGAATGAATGCTATTTTTAAGTTGAAACCATTATTAAAACTCACAATATTTTAAGTAAAAATAGGACTTCAAATTGATTATTGGTGTATTATTATTATATGACTCGAATGGTTGATTTCCACAAGATACATCCCCATTATAATATCTTGATGCTAATATAATGTATGATAATATATATATCATAATTTAATTTTTAGTAAAAACATATAGCAACGGGTCCTAATAAACAATATTTTGGGTATATCCAATAAAAAAAAGAAAAAACAATGTCATAAACCAAACCCTAATAATGTGCACACAAAATACCTACTACGTACGATTCATGGCTGTTCATGAAGTTCGATTAGGGTTTATGGGAGACAATACATTATCCGCGATTATAAACAAAAGATTTTCTCAATATTTAAAGTCTTGGATTGTCTTTATTATATTGGCTAGGGAAGAATGGGAATTATGCGACTCTAGATTTTGAAAAACTAAAAAAATAAATTATCCATTCAATTATTAAAATTGTCAGAGTCTATCAAAGTGATTATTGAAATTAATAAAAAATAATAAAATAGTTTTAAACTTATATACATCATAAATCAATTTAATCCTTCAAATTTTAATAATAAAACAGTTTGGACCTTAATTATAAAGGTTTAAATAACTTGAACCTTTCTAATCCTCTAGGAAATATAAACACGTGTTGTAGGAGCACCTGAATCTTTTTAATTATTACAGTTTCAATTACTAGATTGATTCATAATTTATATTATTAACGATCAATTTGATAGAGTCCATTATAATTTTAAGGATTAAATTAATCAATGATGTACAATTCCAGAAACCATTTGCCATTTTATTATCTTCAATGACTAAATTAATAGTTTACTCATTTAAAAAAAATTAAATAATAAAAAAAGAGTATTTTTCATAATATAGTTAAAATATAAGTAAAGACTGTAACTATAAGAATAAAGTGAAATATCTAAACTATGAAAACAAAATAAAACATAAAAATGTATAAATTGGACTTAATATTTCATTTCTTAGTTTTGAGAAACCTTTTCAGTTCTATGAAAGAAAAAAAAATATCTAATGAACATTTTAAGCTAGTTTTTATTTAAATAAAATAAAAAATTTATTTAATTTTTTTTTTCTTTTAAAAATATTTCTTATTAGAAATCTTACCTTATTTAAAAATATATAGTTAAATTAATATATATAAAATAATATAAACTTTATTTTACGAAAATAATTAAATTTAAAATTTATAAAATAAATTTGACTGAACATAGTTTTAAGACTACAAATAATTGAGTAGTTATGAAACTTGCTTCTTTCATATACATTATCTGTATTTTGCAAGTAAATAGAAAGATCTATCTGAAAGCAACTTGCTTAATTAAAATATATTTGTGATATCTTAATTTATCAACGTCAATGAGATGCCAAATCTGTTTTAGATCTTATTACGCAACCCAATTTTGTATTATGCATTATTCTTTTCGGATTTTTTCTTCTATTTATATCGTCAAAATTGGAGCTTTCAATTCAGATTTCATGTAAAATCCAAATCTTTGAGAAATATGGAATAAGACATTTTAGTATTTAATATTCTACGTTGGTTCTACGCTAAAAAAATTAATAAAACACCTTGTTTTAGAGTTTTGGAATTAATTTATTTGATAATAGAGTTTTAAATTAATGATTTCCTTACCCATAATAATATTCTAAAAAATATACTAACTTAGTTAGCATAAAAAATGTCTCATCTAAGTTTTAATTTTGTTTTATGTTTAACATATGTATCTAATGAAAACCTAAATTGTAGGTTCATGAGAGGGTTAAGAACTAGTCTCTTTCATCTTTAAAAAACATTGGAAGTAGTTTCACCTCGCATAACTATTTAATTATTTTTTTAATATTTTCCTTTGAAAAAGATACAAGTTTAGTTAAACGTGTAAAGAGAGTGAAATAAATCATCACGTGCTAAACAAACCTAATAGATTGATAATTACTATTAATAAAAAAAAAGTAATAATAAGTTTAGTGAATCACATTACTTAACAATACTATTAATAGTAATAATAATATAATATAATAATATTATTATTATTTATTTATTTATTTTATCCTTTCTTCCCTTAACATCACTTCACTTAATTTTTTTTCTATGTCTTCTCTCTCAATTATATTTTACATATAAAATTATGTTGACGGTTTCAAGTTTGATGAAAACAATTTTTTAAAATTAAAATTAATAAAATCTTATATTAAATATTAATAATATCTGAAAAAAATTAAATTAATTAACATTTTATCAATTAAAGAAAAGGCTAAACTAACTCAATTATAATAAATTAATAAATAACTTTATGTCCCAAAAATTTGAAAAATAATTTTGAAAGGAAATTTTAATAATTTTAATAAATAATTAATATGTACATTAGCTAGTAAATTATATATATATATATATATATATATATATATATATAGTTACGCTAATTTTTAAAATATAAAAATAATAAATTTTGTAAGATATGTTTTAGTATATATATTATTATTCGGTTTATAAATAATAACCTTGTTTAAATTTGGGATAATTTTTTTTCTCTCTTAAATTTAATACTCAAAATACATACTAATTTTTTTATTTATTAATGTAACCATCTATGAAAGTCATAAGTAACTAATTTTATGTAATTGAAACTAAAAATATTATATCAGTAAATTTTTCAAAATATAAAATATTTACAAACCCATATGAACAAAATTATAGAAACATAATGTTCCAAAGTTTTATAAGATAATTTTCATCTCTTACTAAGTTTCTACATTGAAAACAATCATCACTGTCCATCACATATTAGAAAGGATACGTTAAAGATTTTAATAATAAGAAATCAAATGACATTCTATAATAATTAAGTAATACTTATAAATGAAATGAATATGGAAAAGAAATATAAAACCTGATCAACCAGTTTGGTTTACATTATACACAATAGATTGATATTCAATCAAGAATCCAGTTTTGTTTCAGCAAATTTAAAACAATTTTCTCAAGTGTAATGAATTAATTATTTCATAAGAAGATTAAAACTAATTTATAACCATCATAATTGATTAAAAATCATTTTAATCAATTAAAGCATAACGAAGAAAAATCTAATACAAAATTAACTTGTTAATTAATTTTTTAACTTATTAAAATAACTTAATATGATACTATTTAATATTTTAATTAATTGAAAATTTGAATTAGTCCTATTTTTATATAATTGAATGTTAAATAAAATTAACAAATTAAAAAGTAGGTTTAATATGTTAAAAATAGTTTTAAATATTCTTTTTCATTTATAATGAACTTTTTAACAAGATACAAAAAGTTCTATAAATACTATCCAAGTTTTATCCCATTTTAACTTTAACTTTATCCACTTTGTTTTAACAAATTGGAACCATTGACTTAGCTGTACCATCATCAACAATTTAAAATGTAAGAGATTAATATTCACTCATTTGTATTGGCTATAGTAATTATAAGTGGACCAACTATATTCTTTTTCATCTCTAAGGTCACTCACCATATCTTATTATAGACAACTATACTTTAAAGTACTTTCTACAAACTTGTCTCTTCTTAACCTCTTTTCCCAAAAACAAGTGACATAAACTTTTATATACTTTTTATTATATGATATATTTCTCTATGACTTAGAGTTATCATTAAAGCTCCCAATCAGTGCACATTCCTAAACTAATACATACTAACTAACCAAGATAGTATTTACCTCTATATAATTACTCTTTCTACACATTATCTCATTATGATTATTATTTACCCTCTTCTCCCTTTTCATACATAAACATATTCCATTGTTTTTAAATTTAATTTTGGATCAAATAGATTGAGACTTGAATTTTACTCCTCAATCAAAGTTAAAAGCAAAACTCAACATTTCATCATCTTATTCACACATAATTGAAATCGATCTTTACCATATATTTAAAAACATTTCATCTACCACATATCATCTTAATCATAATTCACACATCTCATTCAAAACAAATCCTTACAACAAGAAATCATTATAACAAAGTTACCATTTTATATCCAGATCATTTATCTTAAGGTGATATAATAATTATAAAATCCACTAACTTTCCTTTTCTATAATTTTTATTTTTCTAACTTTATCCTTAAAAAATAAAGTCGAGTTAAAAATATTTTAATTTACTCTCAAAATACCTAATCCAAAACTAATCACATCACTAAATATCTTAACTATAACATAAATTTATCTTAAAAAAAAAACTCTACAAAACAAAGGATATAAAACTTCATGCAAGCCAAGAATATAAGAGTTTGGAAGATTTGGGAGAAAAATAACTTACTTTATTCAATATTTTAATTAAATGAAAATGTTTTTCTCTTCACCATACCCTCAAATCTTAAAAATAATAAAAAATAAATGAGATATCTTAAAAAAAAATATTTCTAAATAATTTTTTTTAAAAATATAATAATTTTAAAATAATAAAAATAAAATAATTAATTTTCTATTTATATATTTTAAAAATTTAATTAAACTAAATTTCATATTTCACAATAATAAAACTTATTAATTTATAATTTTTTTTAACTAGATCTTACCATTAATTGCATATATTATATATAAACTATATTATTATTTATAAACTAATTATTATTTGTCTGATATAAATATTTTATACGTAAAATTGACTATTATATTATATTTTAAAAACTTTAAAATATAAATTATATATTATATAAATATGATAAAGTATTTTATAATATTATTTTTTTATTTATATTATTATTAATTTTAATTTTATATTTCTATATTAAGGTATATTGAGATCATTCATTGTAAAATTTGAAAAAAAAAATCTAAATGCTTTTATAAATTTTAAAAGAAAATCAAAACATTAATAATAATACATTATGAATATTATAGGTGTGAAATTTATGAAAATTTGTAACTTTTTCATATTTAATAAAATAAAATATTTATCATTTAAATTTTTTGTATAAGTAAACATAAATATTAATTTTTCTATAAATTAATTTGTATTAATTTATATATCTTTTATATATTTTCATTTACTCTATTTTATATTTTTAAATTGGAGTGTAATACCTTTCTATCTAAAATATTTTTATTTAATAAATAATAAAATTACAGAAAATAAATTAAAAAAATTCACGAATATAACTTTTGTAAGTAAATATATATAAAAAAAGTAGTTTAAAAATTAAATATTCTTAAATATTAAAATAATTATTATACTATTTTAATAATAAAATTATAATAAAATTTAAAAATATTTTTTTTTCAAACAAACAAGTAATAATGATTTTGTATCGATGTCATAGTTAATTGAAACATCTATTGATAAAAATAAAGAAAATTTAAGTTTTATTATTTAATAATTTTTCATCTTTATCATAAATATATTTACTTATAACAATATTTAATTAAAAAATAATAATAAAAATAACAATAACACAGATAAAAAAATAAAGAAAATATTTTATATATATATTAAAGACGCGTATGAGAAAAATAAATAAAATTAAATATACACAAATAACACGAATATCAACATATATTTGATCACAAACTTATTCAATTAATTCAAATATATTAATATTTTTATACTTTTATTTCTTAATGTAAGTGGTATTATCATATAAAATATGAGTAGATTAGGAGTACATAAACTAAGATGATAGAAATCTTCATAATCCACTCTCAATTTGAACAATTTGAGCAAGTCTAACATGAACTAGTTGTGATAGTATACTTAGTCATAATTGTCCTTCATCTCACTCTTAGATGAAAGATTTCATAGAAACACTCCTTCATCGATCACATCTATTCCAAGAAAATATGAATGAATGAAACATATATATACAAATGCATTACTCATTATAATATCTCAAATAATTAAACATAACTTGTATTTTATATTGTTAAGCCACTTTTTAGATTTCTTAAATAATCAAATATAATTTACATTTTCAACCTGCTAAATCACTACTTAGACTTTTCAAAACACATAAATAACTTGAAAACATATCTAGAACTTATTATTATAACTCACAAACACCTTAAAATAAAGCATAAATCTTCAACTACAACATCTCATTCATATACTAATTTATCATCAAAAATATCAAAATATATTTCCCCATACATATATATACATAAGATTTACTCATAAAAAGTTACTACTAAATCTCTTAACTTTTGAATAATATCTCACTTACTTTTTTTTATTTTTCTATGATTTTTGTTGGTTATAAAAAAAAATATCTAAAATTATACTAATCCTATAAAGTTGATTCTTATTTTGTTTTAAATCTATTACAATTATCTACAACTTTTATGTTAAACATAAAAAAAAAAAATAATCTTTTATTTTAATCTTAATAAGATGACTTTTACTCATTAAAAAAAAATCATATTTTGAACTTTATATATTATTTTTTTAAGTAAAATCAATGATATTAGTTAGCTAATATTTAGAGTTACAATTTTAATAAATATCACTTTTAAAATATATTTAAATGAAATCTTAATCTCAAAATAAAATAATTTATAACTTTTTAAATCTAATATAATTGTCAGATATATTTTTATCATTCAAATCTTAAAATAACAACTATTTACATAAATTGAATTAAAAAATTTAAAAATAATATGAATATATAACCAACTAATAATTAAATTCATCAAAATTATTATATTAACAAAACTTAAAAATAAATTATATTATAATTTGTTTTAATTATTATAATAATAAAATATTATTATAAATGTAAATATTAATTTAAAATAAATATATTATATTTTATCTTTGAATATTATATTAAAAAAATTGTTATAATTTATATTTATAAATTTTATAAACATTTATACACGGTCTTTATTTTATTTTATTTCAAATGACAACTAAAAATGTAAACCTTAATTTAAGAATTATCAAAAAAAAATTTATTGTCTCTTTTAAAATTTCTTTCAAACATAAGAAATTGAATAAAAGAATAAAAAGAGAGAAAAAAATATAACATTTATTTATTTATTTATATAAAATTAATTTATTTTACTTCATTTTATATTTTTAAGTTGGAGCATATCCCAAACGAAGCAACGGTATTGCATTTTGCGTGTACGTGACTAAGTATAACATCATAATATTTTTTTCATGATACATCGTAAGTTTGTTTTAATTTTTATTTTTGGTACGTCATAACCATGTGCTAAGACAATATTGAGATTGACACATCCAACGAAGAACAGTTCCTCTTTTACTGCTTTTGCATGCACATGTGACATTAATGCTAAAATTTTAGATTAAAAAATCTCAATTACGGTTCTAAACAATTAAAGACTTAATCCACCTTTTATGTGAGTTTTGCAAATTTTGATCATTATATAAATTTAATTATTTTTTTTATTTTTAAAATTGTATAAATTTGGGTTATTTTTATAATATATCATCCAATTACTACTGAAAATATTATATTTTTATGCTTTATTTTGTTATTTTATCATGATATTAGTATGAAGTAATTATTAACTTTGTATACGACTAACATTTTTAGAGAATTTAAGAGAATATTTTTCACCCAACATTTTACTCTTAATGATGACGATATCAATTACTTATTTATATAAGATTTTAATAATGAGGTTTAATATCTGTAAGACTATTTATTCTCACAAATATACAAATAATATATTAATAATGAACTAAAATTGTTTAATCTTAAATAATTTTATAACTAAATGTATAGTTAAATTTTATAGGGATCAAATTACACGCTTTATATGACTAAAATTTAATTTAAAGCAAAATTAAAATATTTTTTATGAAAATGGGAAACACATATTATTTAAGATTTTTTGAATATATATATATATATATTTTTTACTTTATTTTCAATAAAACCTTCTCCTCGTGATTCCTTTCAGTATTTTTGCAAGATACTGGTCAGTAAGACACTTAAATTAATTTTTCTATTTTCAAACTTTGGTTATACTAATATATTTATTTTCGAATTTTTTTCATAATTATACTCCTATATATAAAAATGGTAATTTAAAGTTTTTATTTTTCACGACATATTTATTCTAAAATATTAACACTGATTTTTAGTGTAGCATTTGCATTGAAAACAATTATTGTCCAATTAAAAACTGCACAAAAGGATTATTTAAAATATTTTTTTTTATAATTTTAATACATTAGAGTGAGTTATAAATAAATCATTGAAATTAGTGTTGAAAATCAAATAGAAATATTTTAATAAAAAATTAAATACTAAGAAAGTCAAATACACTTGGGAAGTTACATTTATGATTTCATTGCATTATTTCTTGAGACAAACTTGGGTGCTGTGCTAGATTTGAAAAAGACCGTGCCCTTGGATTAATTTTTCCCAACTTTCAATGCCCCATCTGTGGGGTTTTTTCTTAATCATAATCTTTAGATTGTTTAGTTTTACAAAATCCTTTTTATTTCCATTAGTTTCTAAAATTAAAACCTGTTCTTTTAATTTATTCACTAATTGGCCCACCCTCAAAGTCCTCTTCCCTTCTTGGCTCCATTTTTATGCGTGTATGTGTTCTATAAATAGGAAGCATATCTTTGAAACAAAAAGGGGCAAAACAAAGGGTGTTGTGTGGTATATTGCGCTTGAGTAGTTGATATTTGTGTTGTTTTTCAATGGGACATTTGGGTCAGAATGATATAATCTCAGAGCTTGAAAATGGAGTCACTATGTGTTGTGATGAAGAGTGTTTGGAGAAGGAAACAAACACAACCTCCATTCAGTATGCTGTGAGAGTGTTGTTGATGGGTCTAGGAGAAGATATCAACAGAGAAGGCATTAGAAAAACACCACTTCGTGTTGCCAAGGCCCTCTGTGAAGGAACTAGAGGTGATTATTCCTCCCTTAACATTCTGTTTAGTCATAATCAGTGTTTAAGATGTAAACATAAACATAAACATAAACTCTTTTAATCCTCATGGTAAAGTTGATGCTTTTGTTATGAAAAATCTAGAAAAAAATGAACGTTCTTACCAAATAGTTGCATTAGGGTTTTTATCATTATTGATTTGTTCTTTTTGTCTCAGGTTACTACTACACACTTACCAGTTAATGCACTTTTTCATCTTTGCACTCTGTACATACTTTCTTGTTTGTTTGAGTGGTGTAGGTGGTACCTCTTATTATTAATCAATGGTGCGAGTGAAGGAATTTTTAATGGAACAAGAAAAGAATCTATAAGAGAAAACCCATTAAAACTTTGCTACAGTTAATTTACATGACAGTGTCATAGTCTATAATTTCCTTCAACAATTTTGGTAAGTTATGATGAGTGGGAGATGGTGTACTCACTCTAAATTTAGTAATATTTAAGATGAGTCTGATCCATAAGACATGTTTAAAAATCATAAAAGTATATAACTTTTTGCTTCTTAATAAAAGTTTCATCTTTTTATTTTTTAATTGTTTTAAATAAAATAATTGGTATTTACCATTTAAGTTGGACTTGTAATCCAACCCTACACATAAATATGCTGCATTTTTTTTTGCCGACATTAGAGCACAATTGTCCCACCAGATTTTTTTTTTTCTTAGAATATATCTAGTATTTTTTATATACTCTATTAAAAAATAAGTGTTGCTTTCTTAAGATAATTTTTTTAACGGGAGTAAATTCATAAAAATAAATTAATATTAATTTTACTATTTTATCTTGCTAATTTTCATCATTTTCGCTTCTTTAATAATAAACATATAATGAGTTGGTGACTCAAAATCATCGTTTGCTGCTACTTTTTAAGAATTTTTTATTTTTCAAAATTTTTTAGGTGCTTTTAATATTATTGAAAAAAAATTATTCAATATTTATAAAATATAAAAAAAAAATACGTAAAAAACAAGTATAATTCATTGAAACTTAAGTATTTTACACGATATTTTTGGTTCCACCACTAAACAGATTTTTTCTATCTGCCATTGAACGTATCTCAAAGGTTTTGATATTGCAATATTTATTTTTATTCGTTTTTTGTCATTTTCTTATAGAAACATGTGTAACTTCATTTGGTGTTATCTCATAAGCATTTTATAACATATGACAACATCTTATTGAGTCATGTGTTATTTATCCCCAATTTTCTCTCACAACTTATGTAACCATGTTGCTATTTGCTGCAATAGATGGGTAAGAACATAGGAATGAGTCATGATTTAGAAAAATTATAATGTTGCCATTTATTAATATAATTGGGCATGTCAAAGTTTTTTCTTTTAATAAAAGATTCATTTAGCCTGTAAAATTAATAGAATAATGTTAACCCATTTCTCAAATACAATTATTTGATAACTATTTAAAAATAGTATAATAATAAAAATATAAAATAAAGGAATTATTATTATTATTTTTTTTTTTTTTAAAGTAGTTGTGAAATGATTATATTTGAGAAATTGATTGTAAAAGTATTATTTTCCAAATTAAATTCACCTGTCAGTTTGACTTCTTATGTAACAAGAAAACAAAATTTAATTACTAACTACAATAGTTATAAGTAAATTTAAGTTATCCATAAAAGGAATAAACAAATTAAGTTTCTTTCGGAGGTTAAAATCAAATTATACAGAAAAGTAAATATCTTATAAAAGTTTTCTTATTTACCTTATCCGAAGATAGGTGATAAATATATTGAATTTAACTTATAGGAAAAGTTTAAATTTTTTTTTTTTTTTATCTTTTTTTCTCCGGCGATGCACTTATACAAAAAAAAACTTTGTCTAAATATAATCTTAATCAAAAATCGATATTTTTAACTAATTTCATGCTTAACAAGAAAAATTAGCTCCTCATATTACAATATTTTATAATTATAATTTCTTTTTATTAAAACAAATCATATATACTAGAAAGAAGTATAAGGTACCTCCAGAACTTTCATACAAAAGATAGGATTTTATTGATCATTCATGTAAAGAAAAAGAAAAGCCATGAAGTTTTATATTCAGCCATCAATATTTATACAAAAATCTAAACAAAACAAAAAATAACATATACAAATTATCATGTTTTCTCAAATATTTGAGCACCAATATTATCCCAGGTTATAGTCAAAGTGTGAAGGAAATTGTAGAAGGTGCATTATTCCCTGAAGCTGGTCTAGACAACTCCAAAGTTGGTCATGCAGGTGGAGTAGGTGGACTTGTGATTGTGCGAGACCTTCACTTTTATTCCTATTGCGAGTCTTGCATGCTACCATTCTATTTCAAGTGTCATGTGGGTTATGTCCCCTCTGGCCAAAGAGTTTTGGGTTTAAGCAAGCTCTCTCGTGTCACCAATGTGTTTGCAAAAAGACTCCAAGAGCCTCAACGACTTGCAAATGAGGTCTGTTCTGCTTTGCATGAAGGAATACAACCCGCGGGTGTTGCCATCGTACTTCAGTGCACACACATTCACTTTCCAGACACTGAATCAAACTTTCTTGACTCAAAATACAAAGGGTTGGTGGAGATACTAGTTTCTTCAGGATCTGGTGTTTTTGAAAACAAAGATGCAAACATGTGGGCTGACTTTTTTGGCCTTCTTAAGTTTAGGGGTATTGACAAGGGTAAAGTTCATGATAAGAGGTCATTAGGCCAATGTTGGTGTCCTTCTTTGTCTTCTAAAGTCTCATCTAAGATTGGAGAAATCCACCCCATTATGGTTACTGCAATGTCTTCAATTCTTAAATCTTTAGGCGAGGATCCGACAAGGAAGGAGTTAGTAGGGACTCCTAGTAGATTTGTGAAATGGATGATGAACTTCCAATGTATTAGTGATATCCATATGAAGTTAAATGTGATAGATGATCCTTTGAAGATTACTGGGGATGTAAGCTTTAATGACAAGGAAGTATGGTCAGAGTTGAACCTGCATTTTTGGTCACAATGTGAGCATCATTTGCTTCCATTTCATGGTGTTGTTCACATAGGATACTTCATTTCCAAAGGGTTTCACCCCATTGGAAAATCACTTTTACAATCAATAGTACACTTTTATGGTTTTAAGCTCCAGGTTCAAGAAAGGCTCACCAAGCAGATTGCAGAAACTATTTCTCCACTAATAGGTGGAAATGTGATAGTAGTGGTGGAAGCAAGTCACACATGTATGATTTCTAGAGGAATTGAGAAGTTTGGAAGTAATACAGCAACCATTGCTACGTTGGGATGCTTTTCAACTGACCTTGGTGCAAGAACCGCATTCTTGGAGAGTATTCCAAATGATACATTTCTTGAAGATCATTGATGATTGTCTTGCTCATTCTTGGAAGGGTTTCTCAGTTGTTCTTTTTTCATCCTTCTATGTATATTTAAGGTTGTTGTTGTTGTAATAAGCCAGTACTGTCGTGCTCAGTATGAAGTGGGAATATTAAAAGTCAATTAAGAGTTGAAGTTACAAACTTATTATGAATTGGTTATTTTAAGAGGGTTGCTGTTGAAATGTTTAATCAATATCAAAATCCATGTAGACCTTGCTGAAGCATCAAGATCAAAATTACAGTTTGTTTATTATAAAGTTGAATAAGAGTGTTCATTGAAAGAGATTGAATAGTGATATTTCATAACTAATAATTTTTTAGTATAGAGAATGAAATATATATATATATATATATATATATATATAAATTATATGTTAACTTAATTATAATGATTATTTAAATTTAAAAGGAGATATATATTTATAAAACAGTGCTATTCTTCTCTTTATAATATTGGGGGCACCACTAATATTTTTCTATTCATTTCTCACAACATGCAGTTTATATATCCTAATCAATTAGTAAAGTTTAGGATCTCATCAAATCTATTATAATATAACTCACCACTCTAACTACATATTCATACCACCTTGAGTACTATGCAATCATAATCATAAATTATTATTATTGGTTATTATGTTTAAACTTAAAAATTATCTCATGTATGTCTACACTATGTCAATCATGACCAAAATGTATCCTCACAACACAAGGTAGGACTATTGGCTTCTTCTCACCCATTCTAGCATAACTCTAAGTATACCAGGTGCCCCACCAACATCCCCTATCAATTTCTCAGCCACTAATCATGTAGTTTATGTAACCTAATCGATTAGTGAAGTTTAGGATCTCAATAAATTCACAACCGCATAACTCATCACCCTAAGTACATTCTTATACCATCCTACGTACTATGCAATTACACAATCATAACTAACTCTGGACACTAGTCCTTACGGCTCAAGCTTGGCCTAGTCAACCAAGAGTTTGGCCAGACCTGTTGAGTGCTCGGTCAAACACGCCGAGTGATTGGCCAAACTTGTCAGCAACCGAGTACTCGCTCGAGCTTGTCAAGTAACATTAATTTGAATATATAGCTCCTTAGTACTTGTTTGACCTCTATTTCTCACCTATACTCCTTACTTCTCTTCACAGTCCTACCCCTTTTATAGACAAGGAAAATATGCTTCTTGATTTATTTTAATGCTCAACTGATGTTATAAAGGAAGGGTTTTGATCCCTTTATCCTTTACATTTATTACTCCCTTATTCGTCTAGCTCAACATCTTAACTCTTGCATTTATTGTTTCTTGCATTTGGTTAAGTTGTATCTTATCTAGTGTCGAGTTTTGGGTGGAACTCGACTAAGTGTGTCCATCGAGATTTTGAGTAGAGCTAAACCAACTTGTCTACGTACAATCAAGTAGAGATCGATCAACTTACCCATTGTACAATCAAGTAAAAATTGACCAATTTTCCTTCAATTATCTTATTAGAACTTGACTAATAGGTTTATAATGAAGTCGAAAACTAAACCATCTTCCTAATTGTTGAGTTGAATTCAATTAATTAGTTAACTAAGTTGTCAAGTAACTCAATTTTTAAGAAGATAAAAGCACGAAATATAATTTTATTAAATAAATAAATGAAGTTTTATTATTATATTTTTAATATTGTTACGAATAATATTAACAATCACATTTTTTTTTAAAGAAGCTCATCTCCTTTATTTAATAAAATAATATTTAACTTTTCAATTTTATATTAAAACAAAAATATTGACTAAATTTGATATAAAAAAAATTTAAAATATAAAATTTTTAAAAACATTTATAAAAATAAATAATTTAATTATTATATATTAAAATTATCTAAAAGATTATATTTTCATTCAATTATTATGAATTATCGTATAAAAACATAAAAAATTATATTTTTCAAGAAATTATTTTAATATAAATAAATGATAATAAAATATATGACTAAATGGATTAAATTAATATTATATTTAAATATATTTAACATAAGTCTAAATATGTTGTAAAAAAAATACAAATGTAAATATGAATAAAATGAGAAGTATGAATATTATTTTATTAATAAAGATTTAAATATTTATTTTTAAACTAGAATAAGTATGAATATCATTTGAAAATACTTCGATGAAATTTTCTCATATTTAAATATTTCAATTTTTAATCAAAAAATATTTAACTTTTATATTTTAAAACTTAATTTTTAATTTTCATAAATTTTAATTAAAATTTAGTGAATAAATTATTTAAAATAAAATAAAAAATTGAGTAATAATTTATTAAAAGAAAAAGAAAGTTAAATGCTATTTAATTAAAAAAAAAGTTGAATTTAAAAAAAAATAGAGGGATTATGATTATTCTTTTATTAAAAACATAAATTAAAGAACATATTACATAAATTTTAGGATAATTTGTTAATTATGTATAATGTATCATTAATAATAATAGTATTATTTGCTATTCTATTTATGAAATACAGTATATGCAATATTTGAATACTATTTGTCAATATCCAATTTCGTTCGGGGATTATATTTTTTTAAAAATAAATAATAAATAAAAAAATTGAAAAAATAAAAAGGTAGAAAATATATATTATTATGTTTGAAAAATGCTCAAAAATATAAGATAGTATTTTATAGATATATAAAAAATATTATTTCTAACACATTTTTTTAAAAAAAATTTATAATAAATAAATAAATACAAAAGAGGACCCCAAATAAAAAAATAAAGTATAGATAGAAAAAAAAAAAGGAACCCAAATAAAAAAATGAGGTATAAAAAAAAAGAGACCCAAACTAAGGAACCTAGGGAGGAGAGGAGAAGGAAAAGAAAAAAAGAAAGAAAAAGGGAGCACCGGAAAAGAGGAGAAGAAGCAGGAGATTAGGAGGATAGAAGATCAAAAGTATTATTTCTTAGTTTTTTTTTTTTTCATACTTTATTATTCCTGTTTTACACTTGGTGCGTTTATGATTTTTCATGGGTTTTGGAAAACATGGTGCGTGCGATTGCACATTCATACTTTATTATATCTGTCAATGTAGTCATAACATTTTATATATTTGGCAATGAGAGAACCTGCAAATAAACATGATTTGCGGATTATATTTGCATATCGAAACGGCAGCCCCTCTAACCTCCTTTTTTTTTCGTGTTTTCTCTGTTTGCTTTTGTTGGTGATTCGTGATTGTTATGTTAGTTTCGGTGAGGTTAGGAGGTTGAGTAAAAGGGTTCCACAGTGGGTTTCTAATTATCAGAAGGATTAGAGTATGAAAGTGTAAGTGTGGGGGACGATGACGTGGCATAGTGGGGAAGATTTTTTTTTTAGTTTATTTATTTATTAGTTTATTTATTTTTATTTTATTTATTTATTTATTTATTTTTATTTTTATTTATTTTTTATTATTATTATTTTTTATTTTAAAATTTAATTTAATATTTTGCCTAACCCATAATTTATTTGATATTCAATATGTCCCTATAATAAAAGGGGATAATTATGTTAAATTCGAATTATATATATGATTGCACACGTCATTGTATATTTACTATTCAATTATATAAAATAATAATTTTAGTACACTAATATCGAATAATAATCGTAATATACTAATTTAAATTAAATAGATTTTTCTAAATACTAAATTATGATATCGATATTATATCAGTTTATCTTCTTAAAAAGGGTAAGGGTTAAATATGATCACACGCATCATCTTATATTTCATATCCTATCTTTTATTAAAAATTTAAATATATATATATATATATATTTTTCTTTTAATTAATCTATTTATGACTAATATGTCATTATATGTTTTTATATTATTTATTTATTTATTATTTTTTTTTTCAAAGTTTACTCAAATTATAATCTTATATTTACTAATGATTCTATAATAAATCATTTTTTTTATTTAAAATTTTTTTTTTACCAACTTTTAATATAATTGTGAAGTTTACTCTTCCTTTTCATATTATAAATATGTATGGCTATACACGTCATCTTATATTTAACTTTTAACTAAAACTTTCCCATAAATTTTTTATTTATTTATTTTTATTTTTATTTTTTTCAAAACTCATATCTCTTTAAAATTACTAATCATAAAATAAATAGAAGAAAAACAATGTTTTTGGAAAAACTACGTAACCCTGATTTTCCATTCTAAATGAAAATACGTAAATCCTGATTTTCCATTCTAAATGGAAATACGTAGGAGCAAGGTTAGTATCTTGTCGGGCCCAAATAAATTCTAATTTAATATTTTTCTTTTTTTAACAATAATAATTTAAAAAAAAAAATAGGGTGCTGATACCTTTCCTACACGTAATCGACTTCCGAATCCATTTTTTTAGTTTTTCTTAAATAATTATGGTGGCGACTCCATTTATTTTTTTACGTTCGCCGGTCCCGTCGTGACCCCGGTTGCGACACTATTATTAATGTAATATAGTATAAACATTAAGTGTTATTCTTAATTGGAAATTTTCAGTATAATTAATAAATATTCTAATTAATTATCAACTATAATATATTTATTAGATTTAATAAAATGAAAATTTGGTTTGGTAATCACTTATTTATTATATTTATAAATTTATTAAATTATATTATTTAATATTTATGAAATATTTAATAATATTTTTAATTTGAATTATAGATGTATAATAAACACAAATTAAATAATAGAATTTCTTTTTAATAATACATTAGTAACCTTAAATACAAATTTTTTAAAATTATATATATATATATATATATATATATATAATCTATTTTATTCATGGAAATTACACTCAGGGTTTACAGAAACTCACACATCCACCCAGCTCAACACAGCTCAACAAATTAAGTAAAACCCTCTTGACATATTGTATTTCTTTTTAGAGATATGTAAAGTATTCAACTATAATTTATCTTTACTTTAGTGAAGACTTCTCTCTTAATCGTATTTCTTAAGATTATAAGACTCAAACTCAAGACATTATTTTAAAATTTTAATCTATTTTAATTCAAATATATGTCATTAATAATAATAGTATTTTTTAAATATTATATTTAATATATGTAATAATTAATTAAATACCACTCTTATTGTCTTATAAGATACATTTTTAAAAAATTATTAATTGTCTTAGTAAGGTATTTTATAATTTCCAAACAATTTTAGATTTATTTTCCTTATTTATATTTATTAAATATTATGAGTATTCGTATTTTATATTAATGAATTAATGAAAATATAATTTTAAAAATCTTTAATAATAAAGGTTATTAATACATTTTTAATATTTTCTTAATTTTAATTAAATTAATTATTTTTATTGACATGTTTACCTTAGAAATATCTTATATTAAGGAAGGTGTTTTTCATGTAGCTAAAATATATAAACATTAAGTTCTATTATTAATTAAAATTTTCAATATAATATAATAAATTTTAATTATATTATCAACAATAATGTATTTATTAAATTTAATAAATTTAACATGGTAATCACATTAATTATTTATCATAACAATAGATTCAAATAATGATATTATTTAGTATTTATCAAAATACTACACTAATATCATTAAATAAATTTTTTTTTTTTATACAAACACGTCAAAAAAACTAAATAATCAAATAAAAATGTTCTTAACTACTATGCACCATAGACTCAGCCACTACTCTTTCCTTCCTTGTCACCACTACATTGTCTACTTGATTTTCTCTATAAATACGAAGCATGTATCACAAAATAAAGATGAACAAAAGAAGTTGTACTCTATAAACCGTGCTTGAGAGTTGTAGTAACTGTGTGGTCTTTCAATATGGAGCATTTGGGTGAAGATAGTTTAAATTGTGGTCTTGAAAATGGAGTGAGGAAGTGTGGTGATGAAGGGTGTTTGGAGAAAGGGGCCAATGCAGCTTCCATTGAAGATGCTGTGAAAGTGTTGTTGATAGGTTTAGGGGAAGATATCAACAGAGAAGGCATTAGAAAGACACCACTTCGTGTTGCCAAGGCCCTTCGTGAAGGAACTAGAGGTCATTTTTCATTTCTTATTTCATGTTTTACTTGCTCATATAACTTGTGTTTCATGATTCCATTTCTTTTCTTTTCTGTTTTTAAAGAAAGATACATAAGGATTTATGGCAATTGAACAACTTGCTGAAAATATTCCAGTCAAATAGTTTTATTATGGTTTTCATTTTTATACATTTATTCTTTTTAAAATATAAATAAAGATTTCATTTTAATACAATACAGAATACTATTTAAGCGAAAAGAAAAACAAAAAAATTGTCTTCTACCATTTTCTTAAATACAGACATCTGTGGAGATGGTGTTTGAACTCTAAATTTAACCGAAGCATATTATCTAGTTTTATAATATTCAAGATTTGATTCAAATTCAATCACTACTCATAGATCTGAGGCCTTTTCAACTAAGATTATCATGTGTCACTCTAGATTTGATTGGCGACTGTAGATGAAGTATGAATACAGTAGATTCATTATTATAAATATTGATATTTTATAAGTTTTTTTTTTTTTTTATAAAATTTTAATAGATCTTGTAAAATTTGAAAAATATTAATATGAAATTTATTTTTTATAAAATTTTCTGAAATATTCATAAAAAATTATATGAATAATTTTAATAATGATTATGAAGACATTCTCAGGTAATATGAAAAAGTTGGCAGCATGGAATTTTGTGTGTGTGTTTTTTTATATAATATAAATTAGAATAAACAATTTTATCTACTGAAGTTTATTATCTTTTACTACTTCTGCTAGAAATTTTTAATCTCAACTCTTCTTGAATGAGCACTTAACAAATTATACTTGTAAACTGATGAATATTTTCTCTCTCAACCAACCAAAACTATCATTTACTTTTATTTTTATAAGTACATATCTACTTTATTATATCGTCTTCTATTTGTACTACTAAATTGAATGATATTATCATGTCATATGAAATAAAACTTACCATATTTTTTGAACAATATGTTAGCACAAATAATGATAAGAAGGGTCTTATTATACCAGGTTATAATCAAAGTGTGAGGGAAATCGTGGAAGGTGCATTATTCCCTGAAGCTGGTCTAGACAATACTGAAGTTGGTCATGCAGGTGGAGTAGGAGGACTGGTGATTGTGAGAGATCTTGACTTTTATTCTTATTGTGAGTCTTGCATGCTACCTTTCTATTTCAAGTGTCATGCGGGTTATGTCCCTTCTGGCCAAAGAGTTTTGGGTTTAAGCAAGCTCTCTCGTGTGACTAATGTGTTTGCGAAACGACTCCAAGAGCCTCAGCGTCTAGCAGATGAGGTGTGTTCTGCTTTGCATGAAGGAATACAACCCACAGGTGTTGCTATCGTACTGGAATGCAAACACATTCATTCTCCAGACTCAGAATCAAACTTAATTGACTCAAACAACGAAGGGGTGGTGGGGGTACTGGTTTCTTCAGGGTCTGGTGCTTTTGAAAACAAAGATGCAGACATGTGGGATGACTTTTTTGGCCTCCTTAAGTTTAGAGGTATTGACAAGGATAAAATTCATGATAAGTGGTCATTGGACAAATGTTGGTGTCCTTCTTTGTATGTTTCATCCAAGAATGAAGAAACCAATCCTTTTATGGTCACTGCAGTAGCTTCCATTCTGAAGTCTTTAGGTGAGGATCCAACTAGGAAGGAATTACAAGGGACTCCTGATAGATATACGAAATGGCTGATGAACTTCAAATGTAGTAGCATTGATACCAAGCTGTATGGTTCCCTTTGGAGTGGGATAAATGATGCTTTGAACACTAATGAGGAGGTAGGATTTAATGACAAGCTACACTCGGAGCTGAACTTGCCTTTTTTATCACAATGTGAACATCATTTACTTCCATTTCATGGTGTTGTTCACATAGGATACTTCATTTCGAAGGGGTTTCACCCCATTGAAAAAACCTTTGTGCAGTCAATAGTGCATTTTTATGGTTTTAAGCTCCAGGTTCAAGAAAGGGTCACCAAGCAGATTGCAGAAACCATTTCCTCAATGATAGGTGAAAATGTGATTGTAGTTGTGGAAGCAAGTCACACATGTATGATGTCTAGAGGAATTGAGAAGTTTGGTAGTAATACAGCTACCATTGCTGCATTGGGACGCTTTTCAACTGACCTTGCTGCAAGAGCTGCATTCCTAGAGAGCATTCCAGGGGCTACATCTCTTTAAGAGCATTAATGTTGTCTGGCTCAGTTTTCGAAGGGGTTTTCTGTTGTTTCGTTTTCATCGTTCTAAGCATATTTAAGGTTTCAGTGATTGTCTAAATCTGTTTCGGAAGTGTTTCTTAGTTGTTTTATTTCATGATTTTATGCATGTTTAAGGTCTGGGGTCGTTTCTTGTTGTAATAATCCCTTACCATCATGTTAACGGAAAGGGAACTTTTAATGTTTTGTTTGAATTTTAAGTAAAAAATAAAATATATATTGTGTTAAGCATTGCTGTCAGTACATTCACTTCTAGGGTGTATAAATATTAAATATTATAATTTTAATCTCATTAATAAATTGTTACCCACATAAGTATCCAATAGATATGTGTTAAATATTATAATTTCAAGTTTATTAATAAATTTAATAAACTAAATAAAATAAATATAATAGTTTTAGTATGAACTAGTATGTTCTTGAACACCAATCTGCTTTTAAATGGAGAAGGATGCATATTCAAAAAATCTGTACATGTAAAGGTTCTAGCACTATTTGAATGTTTCTCTACTCCACACATTTTTAATTCTAGGATCCAACATAAAGGCTATAGCGATCAATAGGTAGCACTCACCGAATACTTGACACTTACTTTTCATACTATATTAGCCATATTTCTCATAAAGTCATCATAGTCATAAGATGCATTATCAAGAACTTACTTAACTGTTGAAGCCTCTTGTTGCTGGATAGCAGATATGATTTCAATGGCTGGATTGAAAAACTTCATCCCATTCTTTAGGTTCTAACCAATATGATATGTTGAGTACCAATGACTTGGACAATCAAGAATCGATTCTGAAAGTTGCAATTGTTGCACAATTACCTAAGATTATTTCAATCTATATTTATAAAATGTATAATTATGTTTAAAAAAATACAAAATTGTCCTTCTACTCACTACATTAATGCCAACGAAAAACTTTTGTGAAAGTTCTCTCTTAAGAAAGAACTTAAGAAAAAGTTGTTTTCCCCTTACTTCTATTATTTTGTTATTTGCCAATAGTACAATGTAAAAAGTATTTTCCTCTTACTTCTATTATTTTGTTGTTTGCCAATAGTACAATGTAAAAGTTTAAAGTTACCATCAAGAGTTTCTCACTACATTAATGCCAACAAGACACTTTTGAGAAAATTCTCTTTTGGCTCATAAATTAGCTCAAAGTTAAGAAAGCACTCAAGGAAAAGTTATTTTCCTCCTTACTTCTATTATTTTATTGTTTGCCAATAGTACAATGTAAAAAAGTTTGAAGTTACAATAAGAGTTTTTTCACTACATTAATGTCAACAAGACATTTTTGTGAAAGTTCTCTTTTGCCTCAGAAACTAGTTCAAAGTTAAGAAAGAATTTAAGGAAAAATTTACTATATATGTGATGGGATCATATGGTGATATGAAAAAAAAAATGTTAGAAAAATTTTAATTTAAAAAAAAAAAGTATTTGATCATGCGTTTAAACATAAAGTCTTTTCAATTTTCTCATTAATTTAGAGGCAAACATAGGAATTAATATATGAAAAAGAAAAAAAAAGTAGTAGTATGTGCAATATTTTCAAGAGTTGTGTTGGACTAAGAAACTTGATGATAGAAGTTTAAAAAAAAATATTATATGATTGGTAAAATATATGTTTTAACTATTAAGAAAGTGATTGATGATAAAGTATGGAAAGATAAGTTTATGTATATATGTAAATTATACTATTTCTGCATAATATGCATACTTTCGAAAAAATGGTTTTATCTGGTGAGTTGGAACCATTATAATTATATAAAATATAGACATCATGTGAAGGTTTTGATAGGAATAATCTTCATTAGATTGTATTAGGTTAAGACTTTGTGAATTTTTATTTTTTTTAGAAAATCTTTTGATAATAATGAAATTGGATGTAATATTCCTAATATCATTTGTTATATATATATATATATATATATATATATATATATATATATATATATATATAAAGAAAAGTAGTTCGAGAATAGCTTTCAAAGTTCAATATTTATCCTAACCCTAAAAATTATTAAAAACAATTTTCTGGTAAACAAGATTAAGTAGTATAGATATTATATAATTTTTTGAAGAATATATTTAGAAATAATATATTCATAATTATTTAAATTTTGAATTTTAAAATTACCATCTACAAAATTGTTTTGAAATTTTTTTATACATAACTAGCACCAATTTGCTTTGTTTTGTAAAATAGATTATTAATTGAAGATACTTGTTTAAATTACAAAAAGAAGAAAAAGAAAAGAAAACATTAATTCAGTTCTAATAAAATATAATAAGATTAATTGACCACTTTTTAAATTGTTTCCTATCAATTTATATTGTTATAAAATTTCTAGTGGCGAACTACTCTAAATATTCAAAATTCTCTAACTTTTCTTCTTTATGTGCAGGGTTTCCAAGAATTAGTTTCGAAAACAGAGAAAACTAGGTATTCGAAATTTTATTTTATTTTCTTTTCTTTTCCAAGAATCTGATGTCAATAATGTCAGTATGCTAGTTCAAACAAAAATCTCATAATGGTTTTTTTTTTAGCAATGCTTTAACCTATATTTCTCACAATTTTTCGTATCTAGAAGTAGAAATATCACTTTTCCAGTTAGATGAAGATTTTAATGAAGTGAAACAAATAGCACAATATCCTCAATAATTCATTCAAGGTCTTTAGGTAGAGTTTTAAATCAATTAATTTATAAATGTGAAAGGAGATTCGACTAGATATGGATTGACAATAGGAAAATACACGTCAACTTACCTAAATTTGGTTTTACGGAAGTGCTATAAAGAAAACAGAACAATACAAGGACGAAGATCCTTAATAAGGAGAGGAAAGAAAACGGGTACAGCAAGACTTGGAGGCTGAAGGAGAATGATTACTCATATGCAAAAGTCATAACTGAAGAACGAACGAAATGGACAAAGGATGGGGAATATGAAAAAAGAGAAACCTCGCAATGGAAAGGAGTTGAAATCAATGTTGAATATGAAAGGAAGGAATGGTTGGAAAGGAGTATCACTAGAAGGTTATTTGAACCATTGAAGGTGGAAATCATACATGAAATGTTGGAAAAATTTTATATTAATTAAAAATGAAGTCGAATTATAATATATAAGTGAGGTGTAAACTTCACCTCTTGAACCAATTTTGGGGGTGAGTTAGACCCATAATCATTTTCTACATAGTATCAAAGCTTGGTTAACAAGTTTGTTGGACCTAAATTCAGTCACTTATTAATATATTGAGTCTTGATTGACAGGAGTATTGGGCCTAGATTGGGCTACCTGTTAATAGATTATGATCTCCTTCTTCATGGATTGAAGAGTCCTGATTGTTAACAAAATTGTTAACGGGCTGCTATATAGAACCTTGATTGTTAGCAAGGTTGTTGGACCTAAATTGGGTTACCTGTTAACGGGTCATGTTCGAGTTGAGAATGACTCCTCGACGTGAGGGGAGGGTGTTGGGGAAATCCCACATTGACTAAAAATGAGGTTGAATTATAGTATATAAGTCAGGTGTAAACCTCATATTTTAAACCGGTTTTGAGGATGAGTTAGGCTCATAATCACTTTCTACATAAAACCTTTTTTATGGAAGGTTTTACCTACATAAGAATAAGATATCTCAGAGATAACAAAAGGGTGAATCTATGCAAGGTGGTGAAGAAAAACTAGGAATGACTATCTTAAATATTTGAATCCATTGTACCAAGGGATCAAGAAACCTCTTGTTGGAACGTTGGTTGTTATCGACAAAACAACAAAGAAGATGAAATCAATAGAATTAGCACGATTATTGATTCGAGTACTTGTAGACATTCCAGCAAATGTAAATAGACGCATTAAGATTAATGGCAAGGTGGTGATGTCTTCCATAAATGAAGAGCAATACCAAGACCAAAGCTTTTGAACTTAGGTTGGTTTTAAAAATAAAAACTTGGAAATTGAAGAATCATCGGTAGCAAGTGACGAATTAAACTAGGGAGGCTCTTCTTACTCAAAATACTCGGTGTTGTTTTTTAGTGGTTATGTCATCAACGACTTGGTTGTATCTGAACGAAATAATGATGACTGGAATATTCCTAAAGAGGGTAAATCAGAAAAATGGGTACAAGATTCATAGCCTCTACATAGTCAAAAGGGAACTTACGAAGAAAAGGAAAGGATGAGAAACGGGGAAAAGGCAGGAAGAAAGAAAGTGTAGGAATTACCATTACAAGTCAATCTTCAACACGCATCAACAAAAAAGGAAATTATTCAAATTTTGAAGGCCCAACTATTAGAAGAGGAAGAGCAGGAAAAGATAAACATTGAGCTGAGTACACAAGCAAAGGAAACAGGGAGAGGACACCAAAAAATGTATAAAAAAATCAAAATCAGGAAGGGAAAGGAGGAATATAAGCAGGTTGGGCTTGATGTGGGCCACACTAGACCGTAAGCGTGCAAGGCCTATGAACACATGAAAATAGATTGCGAGCGATAAGTTACGCAAACAATCAAGTGAGTCACCATGGATGACCCACAAATGATGATCGTCATCAAGGAAAAGCAAACACTTGAAGAAGGGGTCAAAGGTCATAGAGGTTAGTGCGGAGAAGCAAGTGAAAGGCAATGAGCTTGATGGCAAGCATAATGGCAATCAAGAGAAAATATTGGCAGAAGAGGAGGCGATGGGTACAAAAGGCAACGGGAAGAAAAAATCGACGATCCGAGAAGTGATTTCAAAAGTGTTGAAGGTGTCATTTTCAATACATCAATCGTTACTCTCCAATTTCGACAATTGAGGTTAGCAATTCATTCTATTAGCAATAGTTTTTTTTATGATGGCATACAAAACTAAAACAGACTATTCTAGAATAAGGGTTTGATTAAAACAAGAAAGTTGTGAGAATTGGAGAAAAAATTGGGGGTTCACATATTCAAGGGAAGATGGAAAAATTGTAGAACAATTAGAAAGAAGAGACACTAATATGAAGAGAAAATTGAGGGAGGAGAAGACGAAGAACACTTCCATAGAATGTTACAAAGATATTATGTATGAATGTGAGGGGATTAGGTGGGGAAGGATGAAAACAAGCTACTTATGATAGAATATACGTAAGGAATGGATATAAATGGTTTGCATAGAAGAAACAAAAAGTGAAGCGATAAACAACGTATATGCAAATCCATATGGGGTGATAATGATTTAGAGTGAGTGACCAATCAAGCATTGAATAAGGTAGGGGACTATTATCTATATGGAGGAAGGGATAGTTTAAATTAGATAATATTAAGCAGGGAAAAGGTTACTTAGGAGTCATTGGAAGGAGGGGGACAAAACAACAAATGTGTATGATTATAAATGTGTATGCATTGTGTGATGAGAAAAAATTCAAGAATTAGAATATGATGTATAATGGGGGACTTCAATTCAGTTAGAACTCCACTTGAAAGGAGAGGGGTAGGGGAAGCAAACTATGTATCACAACAGATTAAGACATTCAATAGTTACATTGAAGGAATGTAAGTGTTTGATATACCAATAGTGGGGAGGAAGTTTACTTGTTATAGACCCAACGACACAACATTAAGTAGAATTGACAGATTTTTGGTATCTAAGGAGTGGTTAGATGTATGGCCTGAGTGCATTCAATATGCTCTGAGTAGGTTAGTGTCAGACCATTGTGCATTGATGATGAGAAATTCAAGTGTTGATTAGGGTCTTAAACCATTTCGGGTATTGGATGCTTGGATGGGTGCTAAGGGCTATGAGAAACTATTTGAGGATTCATGGAGAAAATATGGGACTAGAGAAAAAGGAATACTTAACATCAAGGAAAAGCTAAAGTTACTTAAGGCTTATTTGGAAAGGTGGAGTAAAGAGGATTTTGGGAATATTAATAGTAATATACAAAAGGTAACATAAAATATATTCGCATTTGACTTGGAGGATGAGAATAGCAATTTAGGTTAAAAAGGAAAAAGGGATAAACAACATATGCTTGCATAATTAAGTAAGTTGAGGCTTAGAAAATAATCTTTAGCAAGACAAAAGTCCATATCTAGATGGTTAACTCTTGGGGATTCCAATACAAAATTTTTTAACTCAATGATCAACTGGAAAATGGCAAAAGATAACATAAAAGGGTTTATGACAGAGGATAGGTGGATAGAAGATCCAAATTCGATGAAGGAAAAGGTACTTGCACACTTTTCAGAAAGATTCACAGATAGAGAAAGTGAAAAACCTTTACTGGAGGGAATACAATTTGCAACTATTAGTCTTGAGGATAACATAGGACTCACAATAAAATTTGAAGAAGATGAAGTGAAGAGGGCAATTTGGGAGTGTGATAAGGATAAAAGTCTCAAGCCAAATGGTTTTAACTTTACATGCATTAAAAATTTATGGGGAGAAATGAAGGATGATATTTTGGAAGCCTTGGTGGATTTTCACAATGATGGTTGTTGGCTTAAGGGAAGTAATGCCTCTTTTATTGCCCTTATGCCTAAAAAGGATAATCCAACAAACCTCAATGAATATAGGCTAATATTTTTTGTGAGTTGGGTATACAAAGTTGTTAATAAGGTATTATCTAATAGATTGAGAAAATGCGTTCATAAGGTGATAAATGAATTCTAAAGTGCGATTTTAGGAGGCAAATGTATGCTAGATGGAGTGCTGGTAGCAAATGAGGTACTAGATGAGATGAAGAGAAATTGAAAAAAAAAAGGTAATTCTAAATGTTGATTTTGAAAATACCTACGATTCGGTAAGATGAGATTTTTTTACTATATATGACGAGAAGACTTAGATTTTGTCATAAGTGGATAGGGTGGATTAGAAAGTTACTGGTCTCTACCTTTGTATTTGTGTTGGTCAATGGAAATCCAACTAAAGAGTTTAACCCGACTAAAGGACTTAGACAAGGTAATCCATTAGCACCCTTCATCATCTTGATTATAGCAGAAAGTTTGGCTAAATTGGTGAGAAATGCACAACAAAGATCCTTGTTGTTAGGAGTGAAGGTAGGGCAATTGGAAGAGGAGGTCGGACTGTTACAATCTGTTGATGACACAATTTTCTTCTGTGAGGCGTCATATCAAAATGTTATGGTAGTAAAAAGTATTCTTAGATGCTTCGAGTTAGCTTCAAGTTTGAAGGTTAATTTTGTCAAAAGCAAAATAGTAGGAATGGGTGTGGAAAACAAGATCTTGGAAGAATTTGTGGTTATTCTCAATTGTACTCAAATGAGAATTCCTTTCACATATCTAGGAATTCAAATTGAGGGAAATCAACGTCGTATCCAGTTTTGGGAACCTATTATATTAAAGATCAAGAAGAAGCTAACACAATAGAAAGAAAGAAAATATATATATATATAAATATATATATATATATATATATATATTTGGGAGGAGAGTTTCATTACTGAAAATTGTGCTAACCTCTTTGCCACTATTTTATATGTCTTAAGATGCCTTCTACCGTGATTAAAGAGATTATGAAGATACAAAAAAAGGTTTTTGTGCGATTGGGGAAATGAAGGGAGGAAAATTCACTAAGTGAGGTGGAATATACATGTAAGCAAAAAAAAATTAAAGGGGGGCTTGGAATAACTTATATCACTAGCTTTAATGTTTCACTTCTTACTAAATGGAGATGGAGGTTAGGGAATGAAAGTGGTGGGTAAGAATTCAGGTTGTGACATCAAAATTTGGGAGGTGGAGTAACTTAGATGAACAAATAGGAGGAAGACATTGTTGTACATGGTGGGCAGATCTAAGAAAAATATATAAGACAAATAATGAGGAAGGGAATTGGTTTCAAAAAGAAGTGAGATGGGAAATGGGAAATGGCTAAAAGATAAAGTTTTGGCATGACTCATGGGTTGGGGAGGAATCACTTAAACTCAAATTCCACAGGCTAAACCTTAACTCTAAACAAAAAGTGCCTTGGTAGGGGATATAGAAAGATGGAAGGAAGGTATATGGAAGTGGAATATGAAATGGAATAGGAGTTTGTTCTAGTGGGAACAATATCAAGTGGAAATGCTAATGAGTTCCATTAATTATAAATAGCCAAAATTAAGGGAAGAAGACATATGGCTTTGGAAAAGGGAGACTTCGAATATTTATACTATTAATTCTACCTATATAAAACTATAAGAGATAATTTATAGATGGATGAAGAATTGCAAGAGCAGGATGAAGAATTGTAAAAGGAAGATGAAGACATTTTCACAAAAATATGGGCAAAGCAATCCCTAAAGCACTAGACTTAGTTTGGAGAGCGGCTAGAGGTAGAATAGCAACTCTAGAAAATCTAAAGAAAAGGGGGATTCAACCAGGAAACCTCAATTGTGTCTTGTGTAGGGTGAATAGGAAAATAGTTTGTCACCTATTTATTGATTGTAGGATAGTTAATGTGGTGTGGAGTAAATGTTATATCTGGTTTGGGATCAACACTTTTAGGGCAAATAACTTAAAAATCCATCTTTTACAATATTGTTGGCAGGGGGATAAAACTCAAATTAACAATATATGGAACATTTTATAGATTGGTATAGTGTGGTCTATTTCGAAATGAGAAAGTATTTTTTGTTATGGTTCAAGTTAGAACCTGATCATAAATCAATAGACTAAATAATAATTTTGGAACTTTTACCTAATGGTGTATTAATCCATTATCACGTGTAGGATAAATTTTGTTATCCTTAATCTCACCAAAAAATTTATTACCCTTTTAGTATTATTTAAAGTTAATAGCAAATCTATTTATTAAAAATTTACTTAAATATACATGCTTTATTCCGTATTTTTCATACCATATTAATATTAAATATATTTTGTTTGTTGACAAATAAATATATTTGATTAAATTAATTTAAAAAATATATATATTAATTTGGATACAAGAAAATGCTATAATTAATTATTTATAAATTTCTTTTCTTCATTATTTTTACACACTGCATTTAAATTATTTGCAAATAAAAATTTTAAATTATATAATTGAAATAATTTACATAAAGTAAATGCAAAATATCAATATAAGAAATATAAAAAAAATTACATAATTTAATTGCTCTTAATATTATATTTATAATAATGATAACAAGTTTCGGTTTACTTGTTTAGATATTGTGAGACCTTGAACTTAAAATGATTGAATCATAATAACTTAGTAAGTTTTATTCTTAAATGACTTTCTTTTCAAAATACAAAATATATAAAAGGCCTCATCACACCCGTAAGGAAATTGAGGTGAGAAAGAGGGACCATCATCATTAGAGGTAAAAGTCACACTAATTATTACTTCATTCATATACCAATTTTTGTGAGGGTAGTTTAACCTAGGAATGTCAAAGACTCAACTATTGTAACACTCTTTGGAGTACACAATCAACAAAATCCCTTCCTTGAGTCAGTTGCATAAATGGGAAAACTGGTGTTAGCTTAGGTAAGGGTTGGGCTATATCTTAACTGCATGGGCCTTAATCCTTATTATTCTTTATGGTGTTTGAACCTTATTATTTTTTAAAGATAAAAAAAAAGTATAAATAAGATTTTTTTTTCTATTTTATTTTTCTTAAAAGTATTTAATTATTTAGATTTTTTTTTATTTTCTAATTTTTCTTTAAAATTTTTTATTAATCTCTTATCAATTTCAAGTGTGAAAACACTATTTTTAGAAATAGATCAATCTTATCTGATTAAATTTTATTTTAAGTTTTCACTTATCCTAAGTTTTAGAATACCTAATTCAAAATAGTTATAATTAAATTTTTCTCTTCAATTTGAATATTTATTAGTTTAAATTTTTAGTAATGTAACGTAGTAATTTTATGATAGCATATTTAGTTTAATTCAATTTGGGAAAAATTGGTAAGGAAAGTTAATAAAATTTAATTATACATATGTAATATGTTTAATAAAAAAAAATTTATATGTAAAAATTTTATTTGTATGAGATAATTAATTTTGTATGAGATATATGATATGAAAATTTAATAATATGATATTATATATGAAATTGTATTAAAATTCATATGTGACATAGAAATTTAATAAGTGAAAATGAATTTTTGACTAAATCTAATTTGATATACAAATATTATTGCTTGAATGATTAATTTTTATTCATGTATTTTTTCCTAATGTGCTTGCATGTAACAATAAAAATAAGGAAAGACGTGATGCGGGAGGAAAAATATTAGAAATATTTTCATTTATTTTTAGATTATAAGAAATGTAGAATCTTAAATATAACTATGATTTTGTCACCACTGTTTCATTTTACTTCATCTCTTGTGTAACTGATTTTAAATCACGTTGTATGTATATTTTGCATCACATGATAAGGCTTAGTTCAATGTTGAATATGTCATGGACAAATCCTAACTCCATCTTCTTTAACAATAAGGGAATTATCATGATGATTGCATTCATTCACACAAAAAACCTACATGAATAATCTAAGCGATAAACAAAATTACATGAAGACAATGTTATAATAACTAAAAAATGGAGCTTCAAAATAGTTACAACTTGTCGAATCATTAGGGAAAACAAAGTGATAATATTAAATTGGGGTCAAGGTCAACCTCTCTTTACTCATGGCTAAGTCATATCCATAAACAAGAACCCCAATCCCCTTATCTTGATTAACAAAATGCAGAGGCACTTGAAAACAATACCTTTAACTCCCCTCCCTCCCCCTCATGGAGATGATACCATGTTTCCCAAGGTGTTAGAAAATGGAATCTAGGTTTAGGTTTAGGTTTGGTTTTTAAGTCTCTAAAACTACCAAGTGGGGTTTATCTTCGTCCTCAAAACTACAAAAATAATAACTTAAATGATCGATGCATGGTTATTTCATAAGTTCAAATGAAATTTTTTAAATTTTGGAAACAATATTTACTGGAGCTTCTAATTTAGGAACTACTATAATTATTTGAATATAATTATGCGTAAGTGTCAGTTTATTTGTCTTTAACTCTCTCTAGAACGATTCGTATAGGATGCATACCTAGGACAAAGTTAACCTTTCAAATTCGCACTACATTGGCACGGTTCTATCATTAGCACAACAATGCTTAAGGCAATATATAATTTTGAATTAAATACTGAACTTGTAAAATCTCATTCCCTCAACACGATAGTATCGGATTAGTACAACAAGGGATGAAATAAAACCTTAAATATGCATAGAACGATGAAACGATGAAATTGAAACAACTGAAAAACCCTTAGGAAAGTGAGACAGAAAATCATTAATGCTCTTAAAGAGATGTAGCCCCTGGAATGCTCTCTAGGAATGCTGCTCTTGCAGCAGGGTGTGTTGAAAAGCGTCCCAATGCAGCAATGGTAGCTGTGTTGCTACCAATCTTCTCTATTCCCCTAGACATCATGCAGGTGTGACTTGCTTCCACAACTACAATCACATTTTCACCTATCAGTGAAGAAATGGTTTCTGCAATCTGCTTCGTGAGCCTTTCTTGAACCTGGAGCTTAAAACCATAAAAAAGCACTATTGACTGCACAAAGGTTTTTCCAATGGGGTGAAACCCTTGGGAAATGAAGTAGCCTATGTGAACAACACCATGAAATGGAAGTAAATGATGCTCACATTGAGACAAAAAAGGCAAGCTCAGTTCTGAGTGTAGTTTGTCATTAAAACTTAACTCCTCATCATCAGTGTTCAAAGCATTATTTATCCCTCTCAGATTGGAACCATCCAGCTTCATTTCAATGCTACATTGGAAGTTCATCAGCCATTTCGTATATCTACCAGGAGTTCCTTGTAATTCCTTCCTAGTTGGATCCTCACCTAAAGACTCAAGAATAGAAGATACTGCAGTGACCATAATTGGGTTGATTTCTTCATTCTTGAGTGAAACATTAGAAGACAAAGAAGGACACCAACATTTGTCCAATGACCCATTATCATAAATTTTATCCTTGTCAATACCTCTAAACTTAAGGAGGCCAAAAAAGTCATCCCACATGTCTGCATCTTTGTTTTCAAAAGCACCAGAGCCTGAAGAAACCAGTATCCCCACCACCCCTTTGTTGTTTGAGTCAAATAAGTCTGATTCTATGTCTGGAAAGTGAATGTGCTTGCATTCAAGTACGATAGCAACACCTGTGGGCTGTATTCCTTCATGCAAAGCAGAACACACCTCATTTGCTAGACGCTGAGGCTCTTGGAGTCGTTTCGCAAACACATTGGTCACACGAGAGAGCTTGCTTAAACCCAAAACTCTTTGGCCAGAAGGGACATAACCCGCATGACACTTGAAATAAAATGGTAGCATGCAAGACTCACAATAAGAATAAAAGTCAAGATCTCTCACAATCACCAGTCCTCCTACTCCACCTGCTTCACCAACTTCAGTATTGTCTAGACCAGCTTCAGGGAATAATGCACCTTCCACGATTTCCTTCACACTTTGATTATAACCTGGTATAATAAGACCTTCTTATCATTATTTGTGCTAACATATTGTTCAAAAAATATGGTAAGTTTTATTTCATATGACATGATAATATCATTCAATTTAGTAGTACAAATAGAAGACGATATAATAAAGTATATATATACTTATAAAAACAAAAATAAATGATAGTTTTGGTTGGTTGAGAGAGAAAATATTCATCAGGTTACAAGTATAATTTGTTAAATGCACATTCAAGAAGAAGAGTTGAGATTAAAAATGTCTAGCAGAAGTAGTAAAAGATAATAAACTTCAGTAGATAAAATTGTTTATTCTAATTTATAACATAAGAAAAAAAAAAAAAAAAAAACGCCAATTCCTGCCAACTTTTTCATATTACCTGAGAATGTCTCTTCACAATCATTATTAGAATTATTCATATAATTTTTTTATGAATATTTCAGAAAATTTTATAAAAAATAAATTTCATATTAATATTTTTCAAATTTTACAAGATCTATTAAAATTTTATAAAAAAAAAAAATCTTATAAAATATCAATATTTCTAATAATGAATCTACTTTATTCAAACTTCATCTACAGTCCCCACTCAAATCTAGAGTGACACATGATAATCTTAGTTGAAAAGGCCTCAGATCTATTAGTAGTGATTGAATTTGAATCCAATCTTGAATATTATAAAACTAGATAATATGCCTCGGTTTGACAGGAATATTTTCAGCAAGTTGTTCAATTGCCATAAATCCTTCTGTAGCTTTCTTTAAAAAAAGAAAAAAAAAAAAAGAAAAGAAATCATGAAACACAAGTTATATGAACAAGTAAAACATGAAATAAGAAATGAAAAATGACCTCTAGTTCCATCACAAAGGGCCTTGGCAACACGAAGTGGTGTCTTTCTAATGCCTTCTCTGTTGATATCTTCCCCTAAACCTATCAACAACACTTTCACAGCATCTTCAATGGAAGCTGTATTGGCCTCATTCTCCAAATACTCTTCATCACCACACTTCCTCACTCCATTTTCAACATCACAAATTAAACTATCTTCACCCAAATGCTCCATATTGAAAGACCACACAATATCTACTAACTCTCAAGCACGGTTTATAGACTACTTCTTTTCTTCATCTTTATTTTGTGATATACGCTTCGTATTTATAGAGAAAAACATGTCTACATGCTTTGTGGGTGGACCTATTTCATTAATAATATATTTAATTATATCATAAAATATAAAGTATGTTTTTAATGATATTAATGAAGTATTATAAATAATAAATATAATTATTTATTACGTTTATTAGATATAATATATAACATTGACTTTTGTGGTATTATTAATTACAATAGTTAAGAAATGTTATTAATTAATCTAGCATTTATATAAAAATTAAATGTTATTATTTATTCATTGAATGTATCGTTAAATTTAATATTATTCTTAATTGTTCAGTTTAATGAATAGAAAATATTTTAATAAGTTTGTTTTAAATGGAATTGATGAAAAAAAAAATTATATTTTATATAAAATAAGTTTGTAAATAATACTTAAAATTAATAAAAAAATATAATTTTTTTTATAAATTTATCATAAATTATAGTAGAAAATTATTTTTTATAAAAAATAAAAAAAAATTTCACAATCAAATTTATGAAAAAAATTTCATAAAAAAATTTACAAAAAAATTTATAAAAATAAATATATGAAAAATATTTAATGGGTACTAACTTTTTATTCATAAAAAAATTTATAAAAAATATTTTATGAATAAATAATTTTATTTTTATTGTGTATAAAATTAAAATTAATTTTAAATGATTAAAAATATGACATCATACTATACCAATTTTATCATTTTGGTCTTTATTTAAAAAATAATATTGAATTTTTATTTTTATCATATTTTACTATCTTTTGCTAGTGTCACTAAAGTTTAAATTTTTTATTAAAAATATTAAAAAATAATTTTTTACTAATATTTTATTCTTTGTAATTTAAAATAAGACTATGAAAGGATTATCAATCTAAAGGTAAAAATAACTTTGAAAGAATTATGTTTATAACTCGATATCTAGTATGCATGAATAAATGTTAACCTATGAAATTAAGGACTTTATATAATTTTTCGAAAGAGTCTATCTATTACTTTATGTGCATGTGAAAGAATGTGTGTGATAAGTGTATGTGACTGAATTATTTTATTATGATTATTTAAGTACTTGACTTTACTTAAATATATAATCGAAGATGAGAATGTAAATTATATAAATTATTATTATTATTATTATTTTTATTGATTTTGTTTATATTAGTTTATTTTGTGTTTATGAATTTGATACTAGGATAAGTTAAGATAGGAATGCAAGTAAAAATTAAACTGCAATTTCAAGTTTTACCGAAAATAAATTTTATTATGATTTTTAAAAAAAAAATATATTTTTAAATGATAAATCTTCCGTGTATATGTTCAACATTTTACTTTTTATAATATTTTTAAATTATTAATAATGTATGGAAGAATATTATTTCGTTATAGATATAAAAATATTTATATTTTTTTATTGCTTATGATGATAGACTATCTAAATTTTTTAAAATAAAAAACAATATGTATGATAATAAAAGAAATTTTGCAAAATTTGAATTGAATCCCTCTTCAACAAGATAAAATTTAATAAAAAGAATAAATTTAAAAGTATATAATTTAATTACATCAAATATAATGATTGCAAATTAAATTTAATTCTTCAAGTTAAAACATATAAGTATAGAATTAATAAAAACATTTATAACAACATAATTATAGTGCATCCAATAAATTCCGATAAAAATCATCCATTTCTTTTTAGAGGAATTTATAATAAAAATAATTATAATAATTACAAAATAATATATATATTATATAATTATTATTTTTTTCTATTATATATTTTAATTATATATTTGTTAAAACATTTAAATATAAACATTTAGTAAATACCAAAATTTATTATATTAACTATGAGCGTACAATAAATATAGGTCTATCATAAATTTTTACATATTATTTACCTATATAATAAATATTCAGTAATATATATGGAATAGAGAATTCATAATTTATCATTATAAAATATTTGTATTTATAAAAGATTTAGGGTGAGGCACACCAAAAAAAAGAGTGATGAATGGGAGAATAGGTAGCTAAAACATGGTTAAAAATAATTTTGAAAAAACACAAAAGCAAAAATAAAACTTAGATTTTGTACATTAGCATTTTAAATTGAAAAAAAAAATTCAAAAAAATTTCTATTGGATTTTATCTTTGAGATATAATTGATTTGTTCAAGTTAAGATTTTTTTTATAAACAAATATTTATTGAGAATTAAAATTATTTCTTTTAAATAAAAAATATAAAAATCACAAATTATATTTTTCAATGTAAGTTATTTAAAGTTTCCTAAAACATCTTCAATGTAAGCAATTTACATTAACTTCTTTATATATTGAAAAATGTAAATTATGGTCCCTACTGCTCTACAATATTATTAAATAACTTACTTCAATTTTATTTCAAAAGAAACTCTAAGAAATTTTAACCAATTTATCTTAACAATTGTACTTTTGTATTTATTTTTGTTATTTTAAAAAAAAAAATATTTTTAAGAAATTGTTTCTTGTTAAAAAAAAAAAAAAATTTAAACTAACAAAGTATTTTACATAGACTCCAATAGAATTCTTTAAAAATGGTTTCTTCAACTTAAAGGTGCATATATGACCTTAAGCAAATTTAGGATATGCAAAATAATATAATACATAAAACAGAGTATGTGCCTTAAGATGAGAAAATGATATCAAAACACAGTATAGCCGTATTTAGAGTTTCAGGGTCAACACTAGTATCATGCATCACAATTAAGCTTATTTGGTCCCTTCCCGATTCTTGAACTCATTGGTGTAGTTGTTTATCGCCTTCAGTTCCCTGATTATGCAAAGATATATTCTTTACTGAAACCATATATGAAGGTCCTATTCTCCCCTCCTCCATTAAATTACCCTGGCTGCTCTGGATAACCATCCATTGGTGAAACCTTTAGCCATCTTGGCTTCCAAACTTGATCATTCCTCTGCTCCTCCGACCACTGTGATTCTTGTTCAATGGCTTGGTTGAAAACACTAGTGGGAAGAATTGGGAGGATCTAGACCATGCTTATCACCTTGAGGAAAGGGTACTTCCCGCAGAGGGAACTGATAGCATCCAGCCCACAAATCTCGATCACCAAGAGACCCTATAACTTACATGACTTTTTGTGATTATATTAGCAACCAGAATCCAATTCCCACATGAATTCTTCGATATTATATACTTTGCCTTTAGTGCTCATTTATGTTTTATGCATTGTTGTTAGATTTCCCTTTTCTGTTACCAAATTCTTTGGGAAGCCAATGATTGGGTCTTATAGTTGTTTATAAATCTTTATGACGAATACAATGGGGAGAGAGAACAATTTACAACCAATATTCTTAGCATAGTTTGGCAATTTTATTCTCTGCTATATATCCATACAATCATTTAACCCTACTATCAATGACTGAAAAAGCTACCATTTTCTGCTTTAGATATTTTGTTATGATAAGAGATGCAGCAAGTTGCATCATTTTAAGACCATGTGAATATTGCCTTCTGTATCTCATCATTACGGAATTCTTGAAAATTCAGAAGTAGCTCAATATATATGACACCCCAACTGCCTGTTGAAAGAGAGATGGTAAGAATTAGACACTGACAGTAAAAAGGGATAAAAGTGAAATTGGTTTATAAGGTAATGTTAGTATAAATGTTTACAAAATGGCAATTGCATGCGACAATTTTAAGAAGTGATATATGATTAACATCTCAAGTATCATCATGTCTTCACCGTATAGAAGATGAAAACTAAATATTGAATGGGAAATTTGATTCAGAGTAAGATAAAATATGATTGGAGGATACTGCATTTGTTACAGACCACATAATTTCAATTTTTTGGAACATTCAGCAAAGGTCATACACATTTCTGTAGTTAGTTTGGGAGAAAAGAGGAATATTCTGTAGATATGTTACTTTACCCTCTAAACTGATACAAAGTACGACATTTCATATAATCTGTATTCTTTTTGACTTGTCAGAATAGGCACTATTTGTTATTTAGGTTTTACTGAATTAATTAAGAAGCATATAACTATTTGCTCAAGACTAGTAGATGATATTGGTTATTCATTTCCGTGGCAGTCAAGCATTTACAGAAAACAAAAACTTGAATCATACCTTTCTGAACCTTCATACTAAATTATGAAAATGTGTAACATCCACCGTAAATCTGCCAGCATGTAAATCTGGAAAAAAGATTCACCCCTTAAATTATTATTAAGGGATATATATACAATGTAATCACATAAAAGGGGGAATACAAAATAGGAAGGTCGACTATCAATCTTCTTATGAGAGTAAGCCTTTGCCACCCACAACAAAATTTGGATGATTTTGAAATGTAGTGAAATTATTCCTGAAAGGAGGTCTTCTGAATTTATCAATGTCTAGACTGCTGCACTTCTGGTAGCAAAACCTTCAAAAAATGCAGAGAATGAATGTAATCATTTCAAGTGAGCACCAACAGGAACTACTGCCCCCAAGAAGTTGTAGCACTTGCAACACTCTGCAAGAACACGGCCTTTGCAGCAAGGTCAGTTGAAAAGCGACCTAATACAGCAATGGTAGCTGTACTACTTCCAAACTTCTCAATTCCCCTAGAAATCATACATGTGTGGCTTGCCTCTACAACTACTATTACATGTCCACCTAATAATAGCGGTGCAATGGTTTCTGCTATTTGTCTTGTAAGCCTTTCCTGAACCTGGAGTTTGAAACCATAAAAATGTACTATAGACTGTAAAAGGGATTTCCCAATGGGATTAAATCCTTCTGATAGGAAGTATCCTATGTGAACAACACCATGAAATGGAAGTATATGATGCTCACATTGTGACCAAAATGGCAAGTTCAACTCACAGTGTATTTGTCTGTCATTCAAGTTTACCTCCCTATCGAGGTTCACAGTATCAATTTCACCAGAAAGGGAACCATTCAGCTTCACATCCATGTCAATGCTTTGGAAGTTCAATAGCCATTTCACAAATCGACTAGGTGTCCCTGCGAGCTCCTTCCTTAATGAATCTTCTCCCAAATAATTAAGGATTGAAGATACAGCAGAGACCATTGTGGGATTGACTGGTACAATTTTGGAGGAAACTTTAGCAGAAAGAGCAGATAGAGAAGGACACCAGCATTGGTCAGATGATCCTCTTAGATGTAATTTTTCTGTTTCGATACCTCTATATTTAAGAAGGAAAAAGAAATCAGACCATACGTCTGCATTTCTGTTATCAAAAATCCCAGAACCTGACGAAACGAGGATCTTCACCCATGCTTGCTGATTCGATTCAAGAAAGACTGATTCTATGTTGGGGAAGTGGATATGTGTGCACTGAAGTACAAGAGCAACACCTGCTGGCTTTATTCCCTGATGCAATGCTGAACAAACCTCATCTGCCAGACGCTGAGGCTCCTGGAGTCGTTTGGCAAATACATCAGCCACACGAGAGAGCTTGCTTAAACCCACAACTCTTTGGCCAGAAGGGACATAACCCACATGACACTTGATTTGGAATGGCAGCAAGCAAGACTCACAATAGGAATAAAGGTCAAGATCTCGGACAATCACTAGTCCACCTGCACCCCCTGCATGACCAATTCTGTTGTTTTCTAGACCTGCTTCAGGGAATAAAGCACCTTCAACAATGTCCTTCACTTTTTGTCTGTACCCTGGGAACGTATCAATTCCCTCAATATAAGTAATCACATATTATGCAACAAAATATGACAATCTTAAATTTTAATTTTATACAGTGTAAAATTGAAAATTTTGAGAACAGAAACTATGGAAATCAAACACTTGAGGGAAGAAAAATAATGAAATGGTCACCCCTAGGCTGCAGTGTCTTGAAAAGGACTACTTCCAGAGGACCGACCAATTCTGAGTGCATATAAGGCTTGACAATCCTTTTTACAAGTCGGTTTGATAGAGTTAAATTAGATCCTAACCCAAAACTAAGACAACAACTTCCTTGACAGGTTTGAACTGCCATTTTGACCATAAATTATTTTTCTCAAAACAGATGGCTATTTTCATCAAAATAATGGTCCTCTCTGTCTCTCTTTGTGTGCGTGTGTTAAGATTTTCTCTATGCATGAATTACATTTAGCTCCATAACTCTTAAAGTCCACCTCCTTTAATTTTCTCCACCCATGACGCAGTCCACCTAATTTTATTCTGTAAAAGCTACTTTGCAAAAATCACATAGATTTTGTCCAATAGAAACTGATCAATTACCATAGGTGTAACCAATTCCATTTTCTCTTTATTTTTCCCTCTAAAGTAAAATACCGAACTTCCCCAAAACTGCTGAAACACGGAAAGTAATACATGAACGACTTCATCCAAATTTAGATACTTGGCCAGACAGAATTTTATCCCTTAATGAGGCCAAACATCACAGATAAAAAAAGGTGTAACACTCATCACCAGTTGCCATAATAATCTAAAGAAGAGACAAAATAAATCATTAAGATGTGATGTTGTTAACAAAAAACAATCTTTGTCGAACATGATTCATGAAACTATAAAAGGAACATCAACGAAACAACCATGGGTGACATCAATCAAATCGAATTCACTTCATCCTCCATCTGGCTAAAGTAAGACTCCACTAAACACTTGCAGGAAATGAAAACCACAAAATGAATTGAATTTCTCAGGTAAGCTAAAACTTTATCATCTAAATTTTCCAAACTGTATTCTAAGGAGAAGTTCAGCTCATTTTCCCTTTCTATTTTCTTTTTCTGTAAGTTCTTCAGTTTATCTAAATATGTCTTCAGTGAAAATCATTAGTGCAAAAGATTCATATAGACATGGTCACCTCTGGTTCCTTCACGGAGAGCTTTGGCAACACGAAGTGGTGTCTTCCTAAGCCCTTCCCTGTTGATATCTTCCCCAAGACCCAGCAACAGCACCTTCACAGCATCCTCAATGGCAGCAATATCTGCCTTTGCTTCTCCCTCACAACCCACTGTACCACACCCTATACTAACTCCATTTTCAAGCTCTCCATTCCCCTCATCCAAACAGCCCATTGGGATTACAAATTCCACAACAAAACTATCACCACCCCAACAAATGATACCAAAATAGCTATCAAGAAAGAAGAACACAGCTTGCAAAACTAAGATTGACAAAGAAATGCACAAGTTCCCAACTTTTAAATACCAGCTCAATTAGAGACTCAAAAGAAACAAAGGGTCGAAGAGAATAACCACCCCCAAATGAATCAAGAAGCTTCGGAACAAGACCAGACTCCGAAAACACGCAAATCTAAAGCCGAATCCAAAAGGGAATCACGGATCTCAGTCTCAGAAAAACGGTGGGGATGAAGAACACTCAAGCAGAGAGAAAAAGGAGAAAAAGTTGGCAAAGGCAAAGAGAATGAAAAGCGTAAAAAAAAATGAGGATTTGTTCGTGGGGTTAACGTTGCATGTTAGAATGTGTGGATCCTGGGTTGGGAGTAACGCAATGTAATCCAATAAGAAGGCAAAGGAGGACCCACCAACCAACCAAGGTGATCAAAAAGGGAGGATGTTTGTTTTCAGAAACGTGGCTGTGTTGTGAGTGTGTACGTGGTGTGTGATATTGCTGTGGATTATTTTTGAGAAGGTGTATAACCATGGATGAAGGTTGATTGATGTACATATATAGAGGGAGGGGGTGCAAAGGAAAAAAAATAATGATTGTGATTATTTTGTTCCTCAATATATAAATGGTAAATTTTTTCTTAAAAATATAAATCAGATTTAGTTCATACATAGCAATCAAGTCTTGTTGTTAGGTTTAATAAGACTAATTTGTTATTAAAATATGTAACCAGAATTCTACAATTAAGTGTAAAAGATGTATTCAAATTATGCAAAGTTTAGACATATTTTAGAAGAAATTATTATTATTTTATAATTTTTATATAATTTTATAGGTTTTTTCTTATTTATTTTTATTAGATATTATGAATATTTATGTTTTATATTAATAAATAATAAGAAGATATTTTAAAAATTATTAATAATAAAGATTGATTTTATATCATGGTAATACTTTTTAGAAAAACTAATTAATTGAATTATTTTTACTGGTTTATAAAAGTATATTAGAACAGTCTTATATTAATAAGAATGTGATGGAGGATTTTTTTTTTCTTTTTTTAGAATTTAGATGTATAAATCATATAATATGTGATCAACTAAAACAACTTTTTTTCTTCAAAACCTAATTATCAGTTATCTACATAATCAAGAACCAAAATATTTATTTATTTAAAAAAAAGTATGAGGTTGATTAGGATGTTACTTATTTTTAGTGAGTAATAATAATATGATAAATAACTAATAGAATAGTATGATGATGGATATATATCTAAATTTTTTAAATTATTTAATTAATATAGTTTTAAAATGTATATTTAATATTTTTTAATAAATTTTATATTAGAAAAAATACATATTCAAACAAAATAATATTAAAAAATATATATTATTAATATGTTTTCAATTCTATAAATATACATAATAAATTCTCTCTCCAAAAATATTTTTTCAACTGCATCTAAATCCTTTTGTTTTTTTTTTTTTTCTTTAAGAGCATTCTTACAACTTTTCCTCGTAAATGAAAGAAGTGATAAGAAAAAAGATATTTCAAGAAAAGAAAAACTTTTCTTTTTTAAAATTTGTAAGATTTCTCATTAAAAAAATGTAATCCTATTTTATAAATAATTACTCATAAACAAAAAACATATTCTATCATTGTTAAACAAATTAAAATAAATTTTTTATTTTCATACATTCAAAATATAACTCAAATATCTAATCAATAAATTGTTATCACTAAATCATTTAAACTATTTAAACATATTAACAAATTGACTATTTTTAATTATATGTTTAATATAATATTTAGATACAATAACATTTTAAGATTTAATATCATCATATTATTAATTCAATAAAATTACTAAAATTTATATAAAAATACGTATAATAAAAAAATCATTTTCATTACATTTGCATTCTTATTTTTTACTATACAAGTTATCTAGTTTATTCAATTTTTTACTATATTTTATTTATTGATATTACATATTTGATAATGAAATTTAATATACATATCTTATTAAATAGAGTAAGTTAGAATAAAAAAGTGTTTGGCTCTTCTCCAACGTAAAAAAAAAAAAAAAGTTGTTTAATACACACGAAACGATAGAAGTTAGTATTATTATAATATATTTCATGATATTTTATAGGATAAAACATGGAGAATGGTGTGATGATGATTATGAACAATGAATTTTAGACTAAAATAATATCCCAAATTTATCTCATTACACCATTTAAAAGTTTATATCAATTAAATAATTTTACATACACTTAATAAATTTAAAAGTTACATGCTATTATTTTGTATTATAAATTTCTTTTTAATATATGAAACAAAAATGAGTATCATATTAAAAATAATTATGTTTATTTTATATATGAAAAAATTATAATTTATAAATATATTATATATAATTGAAATATAGAAAGAAAATAATTTCTAATAAATATGAAAAAAATTATAAAAGTTAATTTGTTTTTATTGGAACCAGATTCTTATGAAGGCATTCTACGCTCAAGTTAGTAATAAATTTAATAGTATTTAATGCACATAGAATCAGAATCTCTCCTACCTTATATTCATTACTCCTATTTATATCATTTTTCGGGTGGGCCTACTTTGTTGGGCCTATCTAGCATTGGACCTCTCTTATGTGATTTCATCCAATGTGGGACTTCTTTATTCTTGTTGGGCTGCTAGTTTCGCGATTACAATTGTATAATCTCATTTATTTAAGATGGGTGTACCTAATTAAGTGATACATGAAGATCTTCAAAGGTTATACTTATAACATCCTAAATATTATCTTTGAATATATATATATATATATATATATATAATAAATATTTAATTGTTTTTATTAAGGTTTATATTCTACAAATTTGATAGACTAGTTTGGTCGACTTATGCTTAGCCAACTCGATGGACTCTTTTGTGCGATCTCTACTAAACAATTCGATAGATTCTTTTGGCCAACCTATGCTTGGCAAGCTTGGGAAGCTCATTTGATCAGTTTTGACTCAGCAACTTGGTAGACTCTTTGGTTGACCTCTATTTAACAACTAAGTAGACTTGTTTGATTGATCTCTACTAGATAACTTGATAGACTCTTTTGGCCAACTTATACTCGATAACCTTGGTGGAGACTCTTTGGCTGACTTGTACTCAAACATACTTGATAGAAGTAATTAAAGGTAAAACATGGATAAGATCACTTAACTAGTAATAGATAAGACATATACAAGAATAGTTAATGCAAGAAATAAGAGAGTTATTTATTGTACAAAAGGATAAGGAACCATTAATGCAAGAGATAAGAGGACTATTTCTTATACGTGTGATAAAAATAAATTAAAAATGAGGATTTTATTGTCTAAAAAAGGAGAAGAGTTATGAAGAAAAAGAAGAAGAGTAAGCAGTTGAGGAAATAAAACAAAGCTTGACTTGAGCATTTAGTTTTTCAAAGTTAATCTTGAATATTGAAAAAAAGACATATAAGAAGAAGTTAAACTATGAAATACTAAAGAAAATTATGTTTCAAATAATAATACATGAAAAGATGACTAACCTATTTAGTTATAAAGACTGATTATGTTCGATCTTGGTTATCATACTTTTATTTGTCAAATTTATAAAAATTATAGTATTTTTTATAAATTGAGTTTAAGTAAGTTAAACCTAAATAATATAGAAATATTAACTTTTATGTGATTAATAAATTTTTTCGACTTGATAGATTTAATAGTTATTCTAACTAAATTAAAATATATAAAATATTAATTATTTAATATTAAAATATACTTGATTAACCTGAGTTTTACATTGATATTTTTTATTATTTTCTTTAATTATTTAAAATTATTATAACTAAATATTATATATTAAAATTTAAATGAGTCATTATTATTTAAAAAGTAATAAAACTTATTTATCATAATTATTTATCATAATTAGTTAATATAAAATTAAAATTTTATATTATTTAATATGTACTTATTACTTTATTTATTATTTGTAATTAATTTACATCATAATCGTATTTACTATTAATTTATATATATATATATATATATATATATATATATATAAACACTAACTAAATGGATATTCTCACTAATTTTATTTCCCTTCCACAGATGAAAATAATATGTTATGGTGACCTTCTTCTTGTCCTGATAATCCACACAAATTCTTTAATATCCTATTTCCTTATAATCTTTATAAATATCTTTTATAATATAAATATTTATATATAATATAATAATAAGAATAATATATCTAAAATATATAAATATATTTAAACAATGTATAAGTAAATATATGTAAAAATGAAAAATTTATAGAGAAACGATTTTCTATCTTAAATAAATAAATATTTTATAAAAAATTAAAATTGAACATCATAATCTCAAAAACCAAATATCAATAATTAAAAGATATATTGAAAAAAAAGTTTAAAATTTTGTTCATAATACTTAAAAAAAAACACATCCCATACAAATTCTTACCTGTCGTAATAATGATTTCAGATGAGAAAGAAAGAGTACTTAAAGGATATTATTGACTAACTCAAAGTACACTTGAACATTCTTAGTATCACAGATGAGGTTCTTGTTATTCCATCGAGATTTATAAAAAAAAAAAAATCTTAGATATTGATTCCATCAATGTTATTTCCATTTTGGATAATTTGCGGTAATATCAACATTGCCTTAAAATGTATATGTACTCACACATATCCACAAATAAAGTCCTCAATAATTTATTTTTTTTCAATTTCAACTATAACCTCTGAAAAATATATTATAGAATTAAAAACAAATAATCTATATGTTACAGAAAAAAATACAGTAAATATTTTAGTTAAGTAAAAAAACATAAAACTAATGTTTTTATATAGAAACCAAAAATATATATATAAAAAAAACATAATTTGAAACCAAAATAAAGTACATCTATATGTTAAAAAATATAAATATATTTTAAGTCCAACAATATATATTTTTCTCTTACCAAATATTGCCATGTTTACCCAAAAGCTTTTATATTTAACCCTCCGCTAACACTGCAGCGCTATTGCAGTTTCGATGGCTTCACAAGGATGCAGGCGATGCCCTCAGCACACTACCCATCATCAGCCGCAGCAGCACTGCCTCCACTGTCCCCTCCGCCGTCACTGCCACCACTGCCCTCTCCACAATCCTCAATCTCACGCTGTCAACTTCCTCAAACCTCAATCTCAACCATATTTCGCTCCCTTTCAGAAAACGAATCCCAATTTTGAGCCTCTTCATAATCATCATCAACAACAACAACCCATTTCTTCTGATTCTCCGTAAGTTCTTCTATTCTTTTCTAACTTCGTAGACTTAGCCCCTCAACAATTTTTATTGTTCATAAACGTAAACTGTGTTTAATAGTGAAATGAAACTGGGTAAGTGAACGTACTTCGCAGGGAAAGGGAACTGAGGGGTTTCTTAGGTAGATAGGAGGAGAAATTTGGAGGCTTTGTTTCTGCTTTCATTCTTGTTTTCATCCTTTTTTTAATTACAAAACTCTGACATTGTTTTAAATGTATTTCTTTGGAAGATATTGTACAAGAAATAATGTAAACAACAACAACAACAAAAAAGTTATTCTCAGTGTTTCTTGTATAAATATTTGAAAACAAGAAACGGAGTAAAAAACTGACATCTTTATAATTAAAAAGTGAAAACAGAAAATAAAAACGCAAGGGAACATCCTTTGGAGATTGTGAAACTTGGAGGAGCTTGATGAGTTTTGAAATGTAATGTTCTTTTAATAGTTTAGACTAGAACAATGACTTGTGTTGTTGTTGTGAGTAATATGACTTATGGGGAACAAGAAGGGTTGTGATGAGGTTGTAGTTGCATCAATTGCTGAAATTTCGGGCATATGGGGACTGCAATTTCGGCCTTAATGTGGTTGCAAAGACCTTTGAAATACAATATTTTGGTTGCGGTTGTAGATTGTAATTGAAAATCATGCTTACTGAAGCCTTGAGATGATGAAGCTATATTTCGTGAACACAGTGTTTAAGAGCGAAAAGAGAGATTAAAGGAATGCTTCATCATGATTTTGTGTTTGTGTGGACTGGATATCTTAACTGGGCATGTTGTCTGATTCGTATGTGGTGACTGACAAGAATTACGTTTGAGTAAAAGAAAAATGTTAGAGTTCATCAATCAGAAAGTAGGAAGATTGAAGTTCTAGAAATGGAGAAAATTTATAGGATTAATTAGTATTACTATGGAATGAACAATGACTGATTGTGCATTAGTTCTTTGGTTAGTCCCTAGTGAACACTGTTTTGTTTAATCACTAACCACCCAATCTATTTCTTTGTAACTGATGTTTTGCTACCAATTTGATAAAATCACTGGAAGAACCATGCCACAAAAGTTAGTTTTTGTAGTTGGAGAGTCATTGGTCATATAAATCTGACACCAGAATCACATATTTCCAACGTGGGAATCAAGTCTCATACCTTGCATCTAGATCCTAATAGAATTGCAGAATGAAATAAATGAACACAAATTGACAACAATAGTTTGAATTATTATGGAAGAAACTGCCTTGACTTTAAATTACTAACAACAATAATGTGCGCGATTATGCAATCAATTCTTTAATTGATCTGTTGTCACTTTCCAATAAGAATTTTCCCCCGAGATCTCAAATGAACTATATATATATATATATATATATATATATATATATATATATATATATATCACAATTCTCTTAAAGAATCGAGTTTATTCTTTGTCATGCAGTCATGATTAACCTGAAAATATAACTCTACAATTTTTTGTTTCTGCACGGTTTGATTTGTTTTCATATCTGTTTTCTTGTTTTACATAGGAAACAATGAAATAGATTGTATCCTAGGTTTCTGTATGGCTACTTCAAGTACTCTGTTTATCCTTTTTTTTCCTATCAAGGTAAGGTAATCGATCTATCCTATGATACTTTTGATTGGTTTCCAGGATTCGACAAGAGTTGGGGCATATAGAACTTGATGGTGAGGAAGAGGATGATGATCCAGTTTTTGTTCTAACTGATGAATGGAGGGAATTCTTTGCAAAATCTGAAGCTAGGAGAAAACTAGGTAGCTAATCTATCTATAGCTTTTTCTCATATACGTATATGCATTTGAAATACATTTTATGTCTTTTAATGCGTCTAAGTATGTGTTCTTTGAATTTTTGGTTCTCAACTGAACTTTTTAGTTAATGTTATTTTGGGTGAGAAGAAAGAAATGAAGGGAAAGAAAGAAAAAGAAAATAAAGGAAACGTGATAGGTGAAAGTTAGAGTGAAAATAAAGGTTGTTTGGTTAAAGAGGCATAGAATAAAATTATAGTGAAAATTATTTTTTTGAGATTGTCACATCATCATTCGCTAAAGTTCATTAGAAATTTGGAATAAAATAATGTTTCAATTTTATAAAGATTAAACTAACATGAAAAATTTTATAAGAATTATTTAATATATTTTATAGGGAGTAAAAATATATTTTACTCTTTTATTGATTCTTATTATGATAAGAAAAGCCAAAAAATATATTTACAATCTTCCATAATCAATTATTAGTGTCCATAATGATTGTAGAATTATAAAAAAAAAGTCCTGGTTTGTATTTAAGGCAACATAATTAATTATGTTGCGATGAATGATAAGAATAAAAAACTTGTGAATCCCATCATTTTTTAAAATCTTTCTTCACCTTTTACTCTCCCAAACAACCATTTTCCACTCTCTTGCTTCCCTCCCTCTCTCTTTCCACAGTACCAAACTGACCCTACGAGTTGAGCATGTCGAATTGTCTGGTTCTTTGGATTCATTTTTTCTAATTGAAAAATCCCCTCGAAGTCCAAAGATCAAATCGGGTCTGCATACTCAGTGGGTTAAAACCGAGTTTGATTAATCCAAATAAGATTAGAACAAGGCAATTGTTATCAGAATCTTGATGTTGGGATATGACCACACATCATACAGCTTATAAATAAAGAAGGGAGTACCACAGAATAGCAATGTGTAATTGATTGAATAAAGATGATGAATGATTACAACATGTTCTTATTATACTAGAATTATGAGCCTAACTAGGTAAATCTCAACCATTGATTACATAGTGATCAAAGTGATGTGATAAGCATTTCATTCACTTGGAGAACTCACCTTCAAAAGCTAGCTATTAAGTACAGAGAACCAAATTAACTAAATACTCCACTGAATATCCCATAATACTAAAGTTTTTATCATGGAAACATCCTTAAGAGACGATGTATCGACACTTTTGAATCTGACACTTTACTTGATGACACTTAATATATTTGTTAAGGGTTTAGGTAACCCTCTGAGATACTGAAAATGATCTCTGATACTAATTGGTAAGCATTTAACACTTGGGGAACCTATCCCAAAAACTAGTTATTAAAAGGGGAGAACCAAACACTTAAAATACCTCTAACATTCCACATACTACTCAATATGAGATTTAAATGCCCAAGTCCCTAACAGGATGCTGAACAACTATTAAAAAAGTTAGCTATGGGGTAAGTTTCTACGATTTCTTTTTATGCATGTCACGCAGAGAAGAAGAAGCAGGGCAAGAAGGGGAAGAAGTAAATATAGAGAGAAACGTTTACTAACAATACTGTGTGGGTGATCAAGTGGTTGCGCAAGGGTGGTTGATGACGATCTGCAGTTATTGAAAGGATGGATTACTAATATTTGTAGTTCATTTATTGTAAGATGGTGGTGTTACTTTCTAAATTTCATCAACAAATGTCCAATACGCACCTGAGTAGTAGAAGTGTCAAAGTATGCGAGTGTTTGTATAAAGCTTATTTTCAAAACGTTTTAAGATTAGAAATGCTGAAATATGTTTCAGGACTTGGATTTTGCTGGCCGAAGGATGAGAGGACAAATTTTTACTTTTAATTACTTTTTTCTAATTTTCAATTTTGAAATAAAAATGTCATTAATATAATATCTATATAGATAGATAGATATTATCGAAGTATTTATATTCACAAGAAAATCATATTCAACATAAATCGGGTTGGATTGTTTGAGTCTTTCTTTTCGAAATTGAGTTGGGTTGAGACAGTTTATTAGAATGAGATGACAGAGTGATTCATCGGTTCGTCAAAAGATATTAGAGAAATTAAATTTAATATAATAAATTGATAATAATATATATATATCTATATAATTGATAAAATCATTAAAATTTTAAAAAAAACATAATAAAAGATAATTTTCAATATATATTTCTTTTCAAAAGACCGTCTAGTAGTCTAGTTTGTATTTTTGGATGGATTGATAAGTCAGTTTTTGGGCTTAGTGTTACTTTATCATTCATAATCCTCATTTTACCATCCATAACATTAAGACAGAGTAATGATAAATCTATAATTCTTTATTCCAAACAGCCCTTTAGTAACTATTTTTTTATTCTATTCCACATTATATTATTTATCATATTTATATATTTATATTTATTTTCCCCTTTTATCAAGCATCAAATCAAATACGTAAAACGAGTCCATAAAACATTTTCTTCAATATGATTCCATGTCAAGAAGGATATATGGATTAGGATTTTAAAATACAAAGTCTTCTAGATTTTTAAACAATGCCTAAGAATAATTCATTAGATTTTCTTTAAAATATTTTTATGACTACAATTTTGTAGAGTGAATTTAATTTGATTTGCATTGTAATATTTAATAAAATTGAAAGAATTTTATGCATTTATAAAATTTGAAAGACTCTACGGAGCTTTACAAAAATAATTAAATTACAATAATCAATGAAATAAAAAAAATCAAATGAATATAATTTTTCAATCTCAGGCGGGAAAAATTTAAAATAGTGTAATTCTTTTAATTCTTTTAATTTTACTCTTATTTTCAGAAAATCTTAATTCTCAAATTTTTTTTTAAAATTTTTTTAAACTCTTCTCAATTTTTCTAAGAGTTTTTAACTATTCTTCATCCAATTAAAAATTTGAAGATATCGGAAGATTAATCTCAACACAAGAAACAAATTGTACTAATTGAAATCATCAATTAGAATTTAGTAGAATCCAGCACGAACCATCTTGGAATTTGAAGATTAAGCTTGAATTAAAAGTAAAGGAAGTTAATTAAACATATTTATATGTTGAGTGTTTGATGAAATATTTTTCTATGTTTAAATATATGACTAATGTAAAAGGAGAATTAATTTTAGATTATATGATGAATAATTAGATGGAATTGCATAAAAATGTTTAATGTGCCAAAATTTCACATGAAGAATGAATATTGAATGTTAAATTAAGGATTTTTAGGTTTTTTGTATGGTACGTAAAAATCCTCTCTCGAATGAAGTTCTTTCGGTATGCTCTCTGAAGTATTTTCGCTTAAATGGTAAAATTTTTGTTTGAGCAAAAATCTTGTAGTTGCTCTCAAGACTTTTTTTGCTTCAGTGACGAGTCCTCGCTTGAGTGACAAGTTTTCTCACTTGAGTAAGAATTCTTTCGCTTGAACAAGAACCTCTAAAATTGAAACACTGCTTTCAGGATTATTTTCATTTGAAAGAAAATATCTCGCTTGAACAAGAATACCCTGTGCTTGGAAGATAAATTAAGTTTTATAATAAATTAAAAAGAGTTTAATTATATAAATGATTATGTAATATGATGGAATAAATATTATACTCTAGTTAATTATATGTTATGAGTTTTGGTGTTATGTGATTGGAGAAATATGGATTTTGGTATTATATAATTGGAGATCTTATTGTAATGAATCATTGAGATTATATATTTGTGAACTATATTATAAAATATTGTGCAATTTGTTGATGACATGAGAATTGTGGATTTGATAATGGTAAAAAATTATGGAAATTGGGATGTTATGTTGTATACATTAATTATGAAAATTATTTATGTTATGACTTATGGTGAATTGTGTAAGATATTGAGTATTGAATTATGAACTTTATATAAATATGAAACTTGTGGAATATACTATGATATTAAGTGCAACTGAACTGTTTAGACTGATGCATTATGACTGGAATTCAATTGTGAAATAAGGTTTGTGATAGTGATATGAATTATAATTATGAGTTGTGACTAAGGCTATAAGGAATTGTGATGGAAATGGTGGCAAAGTATTCTGATGACAAGGGTGTCAAAAAATTGTGATGATGACAATGTTACCAAGAAAATGGTGATGACATTGGAGTCAATAAGAATGAAAATGATAGTAGTCATGTTGAGACTAGTTTGATATGTTGTGATGATTATTGAATGATTATGTTTTGCCTGTGTGTGAGCTAGTAACTACCATAGAGTACTATTTAGTATAACTTAGTTTATGTATGAGAATTTAAAGATATCATATGAGATATTCAGTCTTCAATCGTATTTTAATCACGTAAACAAAAGTATCATGTGATGAGAAATCGATAAAGGTTCCTATTACACTTATTATTGGGTGGGTTGAGTCATTAGTTCTTTGGTAGGTGTATGTATTGGATCACTCTAACATGTCACTATCAGAAAAATGTAATAGACAAGTAAAATCTAGAGGTGAAAAAGACTCTTAGAGTTTTTTTATGACCTCGGTAACTAGGAAACATGATCAGGTGTTAGTCTTAAAGGTTAAGAATTCTATATAATTTTATAAAAGAGTTTGTTTAGAATATTAAATACATGTGAATGAGTGAATATGATGAATGCATGTAATTAAATACGACTATGATTGTTTAAATATTGAATATATTTAGATAAATAATTGTATAAATGAATTTATTATATATATATATATACGGGTTTTGTTACTTTATAATGTTATTATTTATTATTTATAGTTGTGATTTTGTTAATATTATTATAATTATAAAATATATAATAATATAAATAAAAACTAACTTATAGTTTCGTTTAAAAAAAATTAATTTTATAATTTTATATTTATTTTTAAGTGATAATAAATCTTATTTGACTAAAGTAAATTTTTTATATATTTGAATTTTTTATATTTTATAATATTTTTAAATTATTAATAATATATAAATAAATTATAATTTTATTATAAATGAAAAATAAATATTTTTATTTATTACCGTTACAATCTTACTAACAACAATTATTATATTTAAGTGTATTTTGGAATAGGATATTTTCCTCACACTTTTATCTTTAAGAAATGTATTAGTTGATTAAGAGATAATGATGTATTATTGAACTTACTTGTCAAATAATGTGAAACTCATAAATATATTCAAATAAGTGTTAGGGAATGAGAGTGATGTAGATCTTTACCCCCAACAACTCTTAAATCTACAAAATAGAACTATTAAAGTCAACATCCAAAATATTGTTTGGGTGTATTTTTTTTATAGAAATATAAAAGTTAATAGAGTAATATTAGAAACCATTTATTCATTTTATTATATTGAAGGATTAGTACCAAATTGAAAGAGGAAGTTTCCTCGTACTATTATTTGTATGATACACTCAAATGCCGATATTCAATTACGAAATATAAACTCGTGATAAACGAAAGTAGGTCGTGTCAAAAATTCATTAACGAACTCGCCAAAACATATTACAAACACACGGAAACTGTGTTTCATACTCTAATTTTTTTTATATTATTATTCAATTATAAATTATCAAATACAATGAATTTGTTATGTTTTATCTTAAACATTAAAAATTATATATTAATGAAAATTTTAATTAATGAGTTATATAAAACTTTTACACTAAACATGTGGGTGCAAAATAAATGCTGACAAATACGAACATATCCTGAGGCATCACACAAATTCCAATAATTTAATTAAATAGTAATGGTCACCAACCTCTACCAACTTTATAAGCATTAATCATAAGTTTTGGTGTAAACAAGTAAAAGTTTATATGTAAACAAATAAAAAGTAGATAAAACAATATGAAACTTTTTCCTTTGAAAATACATAAAATAAAAAGTATTATGTACCCACTGTGCCTAAATTACTGGCTGAAAATTAATTAATTAAGTACACAGGTTGAGAAGTAAATAAACCAAAATACTCTATATCTAGTGTTGGAATATCTTCTCAATGAAAAGATTCTTAACGGTATTACAATAATTGAGAAAATTTATAAGTTATAACAATCTCAAAAAAAAGAAAGAGAAAATTTTAAAAAATCTCATAAAAAAAACTCATAAAAATAATAAGATATAACTGTATTATAAATAGACATAGACATACTCAACAAGTATAAATTTATTCTAAATTTTCATACAAAATTTTATATATATTAATAATTTTCATACAAAATCCTACATATATTAATATACAGATTTGAACGTCAAAATATAAACACAAATACTTTCAATTTAGTTTTAAAAGAGTCAAAATGAATTGAGATAAAGAAAGCACAAAATCAATACTAAAAAAAATAAGTGGTTAGAAAATTTTGTAAGTACATATTCATATTTTTTAAATTTGTAATATAAAGATGTAAATTTGTAATATAAACATGTGATGATGAAATTAAGGATACGTGATTGATTGGTGTCATTTATAATTCCTTTTTAGTAAGGATTATAGTTGATATAAGGATGCATGCATTAGCACTTTTTTACTATCATAAAATACGGGTTATCTTTTGTTGGAAAATTAAATAATTTTGTTGAGGATTTTGAATGCATAAAAAAATTATATTTTCCTTCAAATATGATTTAGTTCATGTTATTTAATAAACTACATATATTATAAAATTGAAAAATAAAAATAAATTTTACTATATAACTTATCACGGATATAAAACATATGAACAAAATCAGCTTTTATTGATAACTCTAGTTAATGGTATCCCCCAAGTACATGCACCCATCTCATTCTCATTCTTTCCATTTTATCAAACATGCCTCTTTTGTACCCATCACTAAAGTTAATAGCAACACTTTTATTATAACCAGTCAAATTTGGGTAAGGATATTTCTTTTTTCTTTTATATACCCATCACTTTCTATTTTTTTTTGTTTTTGTTTTTCCATTATACACCAACAAGGAAAAAAAATTGACAAATTTTCCTAGATCTTTAGCTCCAGAAAAAAAATTGTTCTTATAAAGACTAAATATTCCTTCTTGAAATACTTTTTAGATTTAAAGTCTTTTGAATTCCTGAACAGGACAGAATGATATGAACATATGTTGTTATATTCCAACGTTCAAGTCAATATTTAATATAAATAAAATAAAATATGATTGAGCGGTGATTTACTTTACTTGATCATCTAATTTACTATTTATAATAAAATTGACTCAAGTGGGCTTATAAATACATAAGTCTGAGGCTTTACCTAGATCTTGTCAGTCAGATCTAACAACATCCCAAAAATGACTTTAGTTAAAAATATTCTAGATAAATATGAGGACAACCAATACCAATATATAAATAAACTTACGTTATTTTCATTATCTTCTTGATCAATCACAATTTTTTAAATTTTTACAATACTTATTTTTTTAAAATACTTATCTTTTTAAAGAAAAAAAAAATTGTGGTAGGAAACTGTAGAGATAAAGATATTGGAAAAAGATTTTTTTTTTTTTTTGTCTACAACAATATGGGTGATCGATTTAAGCATAAAAAATCGTAAAAATGTCATCTTTTAATTAGGGATCTCTTCTTGTAAAAAAGAAAAAGGGATTTCCTAATATCCAGAGGTTTTACATAAGAAAAACAGCATGTTTAATTTAGGGGAGGAAGTTCTAATATATAGAGGTTATACATAAAAAATAGCATGTTTTAATTAGAGATTACCTAACCCTAATTATAGAAAAAAAATATCCTCCATTATAATTACTTACTTTGAATTAGTAAAAGGAAGGAAATGGGTCATCTTAACAATTATTTCTTTTTAGATATTATTTACAACTGTTATATGATTATTTGACTTATTATTGATTTATGGTTATTGATAGATATTATTATGATCTTAGATTATTGTGTGGAAATTTATTTTATGATGAGAAAAACCATGAAAATTTGAAATTGAAATTGATTGAATATGGTGAATCTGTTGATTGTTGACCACAAACTGAGTGAAGCCAAACTCTTGGTTGTTGGAACAAATTCTTCAAAAAAAAAGTTGTGGATTTGAAATCACCATGAAATTATTATTTTTATAATTATTAAAGAGGTGTTTCTCAACAAATCCAAGTACATAGTTTAGTGTGTCTTTTTCTTAGTAATAAATGTTCTGTACTGAGGATAGAGAGTGTCTGTCCATGTCATGAGTCACGATGCTGACTAAACTCTCCTCCTACCCAAAATGGACCATTTTCTTGCAAGTTCAGTCAATGGCTAATCTTCAATTTGAATTCTTCAATAATGGCTACTTGTTCAAACTCGTGAATTGCATTCTTTCACAATTACATTTTCTAAGAGATGTATTAAGACTTAATTATTTTTTAATTGTCTAATTTTTTTTTATTTAATATATTTTATCTAAAAATACAATAACATGAATTTTCATTTATAAGAATAATGCATTTTTTTTTCTTTATACTAAATCAAGGTTTTTTTTTTTAAATCAGTAATAATAAATATATTAATAAAAATTTTAAATAAAACTATACAGAAAGTTAAATAGTTAATTAGATAATTATTTCTCTTCTTACTGAATTAACATATACTCATTAAGTAGATTTATCCAACACATAAAGAATAAGACTAGGGATACATACATCATTCTATAAAAGATCCAACAACCATTGAAACTCTAGACTTGATCCACAATTAGGAGTTCAATTGAGTTAGAAAGAAAAATTTTTCTACATCTACCTTTTTATTGCGAAACAACGCTTGTTTTTATGTTTTCACAAACTTTACACTATCCCAACCCACACCACCTTCCAATATACTTTCCAATTTCCAATATATGTTAACGTTCTTGTATTAAAAGTGAATATATTGTTGTAGCAAATATTATACTAACTCAACTAATACATATTGATATGATTCATGATTTGATATAGGATCCGTATAGAAAAAAAAAATTATTTGTAATAATAAAAAATGAATTTTTTGGTGGTTTAAATAGAGCTCCCAACATTTTCTAATTTGAACTGTTCCTAAGCGACGTTAGGTTAAATACGCGACCGAACTATGGCTTTAGGTCAAAGTTGTAGTTATTATGTTCACTCTTTTTGCTTTGGGCATAAACTGAGTGAAGCCAAACTCTTGGTTGGAACAAATTATTTCAACTATCACTACAGGATTAGATTCTCCTCTTCCTTATATTTCCAACAAATTCTTCAAAAAATATCTCTATTAAATTAAATAATCACGTCATTTTTTATTAAATTATAAATATTGGTTACGTCATTATACTATTATTAATTGTCATTTAAATGATATAAAAATAAAACATATATAATTCTAAAATTTAAAGACTCAATCATCAAATTTCTAAAATTAAAAGTTAAGGGATAAAATTTGAAAAATTGAATGTTAAATGGTAAAAATATTAAAAATGTAGAAATGTGATGATAAAATATGTAATTTAAAATGTAATGCGTATTTTTTATTCTTGACTTAAAATCATTATATTGTTAATAATTTTATAACTAATTGAAAAGATGAACTATCTATAATTTTAAACTTCACATGAAAAAATTCAAAAAATAAAAATATTCTATAAAATTCTCAGAATTTTAAAAATTTTATAATCACATATACGATCAAGTAAGAAATCAGGATGGTGTTGATTACATGTGAGAGTGTCCTTTGAAACCTTGTCTGGTCCACCATAGTTTCTTTAAGAAATTTTTCCATTGCCACAAATAATGAAAGATTTTGGAAATATTGACCAAAAAATTTCTTCTTGTAGTTGGAAGATTTTGTTTTAAATTAAATAGTATTCCTTTTTTGAAATAAATTATAAGATTTAAATTTTAAGAATGAAAAAATATGATTAAAAAAATAAGATTTTATTGAAAATGATTAATTATATTTAAGAAATTTTAGAAGTTTTTTTTTTAATTGTCTTGTTAAGGAAATATTTATTTTAATTTATAATATTTATTAAAATATGATAATATAATTTTGTAAATATTTATAAATGAGAAATATTAAGAAAAAAAATTATATTATATACCTTAATTATATATTATTTATATATTTATTAAATAATTTTATTTAATATTAATTTAATTTAGATGTTAGATTTTTTTTGTTCTCTACAACATCCTTTTATATGTTGTTATTATAAGATTTTCAAAACATCAATAAATGGAATCGACAGGTAAAAGAATTGACAGGTGGAAGACCTTTGAACAGTTTAGACCTAGATTCCAGTCTGTGTTCATATTCAAATCAGGTGTAAATGAAATATGTGAGACAAGCATATTAGAGAATTTTTAATAATATATTTTTAGTTCAAATTTATTATAAATTATAATATAAAGTATTGAAATTTGACTTGAAAAATTAAAAGAAAAAGATGAAAGTCAAGTGTTTATTTTTTAATTGAAATTTAATAAAAATTATAAGTGAACTTGGTAGATAGAGAGTACAACCCATATAAATTTATTTTTTATTAAATTTTTAACTTATATAAATTTAAAAGAATGTATAAAAAATTACAATACTAACATTTCTTATACACAATAATATAAACTAGTGCGTGTAACCATGCGAAGCACAATGGTATAAATATGATAAAAAAATTATTACAATTCATTAATTGTATTTTTAGATATGTAAAAATTCAGGGTAACGTAAAAAAAAAAAAGAAATTATTATAATTTTCAAACTGAAAAATTCAAAATTTACTTAAAATTCACCACCTAGTAGAAAAATAGCACTCAACATAAAAATTAAGCATATTTTAGGAAATTAAAACATAGGTTTATTATTTTTTAGTTTCTAAAATTTTGGATAATTTTTTTACTATCGTGAAATAAAATAAATTATTTTAATACTTTAAATTTAATAAAATAAAAATTTAATTATTAAAGAATAAAATTATTTTTATCTTTTAAATTTAATATTTAAGGATTAAAATTATATGTTTTTCAATTTTGAAGAACTCAAATATTTTTTTTAGAATTTAAATGATTAAAATGGCTCTAAATTTAAAATACTAAAGATATATATTATATTCTTCGAAAAAGTTTTTCTTGACCTATTATAAGAGAGTTGAATAATGCTCTTTCTCCATTAAAACAGATATGCTATGCCAGCCACAAGTCAAAGAGAAGTTAACATGGTAGGACCAAAGTTGTAGGATAAAATTGATATTTTAAAGTTAGATAAAATATATTTTTAGCACTAGAAAAATAAATAACATATTAAAATAAAATCTTTTTATATTAATTTAACTTTTACAAAATTTAAATATATTATTATATTATAAATTTTTACAAATCAACATTATACATATTCGTTTGTAATTTAGATATTTCTTCTGTTACAAATTTGAAACAAAATATATTTAAATTTTATAGCTAATATGAAAAATTTTACAAAAATCATCTTAATAAATTGATTATTTTATACAGGAATAATTTACTCATCATGCAAGAGGTTTCAGATCCTATAATTAGAAGTGCTGATATTGTACTATTCAATACTCCTCATGGATCCTACTTCCTATGTCCAAACTGTTGCAGGAATCTTAGCTTTGTTAATCGCATACACTGTGTTTAGGTCCATTAAATCGCCTAAGGTATCTAAACAAAGAAAGGGTACCAAACTCCCTGAACCACCCGGTGCTTTACCTTTCATAGGCCATCTCCATCTTCTCAATGCTAGAATACCCTATTTCAGGACCTTTTCAGTCATGGCTGAGAAATATGGTCCAATTTTCTGTGTCAAATTGGGTTGCCACCCCACCATAGTGGTGAACAGCAGAGAAATTGCCAAGGAGTGCCTCATAACCAATGACAAAGTTTTTGCCTCAAGGCCTAACACAGCGGCTGGGAGATTCATAGGTTACAACAATGCAATATTTGGCCTTGCCCCTTATGGAGATTATTGGCGTGAGATTAGAAAAATGGCCGTTCTTGAGATTTTCTCAAGCTATAGGCTTGAGAAGCTAAAGCATGTGAGAGACAGTGAGACATTCTCTCTTGTGAAGGACTTGTACTCATCAATATCATCTGCAAAGAACGTGAAGGGCTCATCTGAAGTGGCTATAAGCAATTTATTGGAGCACATGACGTTCAATATAATTGTGAGGATGATAGCTGGGAAGAGATTTGGAAGTGATACAGCTAATCAAGAAGAAAATGAAGCATGGAAACTGAGGAAAGCCATAAAAGATGCCACATATCTATCTGGTGTTTTTGTGATGGCTGATGCAATTCCATCCCTTAGTTGTTTTGATTTTCAGGGGCATGTGAGTTTCATGAAGAGGACAGCTAAGAAACTTGACGTCATCCTTGAAAAGTGGCTGGAAGAACACCAGAAAATAACAGTGGAGAAGAAAAATGATGGATGTGAAAGGGACTTCATGGATGTGATGTTATCAACGTTCGAAGAGCAAGAAGAGATTTGTGGCTATAAACGGGAGATAGTTGTCAAAGCAACATCATTGGTACGTGTTCTTTGCAAGATCATTAATTGGTTGTTATTATCTAATGAGAAATTTTGACCCTACAAGCATTCATGGCTAACGTATATTCTGTTAGGATATTATATAGAATATTATATATTGATTAGTATTTATTAGTTGAGGATAATTTAATCTTTATAATATTAATATTATATTCTTATGTTATCATATTCAATGATAACTGATAGATCAATCTAGCTCCCATGTGATTGCACTGCACAAGCAATTATTCATGAAAGTGCTTGTTTCAAAATTCCAAAAATTCAATGTAGGTCACACGTCAACTTTAGTTATTAGTTCTACGATAATTGGTAGATATATTGTTGTAAAGTTTCAATTTTAACATCTTCCATTTACGGTTTCTATTAATTTTAAGACACAGTCCCGAGCTAACAATAACTAAACTTATTCCACAGAAATTTTTTTTATCACGTGACAAACTTGTTAGTCAACAAATGTAAATATTTGTAGAACTTAAACATTGTCTTCGGATGATTCTCCAAAATACAAGTTAACTAAACTTTTGTTTTCAGAAAAAATGAATTGATTTTAGGATAAATAATATTGGTCACACACATTTTACTTTATATTTTTAATTTGTACACGTCTACTTCTAAATAATTTCCTACATTTCTATAGTATATTAACCTATGCATAGTGCAAAAAAGAAAAGAAAATAATTTCATGTTTCTTTCCCTTTGCATTCAAACCATGAAAGAGGTTATTAATGTTCATGAACTTTTGGTACAGCTCCTTGTCCTTACTGGCTCTGGAAGCACAGCCATAACCTTAACATGGGCACTCTCCTTACTCCTAAACCACCCCAAGGTCCTAAAGGCAGCACAACAAGAATTGGACACCCACATAGGAAAAGAAAGATGGGTTCAAGAATCTGACATCAAAAACCTCAATTATCTCCATGCCATTGTCAAAGAGACCCTTCGTTTGTATCCACCAGCACCCTTAACAGGAATTAGGGAGGTCATGGAAGATTCTTCTTTGGTAGGGTACCATGTCCCAAAGGGAGCACGTTTGCTTATTAACCTATGGCAGTTGCAAAGGGACCCTCAAGTATGGTCCAACCCTAATGAGTTTAACCCAGAGAGGTTCCTCGCAACTCATCAAGACATTAACTTTATGAGCCAGAACTTAGAGTTAATTCCATTTAGCTTTGGAAGAAGGTCCTGCCCTGGCTTGACATTTGGGCTACAAGTGTTGCACTTGACCCTGGCTCGGTTGATTCAAGGGTTTGATATGAGCACCAAAGATGGTGTTCAGGTTGATATGACTGAAGGATTAGGAGTGGCATTACCTAAGGAAAACGGACTCCAAATTATGCTTCAACCTCGTCTTCCATTAGTGCTCTATGAAAGCCTTTAAATCAAGTGTCAAAAAGTATTTTAATTATGCTATGATATTACAAGCCTAAATAATGAGATTGTACTTTGGCTTGTGTGACATTTTATTCCAAAAGTTCATGTAATTTAATGGTAATAAATACTAGTATTTTAATATTAAATAATTGATAATATATTTTGAATTTTTATAGTTACTTTTTTTTTTTAATCTTTGCAATACACATATATCAAAATTAGTGTATCAAATTAAAGAATATGGAAAAATACCAATATGTTGGTTTGAATAGTATTGAATTCAGTCTCCCTTGTACATTAGTTTTTTCGTTCTGAAACCACACATATAACATATAACATACACCTTCCATTCTTTGGCTATGAACTTGTCCTTGTTTGTAATTCTATTCTAGACTAGCCTTGAAACAAAGTGTATATCTTTAAGTATAGCTTTTACACACTAAAGATTAAGGAAAAAGATAAGAATCCTCCCCAATCAGAGTGTCTTGCAAAATGTTATATGTTTGATTTGATACAAAAACTTACCTAAAGCCTCATCCTTCCAAACCCAGGTATCATCTCCACTCTGTTTTGATATATTTGTGTTTATCTCCTGCATAAATTCCTCCACTAGAGGTATCTCCTACTGAAGCCACTCCTTTTTTCATGGTATCCTCCATTCACATGTTTGATGCATTCATCTATCCATATCCTCAAGGACACCATCCTAAATAGTTGAATTCATATAAAGCCTATTGTACTTCACTTCATATGTTCTCTCTTCCCCTCGTATTCCACCTATCATATCAAAACCTTATACTTGATACATTGCCTATTTTTCAGGATATAACATAATCAAACCAACTTGGTTAGTCTCCAGTAGATAAAGTACATATAGCCATGGGTGACTTAAACAAGTTAGAAACAAATAATAGTAAGAAAACTATATATATCAAACTTAGAATCTGATCATCTGACAAAATTCATAAAATAATCTATTAATGGTTTAAATTAATGATTCCTTGAATACAAGTTTAACCAAGAGATAAGATCTTATATGAAAATAAGAATAATACTTAAAATAAATTAAATATCTAAATTAAAATGGAAAAAAAGAAAGTAAACATGATGAAAAAAAAGAGAACAATAATATAAAAACACATTAATAAGTAAAAAAAAAAAATAGAAAAATATGAAATAGATTAAAAATATAGAAAATATCATTTAAAAATCTTTATTTTTAAGATAAGTGTTATAACGAATTATTACTGCTATGATATGAAGATAAGATTTAAAAAATGAGAATTATTCTTATAAAAAAAATCATACTCAAGATATAAAAATACATTTGAACTTCATTTAACATACAAGTTTTAAAAGCAATCAAAATAAACTTCATAAATTTTAAGATCGTTATTAATAAGTATTTCAAGTTTTTAATTATATTCATTTTTAAGGAAATTTTTCACAAATGATATTCTCTTTAAATCAATATTTGATTTTTCTTTATACACTTAATATTTGATTTTTCTTTATAAGTGTAGAAATATAGTAACTTTTTATATTTTGTTAGAATAGTTTTTTTTTTAATATTTTAGGTTGGGTCGGTCTCTTGAGTAAATCTAAGCCCAATAGTTTAGGAGAAAAAGAAACTTATTTAAATTCTATTTTCTTTTAATTCTCTTATTTTTGCTTTATTTTTAGAAAATACTCCCTCTCTCTCCTCAAATTCTTTCCAAACATTTTCCTAATCTCTCTCTAATTTTCTCAACCTTCAATCTAAATTTCTCTTTCATTTTTATTTTTTTTTTCAAATCTAACCACATGGAAATGGGAAGAAAGTTAGTGACGAGAAAAATAAAATTCACCAATTAAAATTTCCAAGTAAATTTTTCTATATTTTAAATTCTATAGTTTTTAATTAAGAATTAATCTGAAAATTTAAGATTTTTTTTGGAAGATTGAATAATCTTAATTATTTATGATAGTAATTAAAGGATTTTTATAATTTGTTTCTTATAAAACTCATTGAGATATTGGATCAATTATGAAAATTGAAGATTTAACTTGATTGGAGTTAAAGAAAAATTTCAAAATAATTTTTGAATTTCATATATTTAAAATAAATATTAGATAATTAAAATTGTATATTTTATCAAGATAATAAATCAATAAAATATTTTTAAAAATAATTTTTATTATTTATATTTTTTATTTATTTTAAATAAATCTATGTTAAAAAGTATTTAAAATTGAATTAATAAAAAAAATTAATAAAAAAATTTAAAACTGATCAAAATCAAAATTTTTAATTTTTTTAAATATATATATATATATATATTAAATTATATATAGTTTAGTTCAAATTTTAAATAAAAAAACTAAATCATTTATTATATTTAAATATAAAATTTAATAATAATTAATAAACAATTTAAAATTATTTTATGATTTAATTATAATATTTTTTTATAATTTAAATATATTATAATTATAATATATTTATATTATAATAAATTTGAATTATAATTTTTAAATATAAAATTATATATTTATTTATAAATATAAAAAATAATTAAAATTATGAATAAAAGTTAATTATATAAATAAATTATTTTAAAATAATTTATAATTTTTATTATCATAAAAATTATAAACTAATTTATATATAATTTAAACTCAAATTAAATTCAATAATTTTTTATTTAATTCATGTAAATATTTAATAAATTATCAAACTAAATAAAACCTCAAATACCCTCAATATTTTTAAACATTATTATTAAAATTCATATTAATCTTTATATATATATATACATAAATTGTATTTAAATAATAAATATAAGAGATTAAATTATATTTAATAATAACATGGAAAGATCAATCTCAAATAAAAGATGAATGTTAAAAATATTTTTTTTTAAATTTATTTTAATTTTTTTAATTTATTTAAATGATGGTATTCAACTGAACTCTCTATATATTTTTAAGAATTAAATTGATTATTTTATTTTAAAGTTAATTGAAGAAAACTAGAAATAGCCTATGCCTCTAGATCTAGGTCCATCAAAAGAATAATGTTATATGAAAGAGAAAATTCATAAAAGGCTGCAGGAAAACTTTAATTATGGAGGCTCTCCATTATTATTAGTTGAAACATCAAATCATGGTTTATGTGAAAATTTTTCAATTTTTCCATGTGAAAATTTTTCCATGTTAGTTAAGATTTTTATATTTAATTATTTCATTTTCACACTTTATATTAGAAGTATTTGTGGTTTGGTTGATTCGGTTTTTCGCTAAAATTTATCTAAATCAAATATAAAAATTATTTGTGGTTTGGTTTGGTTTGGTTTGAAATAAAAAAAAAATCTGAACCAAACCAAACCAATTTTAACGATTTGGTTTGGATCGGTTTTTGCAGTTTTTTTTTTAATTTTTAATTTTATTTTTTTTATTAATAATTGACTATTTTTATCTTTTTAAATAATAAACTAATAAAATTATATCATTAACTAGATGTCATATAGTTAGATAAAGGATTGAAAACAAAAAAATGATAATATTATTATTTAATTTTTTACACATTTTTGCTCAATTATATTTTATAATTATTTTTGGTATTTTTAGTATTAATTTTTATCAATATATTTGTAATTATCGATTAAAAAAAAACATGAAATAGAAGAAATGTATCTTTTTAACCATCAAATCATATATTGTTTTAATTTAATACCAACAAAATAACAATATAATATTTGACAAAACCACTAACAAAAATACACAAAAAAAAATCCAAGTAGATCAATTGTCAAATATCAATAATTACAACCTGTAAAAAATAAAACATGATTAGTTAAATTCAAATNATAATTTGTCAAGAAATCATCATACTATATAAAAATTAATTTCTGTAGCAACTAATCAGACTCAACATCAGAATTCTCTTCATGTAGTGGTAGGACTGGACCAATTTATAGAAACATATAAAATATAATAATCAATAGAATTAAAAAAGTAGATAAAAAATAATTAGATAATAAAAAAGTTTAGGTAGAATATGAAAATACCCATTTCAATTTTTTCAATGTCTTGCAAGTATTCTTCAATCTCTATTGACCATGGAGATGGTGAAATAGTGTGATGAAGATGGATTTGAATAAGAGTTAACGATGAGATAATGAAATCAGAGTAAGGGAGTTTCAAGTAAGGAACCCTGAAACCCTAAGATGTGGCTAACGAGATGAAAGTTGTAATAGACAACGACGGTAGGTTAGGTTTTGGTTTAGGGTTTAGGGAAATAAAATTAAAAATAAATATAATATTATTTAATAATTGCGGTTCGGTTTGGTTCGGTTCGGTTTTGAAATGTTAAATTGCAAACCGAACCAAACTGCGCGGTTATGAAAAAAAAAATCTAAAGTGATCCAAAAATTTGCGGTTTTAATTGGTTTGTAGTTTTTTAGATCAGTTTTCGATTTTTCTTTTGGGTCGGTTCGATTCTGAACACCCCTACTTTACATTAGGACCCACACATAAATCATAATGTACACTTGCTTTATTCGTTAAATTAGAAATATGTTATTTTAATAAATGAAAAAGGACTTCTATTTTCTTAAAAAACATCATCATTCAAGAATCAGAGTGTTTAGATCTAACTTATTTTTAACTTTGAGAAAAGCTGGAAAAAAAGACATTTATAAAAAATGTATTAAATTTTTTAATAACTTATTTTATAATGTAAATCTTTAAAAGAAAAAGAATTTTGGAAAAAGCTACTTATGGGGAACTTTCTTTTGTGAAGCCTCCTCTTAGATTTTCTATTGGCTTATATTTCTATTTTTTCTTATTTTTTCTGAAACATAATTTTGGATTTGCTTTTCATTTGTTCTTGTATTTATTTTTCAATTTCTTTTTCTAAGACAAAATCTTAAATTCGCAATGAAAAATTCCTCCCAAGACTTTTTAATTTCTTTTTCTAAATCAAAATTAAAACTCACAATGAAAAACTCCCACCACTATTTTTAATGAGAGCTCCCGCCAATCTTTTTTAAGTAAAAACTCCCACTAATATTTTTTAAAAATATTTCACTACTTTTTTTTAACCAGACTCTTTTAAAATAAATTTCTTTCTTTCAAGAATAATATAAAATATTGAATTTTATTTATAGTAAAAATGTGAAAGTTATATATAATGATCATATTATTTATTTATAATATATGAAAAAAAAGTAAAATCAAATAAAATATTTCCATATTTGTTATATATATATATTATTTTCTTATTTATAATTAATATAATTAAAATATATTTTTAATATTTTTTATCAAAAAATTTGTTACAAATCAATATGAGATTTATTAAATGATTATATAAATATATTAGGGTCACTAAAATTAATAAAATTAATAATAATTTATTTTTTTAATATTTTTTCTCTCAAAATAATAATTTATCTTTATATATTTAATCTGTTTATATAATATGAAAAAATAACTTGATTATCATAAATAAGTTTAATATTTTGAATGTTATTGAAAAAGTTGTCGTTGTCATATAATTTTACTTACAATTATTGCTATAACACGATATTCAACTTCGATAATAGATCTTACAATTATTGCTATAACACGATATTCAACTTCGATAATAGATCTGATAATTGTATTTTATTTCTTATTCTTTCATAAGATTAAATTACCTCAAACAAAATAAAATATTTTAAAGTAGATCGTTTATTTGATGTCAACCATATCAAATATGTATTAAAGTAACAAATAATTTTAGAATTATTTGTCCTTATATAAGATTCAACAAACTTGGTGCCTTATTGATGTAATGAAGGATGTGCATGAGGGCATTCTAATGACGTATTGAGAAATTGACTTACTACATTTATTGCAAATGTGATATCAAACCTAGTGATTGTGAGGTAATTGAGCTTACTAATAAGTCTACAATATCTTTCTATGTCTTTCAAAAGTTTTCCTTGACTTGAAAGAAGTTTTAGATGAGGATCCATAAGGGTGTCATTAGGACGAAACTTAAGCATATCAATCTTAGTGAGTATATCTAAAATATATTTTTGTTGAGAAATGATAATACCAAATATAGATTGAGTAACCTCAATGTCTAAAACATATTTTAATGAACCAAGATCCTTTGTCTGAAATTGGTTTTGAATATTAGACTTTACTCATTAGATACCTTTAGAATAATCACGAGTAATAATAATATTATCAATATATACCATCAAATAAATATATAAGTTAGACGAAGAAAGAAAAAAATTTTGAATGGTCAACTTCACAATATATCATACCAAATTTAATTAGAGTTGAGTTAAAGCAGCTAAATCAAGTACGAGGTGATTGCTTTAAGCCATAAATTGAATGTCATAGGTGTCAAACAACATGAGGATCTCCAAAAGTAATATATCTTAGAGGTTGATCCATGTTAACTTCTTCCTATAACTCACCATGTAAGAATGCATTTTTAATATCTAATTGGTGAAGTGACTAATGATGAATAACAACTATGACAAAAAAATAATATAACAAAAGTAATCTCGGTCATAGAAGAAAAAATGTCCTATAATCAAAATAAAAAATCTAAATATATCCCTTAGCTACCAAATGAGCTTTCAACCAATCAATATTATCATTTGGTCTAACATTCACTATATACACCAACTCTTATGTGTCACTAGTTTGTAAAGTAACCATCTCATCTAACATCGTTTGTCGTCAATGTAGATCAGCCATAACTTCACTTGTAGACTTAGGAATAGATACAAAATTCAAAGAGGATATAAAGGAGAAATAAAAAGAAGATAAGTGGTGACAATGAAGAGTATAAGAATATTTAGAATTAGAATTACAAGTGCAAATACCTTTTCTTAAGATAATGGGAAGATCTAGATTAGGAGACGTGGTTGGAGGCTCGTTAGGAGTAAGAGACGATACTAGGGATCAGAATTTGTAATAATTGGTGGATATTATGACCTTTGTTGATAGACAATTTCTAGAAGTGAATTATCAATAATTGTCGAAGTCGAAGTAACAAGTTGTTAAATCAAAAGAATATTATTGACAACAATGTTCGAGAAAAATGAAATAAACTTAAAGAAAGTAACATTAATCGAAATAAGATGTCATGGGAGTTGTGGATAAAAATAACAATATACTTTATAAAGATGAGACTAACATAGAATTTTTTTTTAAGAAATTTGGTAAAAAGTTTATTTTACCTGGGATAAGATCATGAATAAAATAAGTACAACAAAAAATACGAAGAGAAATAGAATAGTGTTTCTATTAAGAGTATAAAATAAAGTACAATGTATGATTATTAAGGATAGTTGGCTGCATGCAATTGATTAATTAACATGTTGAAAGAATCACATCATCCCAAAATTGAAGAGGAACATTATATTAAAAAAGAAAGGTACGAGTTATTTCAACGAAGTGATGGATTTTATGTTCAATCACATCATTCTATTGTGCTATGTAAGTAAAATTTTAATAAGTGGCCCAAATTTAGTAATAATGTCATGCGAAAAACTTTGAAAATAAAAAATATATCAGAACAATTTTTCATCAAAAATACCCAAGAGTAACAAGAAAAATCATTAATGAAAGTGACAAAATAATAATATTTCAAGGTTGAACCAACTTGACTCAACCCCTAAATATTAGAGTGAAATAAAAAAAAATGATACAACACTTTTATTGACTCGTGGACTATATGAATGACAAACATGTTTTTCTGATTAACAACTTATATTTAGTGATTTAAGGGAAGAAAAACTCGAAACTAAATAATGTAACTTTTCTAAACTATGTTGACCTAAGGTGTTGATGGGTAAAATTAGAGAAGGTAGAAGAGACACATACAACTAGTGGTGAAAGATTATATATTCTCCCAGACTCATATCCTACTCCAATCATTTTTCTAGTATGTTGATCTTGAATAAGAATAAAATTATTAACAAATAAAATGGAGAAATTAAGGGATCGAGTGATTTAAATAATATATATTAAATTAAAAAGACAATCAATAACAAATCGGATAACATTTAAACTAAGGCGAGAAAAAGAATGAGTTTGACTAATGAATGCTAAAAGTCATGTAACCAAAGACAAAGAAAATCAGAGACACAAGAATCAAGTAAGATAAAAACTACACGATTACTAGATTGAGTTATAGTTTAATAAACAATATAGATTGTTGGGCTGTTTGAAATTGACAAAACTCATGATAGTTAGAGGTACATCATTAGAGTGGATAGGGTTGGTAACTTGTATAAAATTAGCCGACCTGAAATAATTTTGAGCTTTGTGTGACACTCAATTTCATTATGACCATAGTTGTACAATAATGACAACAACGAATCTTGTTTCTATGACTACTATTACGTTCATTGTGAGACAAAGATCAATAAATCATTAAAAGATATTATGATAAATTAATAACACATTAATATAAATACAAATTAATAAAATACAAATTGGAATAAGTACAAATTGATGTAAGATGGGCACTAGTAGCCTAGTTAGCTATACATGACAAAAAGAGATATATTAATTAATAAGGTGAATAATAACATATAGAAATACAAAAAAATTTATATAATAAAAATACACCTAATTTATTTAATCAAATAAAATCTTTGTATATCTTCTAAATAAATATTATATTTATAATAATCAAATCATAACATTTATCATGTATACAATATATTTTATTCTTAAATTTAATTAATTTTAAAATATTTTTATTTTATAAAAAAATCGTTTTAAATTAAAAAAAATTAAGCTATAAAACAGAAATTTGACATACAACGATCTTTTTAATTTCTAATTTTTATCTTTAACTTAAAAGCTAAAAACAAACATTGCGCTAAAATCGCCTTCAAAGAGCATCAAATAACTCATGATTAGGATAAATTACTTATAAGGTTTATGGAAGTTTAAAAAAAATTCAAAAGGAAAATTCACAAGTGTGAAAGTCATGTATAATCAGTGAATAAACACCAAACTCATATAAAAACAAATAAAATAGAATTAAACTTGGAAGGAAACTTCTCTCAAAGGGATGACAATAAAGAAAAATAAAATCAGTTCTATCATAAGATAAGTTAAATTAGTTTATAAGTTAAATTACATATTTTAGAAAGGTTAATAAAATGACTACTATAAATTATTTTATATAAAAAATTAATTTTAATTTTATTAAAAATAAATTTTAAATTTAAATCTGAATAATTTAATAAATCAAATAATTTTATTAAGATAAATTTTGAAATTATATAAGAAGTAAAATTTAAATTTAATTTATTTTTATAAAATTAGTTTACAAATGAGATTTATATTTATTTTATATATTTTAATTTAATTTTATTAGTTAGTAAAAATTTATAAATAATTTATTTTATTTAATAATTTATAAATAGATATCGAGTGAAAATTTTACATCTTTTTAGGCCATATGCCAAGTGAAGCCAAATTCTTGTTTGTTGGAACAATTATTTTCAACGACTTTAAGTGGACACTCTAATATTTTGGTCGCGAGTATTAAAGCGACGTGTTCGGTTTGTGTTTCCATCATAAACTTGTCTTCTTCTTTCTTCTTTTCATATAATTTTCTATTTTTCAAAAAAAAATCAGGTACTTATTTATTTTTAATTTATTTATTAGATATTAGATATCTTTAATATATATTATATGTTTAAATTCTAATCTTAAATTTTAAATCCTAAAACCTATATATTAGTTATTTTTTAATAAAATTTTTGTTTATCATTTTATCTAATTTAGTTCTCTTTTAAACATAAATTATAATGTGAATTCACTTCACTCGCACTATTTAACAAATTATGGACGAGTTAGGACGAATCAATATACTAGTCCTTTCTTTTTTAAAAATAAAAATAAAAATTTATATTAAAAATTTAAATTTAATATTTTTTTAGGTAATTTTTTTAAGAATTTATTTTTTAATATATATATATATATATATATATATATATATATTATTGAGATTCAAGAGCTATGATCAATTCTTGCAATGTATTAACTGATGATAACCTTATCAAAATAAGGATATCCTATATAAATGTCTTCAACTAGAATTTCCCTATTTATGATATGGTTGAAATGAGGAGCTAGAATTTGACTCGGGAAGCTAATTGAAGTTATTCAAACCAAGTGTGCATCTCTGTTTAGGATTTGTCGCTTGAGCAACATGATCTCTTTGTTCTTTTTTGTGTCAAATCTAACAATTCCACCAAACTTCAACCAAACTTCAAAGTTCAACATCATGGGAATTAATCACTGCTTGCAATTCTTTAAACGAGTATTCTCGGTCATGGAAACTCAATGAAAACACCAATGAAACATGTTGTCTTGAACGTATCTCAGTCTCATGATAAGCGTCTAAAACGTACTTACACAGACAGAGTATCTTAATACAACTTCAACTTCAATCTTCTTAGTACCATCTAATCCTCATAGCTCCCTCAGATCACATAAGAAAAGTACCTGCGATTACATTCTGATATTCAAGTCAGTACAAAATATATACAGGATTTTATATATGATTAAAAAGATAGATTATATTTGATAAATACTACTTATTTATAATATGATTTAATAATAAATTACCTTAATGTATCTTAACTAATATATTTGATATGATTTAATGAATATTAATTTATATACTTATATTATGATACATAACCAATAAAACTCAAGTTAAAACTAGATTTTTTTAGTACAATAAATAAATAAATATATATATATTATATAATATTATATTATATAATATTATATTAGATGAGACATTAAATTTTAGAGTAATATAAGTTAAACTTAGGAGTTTTCGCGGTGCGGTTTGTTTCGGTTTTTCGTAAAAATATATTAGAATTAAATATAAAAATTATTTGCGGTTCGGTTTGAAATAAAAAAAAATTCGAACCAATCCAAACCAATTTTAGCGGTTTGGTTAGAATTGGTTTTGACGGTTTTTTTATTTATTTTTAATTTTTTTTATTAATAATTGACTATTTTTATTCTTTTAAATAATAAACTAATAAAAATATAACATTGACTATATTTCATATGGTTACAATATTAGTTTATAAATGATCTTAGTAGAAAATGGTGTAGTGAAGATGAATTTGAATAAGAGTAAATGATGAGATAATGAAATCAGAATAAGGGAGTTTCAAGTAAAGAACCCTAAGATGTATCTAACAAAATGAAAGTTGTAACAGACAATAATAGATTTTCTTTATAAAATAAAATCAAAAATAAATATAATATTATTTTATAATTGCGGTTTGGTTTGGTTCGGTTCGGTTTTGAAATATCAAACTGCAAACCGAACCGAACCGTGCGATTTTGAAAAAAAAAATCCAAAGTGATCCAAAAACTTGCGGTTTTAATCGGTTTACGATTTTTTAGATCGGTTTTCGAATTTTTTTTGGATCGGTTCGATTCTAAATACTCTAATTAAAGTATTTATTTACTCTATTGTTAGTGTCACTTTTACGTATATACCAATATAATACATTAATATTTTATCTATGAAAGAATTAGAAAACGTGTAAAAGATGTAACGCTAGTAGTAGTAGTGTTTTAGAGCAATTTTTCCTCAATTATTTGTTCAATTTATTGTTTTTTCTCAAACAAATCATTAGTAGATTTTATTATGCGATGCAAACAAAATTTAATGTCGATTCACAAAACTAGTGGTTGTAAGACTATCCTGGTACATGAGGGGTCCTATTAGAAGCTCATAAAGTATCTTTGGTTATTTGATTGTCAGTTTTCGTATTATTCTGGAACATTTAGAAAAGAACAAAAATCATGTCACTTAACTATGCAAGAGAATTCAGATCCTATAAATAAATGTCCAAATATTGTGGTTACACAATCCTCTCAATGGATGCTGCTTCGAATCTCCAAGCTGTTATTGCTGGAATCTTAGCTTTGTTAATTGCATACAATGTGTTTAGTAGGTTCATTAGATCTCCTAATGGATCTAAACAAAAAAATGGTATCAAAGTACCCGAACCTCGTGGTGCTTTACCTTTCATAGGTCACCTCCATCTTCTCAATCCTAGAATACCCTATTTCAGGACCTTTTCAGCCATGGCTGAGAAATATGGTCCAATTTTCTGTGTCAAACTGGGTTGCCACCCCACTATAGTGGTGAACAACAGGGAAATTGCCAAGGAGTGCCTAACAACCAATGACAAAGTTTTTGCCTCAAGGCCAACCACTACTGGAGGGAGACTCCTAGGTTACAACAATGCAATATTTGGCCTTGCCCCTTATGGAGATTATTGGCGTGAGATTAGAAAAATGGCTGTTCTTGAGATCTTCTCAAGCTATAGGCTTGAGAAGCTAAAGCATGTGAGAGACAGTGAAACATTGTCTCTTGTGAAGGACTTGTACTCAACAATATCATCTGCAAAGAACGTGAAGGGCTCAACTGAAGTGGCCATAAGCAATCTAATTGAGCACATGACATTCAATGTGATTGTGAGGATGATAGCTGGGAAAAGATTTGGAGGAGACACAGCTAATCAAGTAGATAATGAGGCTTGGAGGCTAAGGAAGGCCATAAAAGATGCTACATATTTGTTTGGTGTTTTCGTGGTGGCTGATGCAATTCCATCCCTTAGCTGGTTCGATTTCCAAGGGCATGTGAGCTTCATGAAAAGGACTGCCAAGCAAATTGACCTTATTCTTGAGAAGTGGTTGGAAGAACATTTAACAGAGAGAAAGAGAAATGGTGAATGTCAAAGGGACTTCATTGATGTTATGATATCATCTTTCGAAGACCAAGAAGAGATTTGTGGCTATAAGAAGGACTCTGTTATCAAATCAACAGCAATGGTAAGTATGTTTTCTTTATGAGCTCATTGATTAATACTACTTCTCAAAGGACAATCCTTCAAGAAACTTCTTCAAAGTATTTTCAAAATATAATAAAAAAATTAAATCATTTCTTTACAAATTATATGTACATAATTAGTTATAATAAAAACTGACATCTTTTTAATTAAGAAGATATTTTTATTTAAAAATTATCTAAAAAAAAGTTAAGTGACTCAAGAAAATAAATAGGTCAATTTTATCATTTCAAATAATTTTTTAATAAAAACACCTCTCTTACGTACGAAAGCTTAAAACTGATTTAACTGATTTCTCTTACGTACGAAAGCCTAAAACTGATTTAACTAATTTAAAATTTTAATGTTTAGAAATTTTATAATTATTAAAAATATAAATTAACTATTATAATAACTCAATATTTTCAAGTTAGAATAATAAATATAAAATTACATAATTTATTAAAATATAATTTAGTTCTTAAATTTCTTATATTTATGATTTTTCTTGTTTATTATTTAATTAAAACATAATTAATTTATTTGTTCTTAAAATATAAAACTTAATATATGACACCAACATGTAGCGATGTTCAGAACTGAACCGATAAAAAAAAAATCGAAAACCAATCAAAAAAACCGCAAACTGATTAAAACTGTAAGTTTTTGAATCACTTTGGATTTTTTTTTCAGAACCACGCGGTTCGGTTTGCAGTTTGATATTTCAAAACCGAACCGAACCAAACCAAACCGCAATTATTAAATAATATTATATTTATTTTTAATTTTATTTTACAAAGAAAACCTACTATTATCTATTACAACTTTCATTTTGTTAAACGCATCTTAGGGTTTCTTACTTGAAACTCCCTTCTCTGATTTCATTATCTCATCATTAATTCTTATTTAAATCCATCTTCATCATACCATTTCACCTTCTATCTAATCATTCTTTTTATCCCAAATGGTAAGTTTTTTTTTTTTTTTTTTTATTTCATTCACTCATTAATATGTTTCTTTTCTTATTTTTTTCTCTTTCATTTTTCATATTTTGATTTTAATTCCACATCAATTTATCTTATGATTCATCTTCGATTTTCATTGAATAAATGTTTTATTATTTTCCGGTTTCATTTTAGGGTTTAGGGTTTAGGGTTCTCGGTTTCAGTTTAGGGTTTATGGTTCTTATTTTAATTAATTTCGTTTTTATTAGGGTTATATTTTTTTTAATAATATTCATCTGTTGCAGCTTATATTTTGTTAAACGCATCTTAGTGTTCCTTTACTTGAAAAATTTTCATTACTGTGATTTTATTTTGTTATAACCCAATTGAGTACTTGGTTGTAAGTTAAGTTCAGGGTTTCAAAGGTTAAAAATAGTCCATTATTAATAAAAAAATAAAATTAAAAATAAAAAAAATCGCAAAAACCAATCAAACCCAAACCGCTAAAATTGATTTGGATTTTTTTTTTATTTCGAACCGAACCAAACCAAACCGCAAATAATTTTTATATTTGGTTTGGATATATTTTTGCGAAAAACCGAATCAAATCGCATCGCGAACCCCCTACTAACATGGGTACTCTCAAACTAAATAGCAAATAAGAAGAATAAGAAAAGGTTTTGATAAACTTTTTATCCATTAATATATCTCTTTATTGTATTGAAAGAATATTAAAATTGTTTAACATATTGCCCTTTTCAATTAAAAAAGGAAAAGAATAATTTCATGTTTCTTTCCCTTTGCATTCAAACCATGAAAGCGGTTATTAATGTTCATGAACGTTTGGTTCAGCTCCTTGTCCTTACAGGCTCTGGAAGCACAGCCATGACCTTAACATGGGCACTCTCCTTACTCCTAAACCACCCCAAGGTCCTAAAGGCAGCACAACAAGAATTGGACACCCACATAGGAAAAGAAAGATGGGTTCAAGAATCTGACATCAAAAACCTCAATTATCTCCATGCCATTGTCAAAGAGACCCTTCGTTTGTATCCACCAGCACCCTTAACAGGAATTAGGGAGGTCATGGAAGATTCTTCTTTGGTAGGGTACCATGTCCCAAAGGGAGCACGTTTGCTTATTAACCTATGGCAGTTGCAAAGGGACCCTCAAGTATGGTCCAACCCTAATGAGTTTAACCCAGAGAGGTTCCTCGCAACTCATCAAGACATTAACTTTATGAGCCAGAACTTAGAGTTAATTCCATTTAGCTTTGGAAGAAGGTCCTGCCCTGGCTTGACATTTGGGCTACAAGTGTTGCACTTGACCCTGGCTCGGTTGATTCAAGGGTTTGATATGAGCACCAAAGATGGTGTTCAGGTTGATATGACTGAAGGATTAGGAGTGGCATTACCTAAGGAAAACGGACTCCAAATTACGCTTCAACCTCGTCTTCCATTGGAGCTCTATGAAAGCCTTTGAATAATGTTTGTGAAACTAGTAATATTTTCATTATGCTATGATGTTGGAGCCCTAAATAATAACATCGTACTAGCTAGGGCTGTGTCTATTGTTAGTTGAAGTTAAGTTTATGTCATGTAAGATAACAACAATTACTAGTATTTGAATAAATTAAATAATTGATAATTTATTTGAAATAATATATAATTGTTTTTATATAATTTATTTTTGTCCTTTTGATATATACACATTCTGAAATACTATATAAATAAATTGTAAGATCATAATGATTTTTAATAATTACATAAAATAAAAGTCTAAAAAATTTTAAAATTAATAATTCTCATAGAAGAAGAATATTCTATTTATCTATAGTAAGATTATTTTTTTGGTGTTCTCATTTTTATTTAAACGATTGAATAAGATGAACAAAATTTTACTTCAAAACCATTCGTTCTACATTTATATATATATATATATATATATATATATATATATATATATAGATGAATGAAGAAAATATACACCTATGTCACCAGAGATAAAAATCCTTTAAAACCTTTACGTCATATAATAGTTGTCATAAAATTATTTTTCTTTAACCCATTTACCATTTAATATTTTATTTTTATATATTTATTAATTTTTTAAAGAGTCACGTACCTCTGCATATAAAAACCTTATATAAATAACATGTAATCATGTTCTCAATTTAAAACAACATATTATACAAAACATTGCGCTAGATTTATCATCCAACAACATAGAATAATACATCAAGATAAATAATCCTAACTTGCTCCAATCAATTCTAGATAATTCAATCTCAATTTCAAATCACTATTCAAACGAAGAAGCAACAACAACAAAAAAGAATGGAGTTTGTAAAATATTAAGCCTTTTACTTCATTATTAGTAGGAGCATGTGTTGATGTAGAAGAACGTAAAACACTTTTTTGGCATCAGTTGGAGTTCATATCAAAGCTGCCATTATTGATTTCAGAGTTGTTTGGACTTAAGATGGTCTTCAAAAGAAGCAGAAATTTTGTATCTATTGCTGCCATTTCCTGAGGACATTTTTTCTCTTCTGCTGTCATTTCTCTGCCGCAATTTCCCTCTATCTATTGGATCTTATCATTTAGTTCTTTGAGCTCACTAGCATGGCTTTTCTCAATTTCAAAATTTCTTGATTTCTTGTCAAGAGAATTGGGGTTATTCTTCAGTGGCAAAGCACTGTTCCTGCTTTTTGTTGTCCAAACAAAGTTTGAAAAGCATCTGAAGATGATTGGCTAGAATTTTCAACCAAGTCTACTAACTTATTGAAAAAAAAACACCAATCCAAGATGCATTTAAAGAACCCTCCAATTCAAAGGCTTTATACACAATCAATTCAAAGATTAATTAGCTCATTAAACATGTTATTCTAATTTACTAACCCACCCATTATTAATACACTGCATAGACATCTTATTCTGGTTCAATTTAACGAAAAAATGGTTCTTGTTCTATTTCACTTTCTAGTTTATAGCACTTGTCTATTCCCAAAACCTTAAGCTGATTCCAGTTATGTGAAAATACATGAATGATCTTATTGAAATGTCTAACACCTTTTAATACAACAGTCTTAATGTTTGCCAAAAATAATACTGACATTTAGTTTTGTCTTTGTTACATCATAGTAGTTAGTAACTTAATTCACCTTTCTTTCTTCGAATAATCTTCACAGACATGGAATTTTTGTTGCTTTTTTTTATATTAGGATCAATATTCTTTATTGGATCAATAGGATCAATATTCTTTATCTTTTATCTTTTATCTTTTATGATAGCTTAGTTTTTAATTCTGTATAAATAGAACAATACAATACCTTCTTTTAAAAATTCCCCATATTCCTTCACCTTGCTTTGCTTCAACCATGGTAGTCCCAAATTCCTGAAGATGACTATGTCATCAAATTTTTGTGTGGTCTCAACGAGGAGTACTCTCAAGTTCGATCCAACATCTTAATGATAGATCTTATGCCCTCCATTACCAAGACTTTTTCTCTGGTTCAACAACATGAACGCGAAATTGGTGGTATTTCATTAGATTCCCTTTCTAGTGACTCTCCAACAATCGTTGCTTCTACTGATGTTTCCACAAATCCTCCTTCCTTTCAACATGGAGGTTTTTCAAATAGTCATGGTCGTGGCCGTTTTGGTAGAGGTAATGGCAGGGGAAATCGCTTTTGTACAAAATGCAAGAAGACTAATCACACAATTGATTCTTGTTTTGAAATTTATTGATATCCTGTTGCCTACAAAAACAATAATAAAGGCACTACCACTTTAAAAGCTTCTATCAATTTGATTGCGGCAAATTCAGATACAACTTCTCAATCCGCTATTCTTGAAGGAAGTTCTAATCAAACTAGGTTTACTCTTTCAAAGGAGCAATATCATGCTTTCCTGACTCTCATTCAACCCAATAAGGATGTTCCTCCCTCTGTGAATCACATTCAAACTCCTAAACATTCCTCCTCAGGTACACCTTTACTTTCTTCTTCTCTATGGGTGCTTGATAGTGGTGCTACTGATCACATTTGTCCTTCTCGACATTTGTTTGATACTCTTAATTCAATTGAACCTATACATATTTCTCTTCCTAATCATACTACTGTTTTAGCAAAATTCTCAGGAACTATTAAATTAGGTAATTTAGTTTTGCTCAATGTTTTTTATGTACCTCATTTTACAATGCATTTGATTTCTATTCCTAGGCTTACTTCTTCTAATTATCTAATACTTTTTTGTGATGCCAATTGTTACATTGTGCAAAAGTCCACCTTGAAGACAATTGGTGTAGCTAAAAAGAAACAAGGTCTCTTCTATCTTTTGAACTTTGTTGAGCATGACTTAACTGCATCTACTATAGTTGATATTCATCCTCTTTTTAATCAATGTTTTTCTACTATTATACATGATACATCGTCCAACAATGTTGTTAATAATAATACCGTGAATGATTCTATGTTGTGGCATTCCAAGCTTGGTCATGTCCCTAACAAAGTAATGCAAAAAATATGTTCTCAACATTCAAATATTCCTTTTCATAAACTTGAAGTTTGTGATGTTTGTCACTACTCTAAACAAAAAAATTTATCTTTTCCAAACAGTCATACAACATCTTCCAGATTCTTTGAACTAATACATGTTGATATTTGGGGACCTTTAAATGTTAGCTCTTTTCAAGGACACAAATATTTTTTAANTTATTAAAAACTAAATCTGAAGTAAAAGTCATACTTCCCTCTTTTATTACTTTCATTGAAAAACAGTTTGATGTTCATTTAAAACGGTTGCGTTCTGACAATGGCAAAGAATTCTACCTTCATGATTTTTTTCAAACTAAAGGTATTTTACACGAAACTTCATGTGTTGAACGACCACAACAAAATGGAATTATTGAACATAAGCATCAACACATTCTTAATATATGTCGTGCATTACTCTTTCAAGCTAAACTTCCAGAAAAATTTTGGTCATTTGCCATTTGACAAGCTATTCACATTATTAATCGATTACCTACTCCCTTATTATCTCAGAAGTCACCCTTTGAGATGATTTATAATTGCAAACCAGACCTCACTGAGCTCAAGGTCTTTGGTTGTTTGGCTTTTGCAACCACTTTATCTTCTCAGAGAACCAAGCTTGATCGTTGTGCATCTAAATGTATTATTCTAGGCTACAAAAATGGTACTAAAGGTTTTCTTCTTTTCAATTTAGAATAACAAATCTTTTTTAATATCTAGAGATGTGCTATTTTATGAAAAAATATTTCCTTATTCTACCAATATACCACCCTCTGATTCCTCTCTACCAGACATTGACCAGAATAATGACCCTCCTATTTTTTCTGATCCTATTCCAACTACTATTTTATCTACACCTCAATTACCTTCTTTAGATACAACTAAAGATGCAAGTCAAGTCATAATCCCTCAAACTAGAGCTTCAACTAGAATTAGGAAACCCCCAGAGTATTTACAAGAATATCATTGTGAAAATCTTGCTTCTTCTTCGGCTGCATCTAATTGTCTTTATTCTATCTCTTCTTTTGTTACTTATAATAATTGTTCTCCTTCTCACACTTTCTTTTGTCTTTCTATTTCTGCACAACATGAGCCTACTTCTTTTAAGGAAGCCAATTCAAAGGAATGTTGGAAACGAGCCATGGAAGTAGAACTTCAAGCTTTAGAGAAGAATCAAACTTGGACACTGGTTAGACTTCTTGAAGGAAAGCGTTCTGTGAGCTGTAAATGGGTTTACCGTATCAAATATAAGGCTGATGGTAATGTGGAACGTTACAAGGCTAGGTTAGTGGCTAAGGGATTCACTCAAACAGAAGGGGTGGATTATTTTGAGACTTTTTCTCCTGTGATCAAACTCACTACTGTACGGTTTCTACTTTCTTTAGCAGCTGCCAATAATTGGTTTCTTCATCAATTAGATGTTAATAATGCATTTTTGCATGGAGATCTCTTAGAGGAAGTATATATGAAACCTCCATCCGGCTTTAAGATCTCTCATCCACATCTTGTTTGCAAATTGAAAAAATCTCTATACGGCCTTAAACAAGCAAGTAGACAATGGAACCAAAAATTAACCGAGGCTCTATTTCTCTTGATTTTATTCAGAGTTCTGCAGATCACTCCCTTTTTATCAAAAAAGTCTCATTCTTCTATCACAGCTCTTTTGGTTTATGTTGATGATGTGGTTTTAACTGGTAATGATATGGCTGAAATTTCTGCTGTCAAAGCACATTTGCATGCTCAGTTTCACATCAAAGATCTCGGCCCTCTCAAATATTTTTTGGATTTTGAATTTGCTCGGTCTCAATCTGGTCTTATAATCAATCAACGAAAATATTGTTTAGAGCTTCTCTTTGAACATGGTTTAACAGATTGCAAACCTGTGAGCACTCCTATTGATGCCTCTGTCAAGCTTGTTGCTTCTAACGGTCTTCCTTTAGACGATCCTACTACTTTTCGAAGGCTTATTGGTCGCCTTCTTTACTTAACCAATACTAGACCTGATATTAGTTTTGTTGTCTAGCAACTAAGTCAGTTTGTTGACACTTCAAGGACAACTCATTTTCATGCTGCTCTTCGCATTCTGAGGTATTTAAAGTCTTCTCCAGCACTTAGTCTATTTTATCCTTCTCAAACTGAGAACCGTATTCAAGCCTTTTCTGATTCAGATTGGGCTTCTTGTCCCAATACAAGACGCTCTGTTACTGGTTTTTGTATCTTTTATGGTTCAGCCTTAATCTCTTGGAAATCTAAGAAACAATCCACTGTTTCTCGTTCATCTTCTGAAGCTGAGTATAGAGCCTTGACCTCTATTACTTGTGAGCTTCAATGGCTGCAATTTTTATGTCGTGACTTGTCTCTCGACATTATTACTCCATTTTCTGTTTTTTGTGATAGTCAATCTGCAATTTATATAGCCAAAAATCCTACTTTTCAAGAACGAACGAAACATATTGAAGTGGATTGTCACCTCACAAGATTAAAGATTCAACAAGGTTTGATTCGTTTGTTTCATGTGCCATCCAACTCTCAATTAGCATACGTCTTCACCAAAGTTTTATATCCACGTAATTTTGCAGAAGCTGTCTCCAAGTTGTGTCTCATTGATATATACAACCCAAATTGAGAATGAGTATTAGGATCAATATTCTTTATTGGATCAATATTCTTTATCTTTTATCTTTCATCTTTTATTTTCTATCTTTTATGATAATTTAGCTTTTAATTTTGTATAAATAGAACAATACAGACTGTATATTCGGTATGTGGAATTTTGATTAATATTGAAAGTATTTTTAGATTTTTCTTCTAACATTCTTCACAAGAACTTTGTTAATGGAAATAAAAAGAAAGTAGAGTGACTTGGGTTTCAAAAATTTCACATTAATTAAAAAATATGATTAAACTATAATATAAATTTATTTTTATAAATTAATTTTGTAAAATTAATTTAGATTTACATTAATTTTTTAATATATTATTAAAGTCTACTTCAACAATATTAGTTGAGTTCGTTGTGTCCTCCAGCTCCACCACTCTCAAATCACTTTTAGAATCTTCTAACATATTTTGAAAGAAATGTTCTATTTTACGCTATACAAATTTCTTCTCGTTTCATTATTCTTAGTTTTATGTTTCTTTTGAATAATCTTCAAATGTTCTAATATATTTTGTGCTCTTCCAAGATCCTCATCATTGTCTCACCAAAGCAAAGCCCACAATGGAGATTTCATACTTAACAAAATTTTATAATTATTAATTGCCTATGAATTAATTATGTTTTAACTAATTAAATATTAAATATTAATTATGTATAAAATAATATTAGAGAAAATTTTTATTTAGTTACTAATATTAATGTTTAATTATTAATATTTTAGTATAAATATTCATTATTATTATTAATATTAATATCAAAATTTTACAAAGAGAAACATCAGAGAAATATTATTTACTAATTATGTTTTAACTAATAGACTAGTTTATTATTTAATTTAAGAATATTATAAATAACAGTTTATAATTTTTTCTTAACATCTAAGACCAAGATTTTTTTTTATATTAAATTAAAATGAAAAAAAATATTTTTTTTACATAAATTAGAGGTATTTAACCAACGGTTTACACATAATGTATAGAAAAAAAATAAAATTTAATAACAATTACCGAACAGTTTTAAAATATTGAATAAAAATTGAGAAATTATTCAATCTATGCCATGATGTATAAAACTGTTATATATGGGTTGACTTAAATATTTTTTTAATAAATATATTAATTTTATGTTTGATATTTTATAATTTTATTTTATTTTATAAATTTTTAATAGTTTTTTTATATTTGATTTTATAGTTTGGTTCTATCTGTTTAATGTTAACGAAATTATTATTTTTTTTTGTCATTATTTATATGTTTGATTTTATTTTTTTTTACCTAAATAATTTTTTAATTCCTAATAAATTTATTAATTTTGTATTAACCTTTAATAAATATTTTCTATGTTAATTAGTTCTAAATAATTTTTTTTATATTTGATTTTTATCATTAAATAAAAAATTATAATATGTGATCTTATTAATTATTAATTATAATATAAGAGGGGACAAGATATATGATTATGGTGAAGTTAGGTATTTGTTTCAATATTTTTAACTACAATTAATAGATAATCATTCTTCAATGCCTACCAAATATATCTGAAACAGTAAAAAAAAAAATATATATATATATATATATATATTTTGGGCTGAAACAAAAATGTTGTTTGAATATGGATGCTTTGATGTAATTTGTTGGATACAACTTATCATACAAATAGAGATCATCAACCCTTATAATTTTCTTGGGCTTCAACCATTATAGAGGAGTGATTTTCGGAGAAGCTTTGGACACTGAGTTATGAATCTTGGCCCATCACCTTAACCCGTTCTCAATTGTCTCATCCCATACCTCTTTCATTTACTTCACTTAATAATGAATGCATAAATGATAAAGAAAAGGAACTTCAAGCATAAATGAGACAAAATAAAATAAAGTTTATAAAATTAGATATAATATAATTTATTTTAAAATAAAATTAATATAAATGTATTTCAAAATATATATTATAGTTTAAATGTATAAGAAATAATTTGGTAATAAAAATTTTAATTATGCTAAATATAATAATAAAATATGTAATTATGTTAAATATGGATTTTTTTAAAAAGTAATATAGTAAATCATTTTTTTTTAATATTCATAAAATTTGTTCCTGATTGAACCACATATATTAGTATGTTCACCATTACCAGGAGTGTGTTCCGATAGTTACATATTTTTGTAAACTACAATAAGTGAAAAAAATTATATTTTTTATTAACTTTAAGGATTATTTATAAATTTATTTTATACAAAATATAAGTTTTTTTAATGTGTAAACTATTGTACATCTTCCACATGTCGAATCTATAAAATGTGAATCGTGATTTAAGAAAGTTAAAGTGAAGCATGAAACTCAAGACACATAAGTTGGTTGCAACTTATCTTGCTCCAGTGAAAATCTAAAATTATGAGTTCAATAACCATTTTCATTTGGTCAGAAACACTTACACATATACTTTCACGCTGCACATTAAAATGATTACAAGTAAGATCTTTCTATTCTGAATTATGATCATTTGATGATTAATGCTTTCAGTAAATTAAAATCAGCTTTACAAGTCAAAAAGTCTTCGGACACAACTTTTTCTCTCCACCCATTTCAGAAAGTCATCTCTCTCATTGGTTTCAAGTCGCATTCACACAGAACAAGTCGTGAATGGTTCATAATCAATGTGATATTTCATATTCCTGTTATTAAAACATAATTATTATATATAGAGAAAGAGGCATCTATTTATTCAAAGAATTAAAAAAACGACAATTTAATTAAATTTTATAAGTCATGTATAAGATAATTAATTCATTGAAAGTTTAATTTACAAAGTAATTGTATTATTGTAATAGTTTTTTTATCTCATTTTGACTATAACAAAACCAGAACACTTCTTATATCATATCTAATCTTATCTTCATTCTTTCACTTATTCAAATCCCATACAATGGATTTCCTATCACAACAAACACTTGTAGTGATAGTCATAACCATAGTTCTTCTATACAAGACATGGAGGAAGAAAAGAGCTAGTGACAGAATAAAGGGTCTACAACCCCCAGAACCCTCAGGTGCCCTACCTTTGATAGGTCACCTTCATCTGCTAGGAGCTCAAACACCTCTTGCTAGGACCTTTGCTGCTCTTGCTGACAAATATGGCCCCATCTTCCAAATCCGTCTAGGGGCACACCCTGCTCTTGTGATTTGCAACCAAGAGGCAATAAAAGAGTGTTTCACCACAAATGACAAAGTGTTGGCCTCTCGCCCTATGTCAAGCCATGGTGTGCACCTTGGTTACAATTGTGCAGGGTTTGGGTTTGCCCCTTATGGCGCATACTGGATCAAGATCAGAAAGCTCGTCATGCTTGAATTGCTCTCCGCTCGCCGCCTCGAAATCCTTAGGCATGTTTATGAATCTGAGATCGATACTTTGGTGAAGGATCTTTGGATGTATCTTGGAGGCAAAACTGATGTTAAGGTCACAATAAGTCAATGGTTGGAGCGGTTGACCTTCAATATGATCACCAAGATGATTGCTGGGAAAAGGTATATTTATTTTAGTGTCAATTTGATTTTATATATATTTTTTAAAATAAGTCTATTTGATTAAACTGTTTAAAGAAAAACTATAAAATGATGTTAACATAGTTATATTTTTTTATATGGTATTAATATCTCTGTCAAATTTATATCCAAAATTCTAATACATAGTCAATATTAGTAAATATGATTATATTTATGGTATGTTATAAATTTTTTGTTTAATAATAATATTGATAGAGAGGATAACATTGATTCACTTTAAGAAAATAATATTAGATTAAGAATAATTGGTTAAAATTGAAAAAAAAATAAAAGGTATGAACTAACTAAAATTAACTTAGCCATGAATTATAATAGAAAAAATTGGGTTGTTGGTGAACAGGTATTTCAGTTATTTAGAAGATGTGGATGATGTAGAAGCACATGGTATTGTGAAGCTTATAAAGGAGTTCATGCATATATCTGGGGAGTTTGTTCCCTCAGATTTGATTCCAGTTCTTGGATGGTTTGGTGTGGAAGGGCAAGTGCTGAAATCTATGAAAAGAATTGCAAAAGATTTGGACACCCTTGTCGGAGGTTGGGTTGAAGAACACAAGAACAGTGATTCCCTCACAGACAAACATGATTTCATTCATGTCATGCTCTCTGTTATTCAAGATGATCCTCTCCCTCTTCATGATCGTGATACCATCATCAAAGCTAATGTTATGGTAAACATTTTATCTCCAGTTATAAATTTTGCAAAATACTTTTTCTTCTCTCTAGCTAGTAACTTTTTCTTTTTATCTTTTCCATCTTTAATAATTTTTTCATTTTATTTTTAGTCTAAAAATTTATCTAAATAACTTTATTTTACTAATTAAAATGTTATCTAAATGAAAAAAAATGAAATGCAGAAAATGTTAGGAATCATAATAAAATTCAATAATTTATCAAACAAAATACATATTTAAATTTTTACAAAATATGTTTTAAGTTTAAAGTTGACTTGGGTCTTTGGTTGAAAGTGTATTTAATAGAGATGGTACCTTCCCCACTAAAAGACAAAATGAATAGAAAAGAAAGTTACGAAATAAACCATGGTCACATCGCATACCCTTAAAAGCTCTATACTTCAACATACATTTTATTTTATACTCGTACCATTTCTGCTATATTTGATAATTGAAACTGATTTTAATTTTTACCAACTTTCTTATATTGTTGCTTAGGTACACATGTAAACATGGATCCTCATTTTTTTGAAATCATGTTTTAACCATATTAGTACGAAATATCTATTAACTAGGTTGATAACTATTCTTTCTCATCATGAAGTTCCAATTCAAAGCCTTAATAAAGAAGACCACCAATAGCACTTAAAACAACGAAATATTAGTTACTTAAACTTATTTTAAGTTATAATTAATTAACTTTAATTTATGAAAAAGTTGTTTTTTTACAAGTATTTGTAAGAAATTATTTAGATGAACTTTGTATAATTCTTGGAATTATTATTGAAGAACTTGTAATTTGATATATAATATTATTGTATTATTATTGACCTAGTCAATCTGTATGTTTAGAATCTTATGTTAGCAGGGTCAGATACTACATCGACGACAATGACATGGATACTAGCCATGTTGATGAAGAATCAAGATGCTTTGAAGCGTGCACAAGAAGAGATTGATCATCATGTGGGTAGGGAGAGAAGAGTGGAAGCAAGTGACCTAAAAAATCTCATTTATTTGCAAGCAATTGTGAAGGAAACTTTGAGGTTGTACCCTCCAGGGCCTCTATTGGTACCCCATGAGGCTAGAGAAGATTGCAACATTCAGGGGTATCATGTACCAAAAGGAACACGTGTGTTTGCCAACGTGTGGAAGCTTCATAGAGATCCAAGTGTTTGGTCTGAGCCTGAGAAGTTTTCACCCGAGAGGTTTATCAGTGAGAATGGAGAAGTTGATGAAGGTTACCATTTCGAGTATTTGCCTTTTGGGTCAGGGAGAAGAGCTTGCCCTGGTTCCACTTTTGGCACACAAGTGACTCTCATGACACTTGCTCGTTTGCTTCAAGGGTTTCATTTGGATGTGGCTGTGGATGAACCTGTTGATTTACAAGAAGGGTTAGGCATCACCTTGCCCAAGATTAATCCATTAAAAATTGTCTTGAGCTCGAGGTTACCTAATGAATTTTATAAGTGAGAGAAATTCTTGGTTTGTTTTTGTTTTTGTTTTTGTTTTTCTCTTGATATATGCTTTAAAAATTTGTCTTTAGAGAAAGACATTTATAATATTCACCCTTGATGTGTGATAACAAATCAAAATCTCAGTTTACAGTATAATTCTATCAGTTGATATTCTAAGGTCAATCTCAAATTCTAAATTCTAAATGATTACGAACCTGTCTCATAATTTTTAATAAGGATGATGTTGTAATGGATTGAAAGTATTATCCTATGTTTTCTCCATTTCAAATTTTTGTTAAGATGATTTTCACCGATCAAACTTAACTCGATGAAAGATTTATTAACAAAAATTCATATTAGAAAATCACTTTTGAGACTGTAATTTTCTACAAAGTAAATTGACAGGGAAGGATAAGAATCTCAACTACTTATACAAAATACATATTTTAACAATAGTTACATCTTTCTCTCTTGAAAAAAAATATAGTTACTTCTACTCTTTCCTTTAACAATTAACAATAAGAATAATTTTTTAAGAAATTAAAATTTAATAAAAAAATCTTTCTAAAATAATTATTTTATAATTAATAATAAAATTAAATAGAATATATTAATATAAGAATTTTATATTTTAATAGAATAAAATTAAATATTAATTGTCTCCACATTATAAAATTTAATTTTAAATATTTTTATGTTATTTATAATTAGTTTTTTTTTATAAAAAAAAAAGTCAACATTTATTTAAAATAAATTGTGTAATAAATAATAAAATTATAAAAAAAATTAAATATAAATTTAAATCAATATAAAATTATAATCAAATTTATTTTTCAATAATTAATTTAATATAATTATATAAAAGAAAATATTTAATTTACTGTTAATAAATAAATATATATATATATATATATTATATTTATAATGTATTTTTTTATTAAGTATCATTTATTAAGAAAAAAAATTAAAAGTATATGTAAATTATGAGGACTTAATTTTAGGTAATTTCTAAGTCCACTTATTTAGAAAAGGGAGAGATTATAAAGGGGAGAGATTATAAGTAACCTATTTAACCTTAATCCTTTTATTTTTTTCATTATTTTTAGAAAACTCTATTTTCTTTCTCTCAAATTTCTCTCAATTATTTTTAAGAATTCTTCTTTAATTCTTATCTCTTTGAAAATTCGAGAACACCGAGAAAAGAACATGAAGAGTAGATTAATTCTATCCGAATAGAATTTCGTTTAGAGATCCTCTAAAGGTAAGAGAAGTTAATTAAACAAAATTATTCATAATTTATTGGATTATTATGTGTGTTGATGTGTTATTATGTGAGATTTATGAGAATTATATTGATTATTATATGTGTGTGTGCGTGTGTGCGCGTGCGCATGTGTGTGTGAAATATGATAAAACGTTATAAAATATTTATTTTATAATTAAATTATTGAGTTATGTGATGTGCGATTTGGTGATGTATTATGATTGGAATTGGATTGTGAATAATGAGATTGGTAATGTGATATAGCTTTAGTGTACATATGAAAATCTAGAGATATCAGATGGAGTATCCAGACTTCTAATGGTATTTTAGTCATGTAGACAGGAGTACCATGTGGTAAGGGGTCGATGAAGACTTCTACTGTATTTATCACTAGGTGGATTGAGTCATCAGTTCTTTGATATGTGTATGTAGGGGTTATCCTGGTGTGTCGATACCAGAAAAAGGGAATAGATAAGAAAATCCGAAGGTGAAAAAGACTCTTAAGGTTTGTCTATGACCCGGTAACCAAGGAAACATGTTCATGTGCTAGCCTCAGAGGTTAAGAATTCCATATAATTTTCCGAAAGAATCCGATTAGAATATTAGTTATTGTGAATGAATGAGTGTGATGAATGCATGTGATTGAAAACAACTATGATGGTTTGAATACCTAAATATATTTAGATAAATGATTATGAGGATGAATTTATGAATTATATATATTTTGATTGGTTTTGTTTACATTAGCTTACCCTTATTATTTGTGTTTATGGTTTTGTTGATACTACGCTGATCGTGTCATGACACGGGAGCAGATAGCAATGCAGACCAAAGTTAAATAGTTTCAAGTTTTACTTAAAGGAGAATTAATTTTGTGTTACTAAATAATTTTGCAACTTTTAATTTATTATGAGTTTTTGTAAAGACAATTCATTTTTAAGTTATAAATATTATATGAATAATTACTTCTTTGAATTTGAATGTTTCATATTTTACTATATTTTAAAATTATTAATAATATATAGGTACATTATTATTCTATCATAGATGTAAAATGTAAAATAAGTATATATATTTTTTTGTTACATAAATAATTTTTACTAATTAAAAAATATATATATATATTAAAAGATTAAAAATATTATAAATTAAAAAATAATGAAAATGAAGAAATAAGATAAGAATTTTTTTTATTAATTGTTAATTATTATAATATATTAATGTATCTGTAATATATAAATGTAAAATATAAATATAATTTCTTTTAAAGTTAGTTAGTTCGATTTAATATTTGTAATATTTTATTTTAATTAAAAAATTTAAAATTAAATTTTAATGATATTTTAAAAAAATTATAATTTTTTTTAAAAATAATAGAGATTGATAAAATAAATTCTAACTATCAAATTTAAATTTAATTAATAATTTTAAAAATATTAATAAGTAATATATTATGCAAATAATTTATTAATTTTTTCATATTTTATTTTAAAAAATAGGAAAATTGAATATAAAAATATTAATATTAATATTTTATATTACATTATTGAAAAACAAAAAAATTAAGATTATTTTATAATAAAATTAAAAAACTTATATAAAATTTAATTATATCATTATTTTATAAATATGTATCATCGAATATATATAAAATTTGAAATATATATATATTAAATAATTTGGTTTGCTCACTTAATTTTTTTATTAAAATCACATGTCATGCCATTTTTTTATTTCATTAATTTAGTTGTAACCTATATCACCCTCTCTATTCGTTTCTCTTTATTCATTACAAAGTAAAATTTACTTTATTACTTAATATTTAATTTCTTAGTCATAAATGTTACTCAATTTGGACTTAAAAAACTTCAGTTTAGAAAAATTAAATTAGGGAAGGGATTTGCTGGGTTTGATTTTTGTTTCTCTGATTTTAGGATCTGATTGTTTTTGCTATCTATATATTATGAAGGATCGGTATAGTCTTCATCAATAATTACAGGCTCTCTGGGATTCATTTGATTTGTCTGACCAGATATCCTACCCCAGTTTTGAGTTTTTCTTTAAGGAACATTAGAAAACACATTTTTTAATAGTTAAAATTTATTGAAAGTTAAAAAATCAAGATAAATTCATTAAATAATTTATACAATTTTATCTTGTTTTGTAATTTCTAATAAATTTTAATTAATAAGATTAGGATTGATTTCCTCCATGATAGAGATAAAGTTTATTCAATCAAAAACACGTTCTATAAATAATTAGTTTTAGAATATTGTGTAGATGATGTTTATGGAAAAAATAAACTAACAAAACTTTGACTTTAAAAGAATGCATTAATGAGTGCGATAACATTTCTTTTTTCTTTTTTTTCTTTTAGAGTTTATTGTTTTATTCCATAACTTAAATTTTCATTTAATTTACTTTTTTAAAATTTAATTTAGAAACGTATTTTTATTATTTAGTCAACTAACTCTCTTAATATATCCTCTTCAGTTTAAGAAAAAAAAAAGTAAAATAAAAAAGAATAAATTATTTTAAAGTATAAAAACATAAAATTCTTGCATAATTTAGTCAAAGGTAATATATATTAAGAATAAATTGATACTTTTAAAACATAAACTTTATTTCCTTCACCTATTTTCCCAAATCAGATGAATTACTGAAACATAGATTTCACATTTTATTTTAAAATAAAATAAAATATTTAATAGTTATATATATATATAATAAATATTTATATATATAATAGTTTTAAAAATCTTTAAAAAATGATATGTTTATGTAATCTTTAGGTTAAATTATCTTATTATTTATTTTTAAAATTATTTAAAATTTTTGAACTTTATTTAAATTTTTATTTGAATGTTTCTTTTTAGAATTTATTTATTTATTTAATTAATTTTTCTGAAATATTTTTCATTTTAAAATTTTAATAAATAAATATAGAAAGAGAAGTGGTAAAGAGAGTTAATACTCATCTGCAAGTATAAAGAAAAGAAGAAACATATAATAAAGAGATATTAAATTGCTGTGATAAAATTTCATTACCTAAAAACTTTATATTTCTGTTTTTTATTATAAGTTAAATAAGTATTTTCAAATCCATCTCACACATCTTGTCAACCCTTTGAAATAATTCTAATTCTTTCCCATCTCTTCTCCTGAATATCAAATCATCAATTTATTTATTAGGTATTTAATGAATGCCTTTTTTAAATTATAATATTTGAAATTTATAATTTGCTTTTTAGTGAGATTGAAAAAATATCTTTAGTTATTATTATTATTAATATTATTATTATTATTACAATAATTTAGTTGTAACCTAAATTTTACTTTATTACTTAGTATTTAATTTCTTAGTATAAATGTTACTCAATTTAACTGAATGAATAATAAATTTATACCATTTTTTTCTTAATTTTAATTTCAAAAATTTGAATAAATTCAAAACACCAATAATATATATATATGAAATTAGTGCATAGGTAAATATAATAAAAAGAAAATATTTGATACACACATACAAGTAAAATATTCTACTAAAATAAGTCATTTGAATTATATTCAACTCAATATTTTGAAGTAAAGTTTTAAATTGGAATTATGAGATTGAGATGTTTGGCACTAAAGACCTAGTATACCAATCTTTTGGTTTTGTTCTAGAAATGGAAAATAATAAATAATATTTATTCCTTCTTTATATATAATAAGAAAAATATATTTGTTCTACCAAAACAGCACCAATATTGATGTCATCCTCTTTGGACCTTTCCTTAACTGAGTCAGTGCCAATGGTCCCAATTCAATACAAGAAATTCATTGCCACATAATACCTCACCATCCTCTGCATGCTCTCTTGGTGTCTCCACAAAACCTCTCTCTCCCTCTTCTCTTCTCTATCTCCTCCATCATCTAGTTTTCTTAGTCCTATTTCTGTGTCCAGAAAACAGGTCAATTGGGTTGGTCAAAATTTGCTATTCAGAAATGGGAACAAAGAGGGGCAATTCCCCACTCAATGTTTTGTTTGAAAGATTGAGGAAGCTGCCAATGAAAGTGAAGTTCTTTTCTGGGGCATTGCTTGCTGTTTGTGCTTTGGTGGCCTTAAAGTTCACCATCAGAAGTCACTACTATTACTTCATAGCCTCTGAAACAATCCATGTTGCTGGGATCATTGCCCTCGTATACAAGCTTTTTGCCCTCAAGACATGCTCTGGTACATTTCCTTTCCCTCATTCATCACATTCTTCAGAATATTGATAAACTCTCATCATGGTTGATTGCAAATTGTCAATTGTTAGCAAGAACTCATAGTCTAACATTTTCATATTTGGACATAAAAAACTTCAGTTTAGAAAAGTTAAATTAGGGAAGGTATTTGCTGGGTTTGATTTTGTTTTCTCTGATTTTAGGATCTGATTGTGTTTGTAATCTATATATTATGAAGGATCGGTATAGTGATATGAAAAATGTTCTTCCTTCATCAACAATTAGAGGCTCTCTGGGATTGATTTGATTTGTTTGACCAGATATCTTAACCCAGTTTTCAGCTTTTCTTCAAGAACATTAGAAAACACATTTTTCAATAGTTAAAATTTATTGAAAATTATAAAATCAAGATAAATTCATTAAATAATTTATACAATTGTGTCCTGTTTTGTAATTTCCAATAAATTTCAATTGATAAGATTAGGATTGATTTCCGCCATGATAAAAATAATGTTTATTCAATCAAAATTACTTTTTATAAATACATATTAATCTGGATTAGTTTTAGAATATTGTGTAGATGATGTTTATGGAAGAAATAAACTAACAAAACTTTGACTTCAAAAGAATGCATTAATGAGTGAGATAACATTTCTCTTTTTCCTTTAAGAGATTATTGCTTTATTCCATAACTTAAATTTTCATTTAATGTAATTTTTTGAAATTTAAATTAGAAACATATTTTTATTGTATAGTTGGAAAGGAATTAATTAAAAATTTATTACAGTTTTTACCAATTCTATTTGTCTAACTCTGAAAAGATCACCCGTTTATCTCAAAAAATAAATTAAAAATTATTTTGACAGTTTATTAGTTTTTATTGACTTTAATTTTTTTTTATTAAGGAGAAAACAAGACTTTAAATTTATATTGTTGTTTGTTTGTGTACAATTTTATGACATTTGTTCAACTAATTAAGATGTGTTTAGAAAAAGAGTTATTGTCAAAGTAACGTAGATTAACTCCAATGATATTTATAAATAAAAACGAATATGATATATTAAAAAATCTCGTCGGTTCTATATTCTAATTTTATCTACATTAATAATGATAAAAAAAAATGTTTTCGTTACCAATATTTATTATTAACTATTTAATTATCAATTGTCAGTTTTATTTATAATATTATGTTTAGTTTTTTATCCAAAGAAATTAAATATATGTAAAAAAAGAAGTTTACAAATATTCATACATTTTATTTAGTCAACTAACTTTCTTAATATATATATCCTCTTTAGTTTAAGAGAAAAAAAGTAAAATAAAAATGCATAAATTATTTTATAGTATAAAAAATAAAATTCTTGCATAATTATATATATATATATATATTATTTTCCCGAAATCAGATGAATTACTGAATCGTAGATTTCATATTTAATTTTTATTTTCCATTTTTCTTAGCGTTTTAAACAAAACATAAATGTTAAGAGTTTATCAACTTCTAATAAATAATATTTAATAACTTTCAATGATTTCAGGTTCAAAAACAAAATTAACTAAAAAAAATGAAAAAGGAAAAAAACTGACCATAAAATAATTCTTAGATGGAAATATCACAGGTCCACAATCCACACCTAACTAACCTAACTTTATTTGAAAATTATTAACACACAAAGTCAAATTGAATCAATTTTCTTAACAAATAAACTTAAGTAGTTAACAAAATTTGGTTGTTATAATTTATTTATCAACATGTAGTATGAAAAAAGGTTTAAAAATATAATTAAATGTTTGAGATGCGATAATAACTTATTATCATTTTTTTATTTATTTACTAACTTGATTTTCAGTTATATATTATATAAGGTTGATGAGACAAATATATTATATAAGGTTGATGAGACAAATTAGTCCACAAATTGAATAGTTCATCCCAATTCATTTTTTACAATTTATGTTTAATTTATGGAAAAATTATTAATTCCAAAATATCAATATTAATTTAAACCAAACCAATCCAAAATGTAGCTTGATCCCCACCTAAAAGTAGATGTTACATTTGATTAATCAAATCTACACCTAGTAGAATATGGCCACTACCATACCAAACCTTGTCCAATGTCTAATTATAGAGGACACCTCTACTATTCAAAATCACACCCTTATTCTCCATTTTCTTTTCATGCTCTTGTTCCTCTGTTCTTCAATCCTGGTTACTATCATCAACGAAAATTACATGTCTTCATATAATGTATAATACTAGAATAATTATAACATGGAAGAAGCAAAATCAGTAGAATATTTTGCTTCTTTTTGAGTAATGATTATTTGATATGTTTCAATTTTTAAAATCTATACAATTTCTGATAAGGAGTTTATATAACAAAGTTTCTAATTCTATTTTCAGGGTTATCTCTCAAGACTCAAGAACTCACAGCTTTATTTGTAGCAGCAAGATTATGTTGTAGCACCTTGACAGAGGCTAACATACACACTGTGCTGGATCTGCTATCACTTTTTTCAACATTAGTGGTCATATGGATGATAAGATTTAGGTTAAAGTCATCCTACATCAAGGACCTTGACAATATGCGACTATACTTTGTGGTAAATATACTTAAACTATTCATTCTGTTTTGTTAAAAACTAAAACCAGAACAGATTAGTCTCTAAATTAGTTCAATGGGTAGGAAGAAAACCAAGAAAAATTTTGAGAAGTTAAAGCAAACTTTTTCTGAAATATTCGGTCAAATAAGCCAAAAAGATGATGATAACTTGTTTAGAATTTTGTGTGCATTTAAAATGGATGTGCATAGACACAATGTAATCTATTATACTGTGTGCTAGGTGGTCCCTTCTGCAATCCTTGCGATACTAATCCACCCTTACACAAACCATTGGCGTGTAGTTCGAATAGTATGGGCATTCAGTATGTATTTGGAAGCTGTTTCTGTTCTTCCTCAACTTCGTTTTATGCAGAATGCAAAGGTTGAGCCTTTACATTTTTATTCTACCATTTTTGTTAATTTAGAGTTATGTTGTAATATGGTATGTTTGTAGATGGTTGAAACATTTACAGGTTACTATGTATTTGCTCTTGGTGTTTCAAGATTCATGGCTCTGGCTTATTGGATAATTCAGGTGAGATCAGTTTTTAATTTTTAGTTTAAAACGTTTATTGTTGAACAATTTTGAACAATTTATGGTGGTTTTTTCATATTCTTAAGACTTGAGCATTATTAATGTTTGATATTTTGTAGATCTATGAAACTAGAGGGGCATATCTATTTTTGGCTGGAAGTGGGTATTTTTGGTTTTTGGCTGCATTTGTGGCGGAGATGGTTCAATCTTTCATCTTGGCTGACTTTTGTTATTATTACGTGAAGAGGTACATCTCATTCTCTACAACAATTCATAATTTATATTGTGGCATGATGTCTTTTCTTTTTTTTTCTTTTTATTTCACAAATACTTCATAATAATTAAAATGATACAATTTTATTCAAATTACAAATTTACTCTTCTATTAAAATTACAGATAATTATCTAAAAAGTAATTTTTAATTTATTTTTACAAATAATAAAAATTATTTTTATAATTCTAACAATCTTTATTTATGTAACTATTGTTTTTAAAACTATAAAAAATATATTAGTTTAGAATTGTAATTATAATTATTGTTCAAATATTTTTCTTAGAAATATTTAAAAAATAATTATTTTATTTTAAAAATTTAATTAATAATATACTATTCATAACTATTAATAAAGATATTGGTTTTTTAATTTTTTTTATACATTTATTTACTTTTTTTTTTTAATATTTCAGTAAATATTTTAGTTTATAATTAATTTTTTCAAATAAATTTTATGATTTAATCTTTAATACTGAATTTTTAATTATACTAATCAATTATTATTATTATTGTAAATAAAATATATATTTATATATATATATGTTTATTTATTTATTTCGTATATATATTTTATTGAATAAATTATTATAGTTTACAAAGGAATAGGTTTTCTCATCTTGTTTATTTTCTCAACTTTCGCTCTTTAAAATAGAAACAAATACATAGTACCAATATGATAAAGTTATTGTCCAAAATAAATAAATAAAAAATACATTATACTTACAATATACAATACGATAAACAATTTTTTTTTTTTTACAATACACACAATTTGATAGTATAGATATTCAATTTTATATAACATATTTATTATATAGAATAATTTGTAATTAGACAACAATATAGAATATTTTTGTATCATCAATACATGCACCATCTATTTTTAGAAATTAAAATGGCTTGTGTCTAATATAAACACAACAATTTTTTTTCATATATAATTATTTATATTTCTTTTTTTTTTCAGCTTCGTACAAGGACAACTTTTGAGGAAAATGCCTGTTTGAAGATCATGAATTGATGTACAATGTTTTTGAGTAATTATTTTTAATTAAGTAACTATGTTCGATGGAGGCCAAGTTATCTTAGTACTGTATCATTTCTTATAGATGCGCATTCTGATGTTTAACCTAATAACTTATGCTTTTTTTTTCTTTTTTTTTGTATTTTAATGTGATTTTTTTAGCTAAAGTGGGTATTTCTAAGCTCTTCCTCCTTTTCTTTTCCACATTTATCTACATAGATCACAGAATAAACTTTTTTTTCCTGATATCACACTGATTTCTTTTATGGCTTATGGAAAAAATATTAATTTTATTTATAGTTTTGTGATTATATTTGATATTACGATTACTTAAAAACTTTTATATAATTTTCTAATATAAAATAATTATTATGAATTTTTATAAAAAGAACATCCCAAATAAGTTTCAGATTTTTTTCATATGAGAAATTAAGGATTTATTTTTCATGGTAGTAATAATAAGTTTAGCTTAGTATTAAATCTTATACAAATTATTATTAAAATATATTAAATAAATACAAATTTTATTTTATGAATAATTTTATAAAAATAATTAGATTTTTATTAGTCAAAATCGTTAATTTTATCATATTATCTCTTATAAAATTATTGTTAGACTATTTATAAATATATAAGTCCAAATTTGAATTGGGTGTTTCAATATGAAAAAGATGTATTAAAAATCTCATATTTATTAAAAAAATAAAGTTAAATTAAAATATATTAAAGTATATAAAATAAATAAATTTTATGAATATGAGTTAAATTTAAAGTTTATTTTCAATTATATCTAAAATCAGTTAAATCTGAATTATTTTCAGATAATTAAATTGGGTTATTTTCAGACAACTAACTCTAGGTTATGATTTTGGAAAAATAAGAGTTTTTGAATCATATTTAGATTAGTTTGTAATACGTTACCTTTTTATACTATTAAGGTTGCGTCTTTCCCTAAATACATTTGAAGAGAAAATGATGAGTTTGATGTATAAAAACTTAGAAGAGAAATTTGTAAATTGATGGGTTAGATGAAGGAAAAGTTTGTGGGAAGGTGGAAGAAATAAAGAGCATGTTTTAGATAGATATAGGTTTTATCTCAATAATGGAGATGGAGGAAAGGAAGTAATGAAAGATTCCTTTTATCATCATCATTTAAATCTTCTTACCTCAAAAGATTATACAAAAGAGTTCATCTAAATACATTTAACCCTAAAAAAAATTAAAGAAGAAGAAGAAGAAATTATACAAAAATAATTGAGACATTTAAAAAAATTGTCCACTTTCTTTTTTATTCTTATTTTAAAAAATATAAGTAACTAGTAATATATGGAAGAAGATAAATATTATATTAATCCTAATTATTAATTAGATTAAAATAATATTTATTGAAACAAAATTTTAAATAGGAAAATTAAAAATAAATACTATAATGTGTAAATATATAAAACATTTATTAGTATATAATGATTGATTATTTAATTTTTCTTCATACTATTTTACCTATTAAAAAAATTAAAGAAGTAGTGTAAAAAAATGAAAAATATTAATCACATTTAAAACGTAATATTTTATTATCAACTATTAAATTTAAAAGTGTTAAATACATAAGAAAAATAATTTTTTAACTAAAAAGCTTTTAATTTTGCATTTACTTTGACTATTATTTTTAGGTTGACGCGAGATATAAAAAAAATGCAGAATAGTATGAGATCCAATTTTGCTTTCTACCAATTCAAGCTACTAAAAATATTATTAATGTATTGTAATTAAATTCAATTAATGTGGTATACTTTTATTAAATTTATCTTTATTAAACTTAAATTTTAAGGATTAATACCTTATATCAGTTTCTTATTGTTAAAAATAAAAATTCATTAATTGAGACGTTTATAAAGAAATTAAAAAATGAAGAGAGAAAAAGAAAGTGAAATATTTTATTTATTTATTTATTAATTATAGTATTTTTAGGAATTTTTAATTTTATTTAATTTTTATTTTTAAAATTTTAGATTGTTTTTAATTAGTTTACACATATGTATTTATTGTGATATAAAAATATTTAAAAAAATTATGGTTTAAAATGAAAATAATAAATATAAAATATAAAATATATTTATTAAAATTAAAAAAATTTATTATATATATATATAGAAAAATAAAATAAGAATTAATGTCAAACAATTAACTAGAAAGAGAAAGTGAAACAAAATGAGTAATAAAATAAGAGTTAATGTCAAACAATAAAAGATAAAGATAAAGTGAAAGAGTGTCTAATATATTAAAGAAATAATAATTCGTTCTTATAAATAAATATTTGGATATTGAGCAAATTATATTGAATGCATGTAATGTATAATATATTTACAATAATTTTTTTTAAAAGAATCCATTTCACATGTTAACAATTCTTCTGCTTTTTTTAATTGTCCCATTTTTTAAAGATTATTATTTTTATTTAATTATTATTTTCAAATTTTAAAATCATATTAATTTTTTTATCTAACACTTAATATCTATCTATATATATATTTATTATAATATAGAAATAAAATAAAAAAATAAAAATCTTATAAATATTTTACTAAAATAAAATAAAAAATCTATTATATTTTTTAATTGCTCTAAAAGAATTTTAAACAACACTTAAAAAAAACGAATGAAGTATTTAAACTTCATTATTGGAATAATTTTTTTTATTTATTATCGAGATTGAAGTAATCTCCTCATATACTTTTCATTAAATGTATTTTTTTTAAATCACATGCAATTTCTTTTTATTTCATTAATTTAGTTTTTGTTTTACATCTGACCCCCTAAATCGGTTCCCTGTTCCTCGTATTCTTTGAAAAAACAAGTTTTACTTATTACTTATTTGTTTTCATAATCATATAATATTCAAATTAATTAAATGAATGAGATTCTTTTATAATTTAACTAAATAGTTGTTTTGACTCATTATATAAAAATAAAAAATACCGAAGAATTATCAATAATAAATTTAAAAAATTGAGTTATCACATTAAAATAAATATTCCTTTCTATTTTTAATAAAAATAAAAAATAATCATAATCATATCTTTAATAATAACGTAGGAATAAATTAAATTAAATTAAATTTATTGAAATTATAAAATATTTGTCTCTATTTTAAAAATGGAAAATAATATATTTTCTGGCAAAATAGCACAAATGTTGGGATCATCCCCCTTTGACTCTTTGGACTTTTCTTTAACTGCCTTACTCTCATTATTCTAATTCAAGGAAAGAAATTTATTGTCACATTACCACACCACCATTTGCATGCTCTCTTGTTTACTGTCTCCTCAAAACATCTCTATTATCAAATTTGTGTCCTCAAACCAAAGTATTAGACCAAACCCACATTTTGATTAGTCAATTTTTCTATACACAAATGGGTGCAAAGAGTGGCAATTCTCCAGTGAATGTTTTGTTTGAAAGGTTGAGGAAGCTGCCAATGAAAGTGAAGATCTTTTTGGGGGTGTTGCTTGCTGTAATTGTTTTGGTGGTCTTAAAATTCACCATTAGAAGACGCTTCTATTTCTTCTTAACCTCTGAAGCAATCCACTCTGTGGGGATAATTGCCCTCATATACAAGCTTTTCGCCCTCAAGACCTGCTCTGGTAAATTTCCTTTTCATCATTGATAAGTATATTTACAAATTGTCCTAATGGTTCATTTTTATTGTTGATTGTTAACAATGAATTGTATACTATCACTTGGCCTTTTCTTCTGGTATGTTCTCTGCTTCTTTTCATTTCAGAAAGATTAATTCGAAATGAAAATTTTAAATTTTAGATTACCTTTTCAAAATGAACATTAAGGGTGTTCCTTTTCATTATATGAAAGGACTAATTCAGACCGAAAAATTTACATTTTGAATTAAACTTTCTGCCATAAAAGAAGGTATAGACTGATTTTGATAAAGTACTGAAGAAAAGTTCCTATGATTTTCAGAAATATGTAAAATGTGGATTATTTTTTAATTTAAATTGGGAAAGGGGCTGGCTGGGATTGTTTTTGTTTACTCTTACTAGTTTGCAGGATATGTTTTGTGAATGTGTATAGTGATGACATGAAAATTTATAATAATTCATATGTTTTCTGTCATATCATCTCTCTGTTTCTATAACATCATTTATCATATTTATAGCTTATTCTTTTGTTTTTCTCTTATCACATTCAACCCTGTTCATTTTGGGATGGAGGTAGTGATATAGAAAGAACAGTCTTCCTGCATCAATAATTAGGAGGTTTTGTGCTCACTATGATTGATTTGATCTGTTGATCAGCATGTCTGAACTCATTTTGATTTCTTGTTTAGGGTTTTAATTGTTTTATAATCCATACATAAAAACATGTTGCAGTGGTAGTATTGAATCTACTAATTCAAATGGGTCAAGAGATGAACTGAACCAATACATAAGTGTCCTATTTTTACATATGCAACAAGCACAATCTTTTCTCGATGGAAAACAGGGAAAGGGTTTAGGGTTAAAACAATAACTAATCAAATCTTTCTTCTTTTTTGGTGTATTGGTATGATTCTATTGAAGCAAGTTCTCATTCTAATTCAATTTTCAGGTTTATCACTTATTACCCAAGAACTCACAGCATTATTCCTAGCAGCAAGATTATGTAGTAGCAAATTCAGTTTGTATAGACTCCACTCTGTTGTAGATTTGATATCTCTTTCTTCAACATTAGTGGTCATATGGATGATAAGATTCAAGTTGAAGTCATCCTATATTAAGGAGCTTGACAATATGAAACTATACTTTGTGGTAAATAAACTTAACTCTTCACTCTGTTGTATTGACTTAGAGCATTTTAACCCTTGCTTTTTTCTTCAACTATTTATATGGTTTGTGTTGCATTTACTTTAGAAATTCACAAGTTTTATTATTTACTTTAACTATGTTTCCTGTTTTCTCTCCAAACAAGCCAAAAGGATAATGGTCATGATCAGTTATTTAGCATTTTGTGTTGATTTTGTTCTAATGTACTCAGTCTATGGAGGCACAATGCTTTTCATTTGGCAATAACATCTGTTAATTGTGTGTGCTAGGTGGTGCCTTCTGCAATCCTTGCATTATTAATCCACCCTTTCTCAAGTCACTGGAATTTAACTGGAATTACTATCGCATTCAGTATTTATTTGGAAGCTGTTTCTGTTCTCCCTCAGCTTCGATATATGCAGAATGCAAAGGTTGCTTCTCTAGACTCTGTTCTAATTTCTTTGTTCTGGGATAGTTTTTTTATTTTTTGTTAGTTTTATATATTTTAATTCTCGTATGTTTGTAGATGATTGAAACATTTACAGGATATTATGTATTTGCTCTTGGTGTTGCAAGATTCTTGTCACTGGCTCATTGGTTAATTCAGGTGAGATTAAAATCTTACTTGCTTTTGTTTCCCAGATATTTAATATGCCAAGTTTTAAACAATAGGGGATGGTAACATTCATGTGCAAGAATAATTTCACAATATTTGTAATCATTTGCCTAATATTTCTGCATATAAAACATGGGAATGTATCTCTATATGTGGGTCTATCTTAGGCTAATAATCCAAGATCTATCTCCTTTTTTACTACATGAATATAATTAATTATAGGTTAATTTTTTTAATTAAGACATGCACATATAATGTTTTTAATATTTTGTAGATTTATGACACTCAAGGAAGATTTCTATTATTAGCTGGGAGTGGTTATTTCTGGTTCTTGGCAGCTTTTGTGGCAGAGATGGTTCAATCCTTCATTTTGGCTGACTTCTGTTATTATTACATAAAAAGGTAGGTTTTTCTTACTATTTACAATTTATATATCATGTTCTAGAGGGAGAAATGTGTGAGAGAAGAATAAAAGTAAATAGTTATGATGACATTGTGTAACATATGCAACCAACTTTTTGACCATGAATGATGTATCAATACTTATGTCTTTTATTTTTTTTCAGTTTCATGCAAGGACAACTTTTGAGGAAATTGCCTGTTTAAAGATCATGCTTGTTGCAGAATTTTGAGGAAGATTTTTGCCTCTTTCAGTGTAACTTTGTTTGGGACTAAATTATCTTACTCTTAGTCTTAGACTCTTCTTCCTCCATTTCTTTGATCAATATTTACTCTAGATAGTTCAAATGATGGATTTTAAATATTAAGTCACCTAATTATAGATACATTTCAAAAGGGAATATTGGGTGTTATGTCTAGTGTTAGATGTTAAATTTATATCCTTCAACTCCTTTCAGAATGTACAAAAATAAAAAGAATCTCAAAAACATTAATACATTCTAATGTATAAATTACCTTAATAAAAACTTATTTTTTCACCAAATCAAATTTTGGAGAGTTTTAAATTGTATTGGGTTTAAAATTTGAATTCAAATAATTTCAAAATCAATTTTGTTCATAAAATGAAAAATTTAATCTTTTAGAATATAACAAAAGATGCAAACAATGTAGGAACTTTCAAAATATTCTCGAGATATATAACCTAAACATTTGAACATTTCTCCAAACTGTCCGTAGTTTGAGTAGTATCATTTAACTATAGTTTAAAAAATTTGAGAATCAATGTTCATTATTAAAAAATTATTTATTTATTTAAGACATATATAAATTGGTCTTATTCAAAATATTTTTTACTTGATTTTTGCATAAACATTTTTAGTTTGGATTTGATTGAAAAATTCAGTTTAAATTTCATTGAAATAAATATAGGTTGATATTGATTAACATATTTTTAACTCAATCACAATCCGTTATCTTTATTATTAACTCATTCTTGATTAGATTATTAGGATGAGATGATTATCAACTCAATTTCAATTACATTATTATTAATTTAGTTTTAACTAGATAAATTTTAATTTTAAAATCTTAACAGGTTGGTTTAATCTTAATTAGAATATTATTGACTAGATTAAATCAAAATTATTATCTATTTAAATTTAATAAAGATATCATCATCTTATTTTTCATTAAAATAATATCAATTCGATCTTCAACTAAATTACCATTGAAACACATTAATATAAATGACAGAATTATTCATAAAGAAAATTGTTATGAATAGATTTAACTCATTATAAAACTTAGAATTGTTAATTTTATCTACTCTTTTTAAAAAATCAAAATTATCCTTGTTTATTTAGTTTTTTTTTCTTTAGAAAAAAGTACTCCCTTTATAATTTTCAATTTATATAATGTGATCAATTTTTCTTATTTGGGCTTAAGTTTGATGATGTGTAAGGGCTTTTTTTTCTTTAAGAAAAAAACTAGTCCTGAATTTATTTATTTATTTTTTTTTGTCAACTTGGTCTTAAAAAACAACATGCTCTTAATTAGTTTTGTTTTTATTCTTAATTAGGTTTGAAATTATTAGGACAAGGATATACTTAAGAATGAGTATTGGACGCTAAATATATATATATATATATATATTTTTTTTTCTTTTCTGATTTCCCTTTATGAAGCAAAATTCAAAAAACATTATGATATTTTTAGAGAGTTTTGGTGAATATTATTATCAAAGATGAGTTGTTAGATCATATTTAAGTCGAGAGATTGCACATTAGGGAATAGGGGTGGCCAAATTTTAATAAATATATAAATATTAAAATTCACATAAAACTTATATTTTTTTAAAAGGAAAAAGCATATAATAAAGAATAGTAATTAATAATTTCATGTTTTATTAGGAATTTTTTAAAATTTATTTTAAAAATTAATATTTTATTCATCATTTTTCTTAACAAAAATTATTAATTATATTTTAAAATAAAATAAATTTAGATCCATCATTGCACTCATTAAAATATCTTTAAAATAATAATATTTAATAAAATAATTTATTTTAAAGTTTTAAAAATAGGAGATAAATGTTGTATAGTAATATTATTTTAAAAGTAAATTAAGGAAAAAATTTTACATCTAATTTTTTTAAAATTTAAATATGTCATAATAGAATAATAGATTATGTTATATATCCTTTTATCTTATCTCTTTATACATACACTCTACTTTTCTTTTTATATATAGTCTTTGTAGAGTATAGGATACACCATGAGTATTACATCACAGTTATCAACTCTAACATGCTAAGAGTTTTAGAATTCTAAATCATTGCTTTGGCAACTTCCAATCTTTCTAATTAAGAAATTTTTTTCTAACGATCAAATTTACTCCTTACACTTTACTACACTCATGAACCTAGAAAATCAATCTAACAACATATCAATGAAGATATTCTCAACTATAAACAGCAAGATCATCGCATTCTTTTTTTATTTCTTACTTCCATGACTACTCCTATCTTGACTAAAATGGTTGTCTTAGTACAATTACTCAAGTTTAACAAAAATTATAGATTTACCATGTTGGAAAAACAAGAATAAAGATGAAGAAACTCAAAACTCAACTTAGAAACTACAAAAAAGATAAGTCAATTAATCAATAAACTCTTGATATAAAAAAGATTATTGATACCTTGGCTACTATTGGTTCACCATTCACCATAGAACACCATATTGAAGCACTTCGTGATGGATTATTAGAAGAATATGATAATTTTGTCATTGTTGCCACCTCCAGATGGATCCATATACAGTGGAAGAAATTGAAACATTTTTATTGACACGAGAAAAGAATAGAAAGACATAAAACCTAATAGTAATCTCCCATTCAAGCATATGTTACTGCAACATGTTGGCAACATCCTCAACCATTCTCACACATATCACAATCAAATTTTCAAAATAATCATGGTATTCAGAATTCAAATAGAAGATTTACATCTTATCATTCAAATTGTGAATGATATCCTAATCGAAATTTATCATCCTTTAATTCTAATTTTTCCTAGCATCAAAGCAAATCATGTAGAAAGTAATTATGAGCCTAACTCACCCCCAAACCAGTTCAGAATGTGAGGTTTACACCTCACTTATATACTATAGTTCAACCTCATTTTTAGTCAATGTGGAATTTCCCCAACACCCTCCTCTCATATCGAGGAGTCATTCTCAACTTGAAGGTGACCCAATCTAGGTCCAACAACCTCGCTAACAATCAAGGCTCTACATAGCGGCCCGTTAACAATTCTAGTAACAATCAAGAGTATCAGGCTACCATCCAAGCAAAATCAAACTCAGGTATGTCAAGCGAATAATACAAACATTGATCAGTTAAACCTTGCTACTCCATCAATAGTTCTTGATCCATACTGGTATCCTAACACTAGTGCAACCTATCATATTACTCATAATAGTAGTTATTGGAACCTAACCTTTTAACTAACTGTATTTATCTTTTTTGTTTATTTTTTTGTTTTTCACCTAAATCATCTATATTCGAGTATATATATCCACCATATGTACCAAAAAAAGATAGATATACAATAATGATATAATTCTTTCTTTTTATCTTCTATTGTATTCGTTCATCTCTGTTCTTGCTTTATACTACTGTTGCGTGTGTGAAGGGGAGAAGAAGAAATATCAATATGGTATCAGAGCGGGTTAATACCCTCTCTGCTTTCGCTGCATGATTAATCGCCCACAACGAATCTCTCTACTTCACCACATCTTTTTCACTTTCTTGATCTTCTTGATCATGGACACATACAACTACAATGATGATAACCCTGTCAACCCTTCTAGTCCATACTACCTACACTCTAGAGAAAACCTAGGTATGATTCTTGTAAATTTATAATTGAATGGCAGCAACTACCACACGTGGAGCCGAATAATGAGAAGGGCACTGCTCACTAAGAACAAATTAAAGTTTGTTGATGGAACTATTCTCCAACCAGAGAAGAACTCTCCTCTTTATGATGCGTGGGACCGTGTGATGGTGAATCAAATCGCCCAAAGCGTCATCTATGTTGATAATGCCAAAGATTTATGAAATGACTTGAGAGAAAGGTTTTCCAAGGGAGATCACTTCAGAATTTCATATCTGCTTCAAAAAATATACTCCATCAGGTAAGGAGGAAGAAAGGTATCAGATTATTTTACTAATTTGAAAGTATTGAGGGAGGAGTTGGAATCACTAAGGTCAATCGAGTTTGAACCGTTACCCAACATCAATCGAGTTTTTTCTCTTATTCTTCAACAAGATAAGCAATTGGAGGAAGCATCACTGATAACAAAACCTTTACTAATTCCATTGAGTCTCAAACCAACTGCAACCGCAGCCTAAGAAATCGCAGCCTAAGATCAGCATGAATCACTTGAGATACCAAGGAAGAGGGAGAGGTAGGAATCCTAACTTTTGGAAGCAATGCAGTCACTGTCACAAAATGAATTACACAGTTGATAAGTGTTATTCCAAACACAAGTATCTTCTTTGGTTTAAACAAAAAAGATAAATGCAGTTAGTTAAAAGGTTAGCTTCCAATAGTAGTAATCTTCAAAATCAATCAATATATACTAGATTTAATAAGGCGAAACTAGGTAATGGATCAAAATTAAGAACAATGCTCATGACAAATTCCAACGGCATAAAGCTAGACTTGTAGTTAAAGGACTTAATCAAGTTAAAGATTTTGATTTTAAAGAAACTTTAGTCTGGTGATCAAACCAACAACCATCAGAACTATTCTCACTCTCACTATCTCTTTCAAGTGGTCAGTTCATCAAATAAACATTAATAATGCATTTTTGCATGTGATTTAGAAAACTTTTCATAAATTTGTTTATGAAAAAATTTTCATTAATTTGTTTGTAAGAATTTTTAATGAATATGTTTGTAAGAAATTTCTAATAAATTTTTTTTAAAAAATATTTTCTATTAGTCTTTTCCTTACAAATTTATGATGTAAAAGTATCTCAGAAAAATTGTAAAAAAAATTATATTTTTTATTAATTTTAAATATTACTTACAAATTTATTTTATAAAAAATAATTTTTTTTAATATATTAACCCCTTCCATTATTTAATATTATAATATACACAAATTTATTAAAGAAGTAACAATAATTTTGTCAATTTGATGAGATATATTGATAAAACAAATACGTCATTAATCTAACAAGATATTTAACATATTATAGAAAAGTACTTCTATAAACAAAATTTTAATTTGTATAGAAAAACCAATAATAAAAAGTTGAAAATTGAAAACTACATAATTAAAATTCAATTTATAAATATACTCACTAAGACTTTGAAAATGAAAAAAATTTAAACATTTAACAAATTTTATTAGCATTTTTTTATATAAATACAACTTTGAATTATGAAGGAATATTATGAATAATTCAAAATTTAAGAAATGATTGAAAAAGTGAAATTAATAAATCATGAAAATTAATTTTACTATATATATAAGTAAGTGTAATACATTATTTTTTATTATCTTGAAATTATATCGATAAATTTCTTTCATTCTTTTATTTCATCAATGTACAATTATGTGCAAATGTTAAAAAAAAATTATATTTATTATAAAATTATGAAAAATCAAGTGTATGAAATTTGTTATAAATTAAAATTATATTTTTCTAATCTAAGTTTAGAATTGTAGAAATCTAAAGTAATTTGATAATTTTAACAAATTATTGATTTTAGCTTATGTAATTGTGAATGAATTTTATGCAGAAATACATTATTTTACATAGTTAAAAGGTATTAATAGATAAATTAAAATTAAAATTAAAAATCCAGCCTATCAAAAAATCAATGAAAAGTATTTGTTAGTAAATAAAAATAAATCTAAATTTATATAAAATTATTTTTACTAAAAAAATAACAAATATATAAAATAATTACATACATTTAAAAAAATTATTAAATTTTTATAATTGAATCGAATATTTACAGAATAAAAAAGTAATTAAAACTTATAAAAAAAACATATAAAATTATTTATAATGCATCGATAACTTCAAGAAGATGAAACTTCACAAGGTGAAACTTATGACAGCTAGAATAACACAGCACTGTGTCACGGCCACGTCCTCCTCAGATATCTGCCACCTTCCACCACGTAACGTTCATGCATACCCGTTCATGCATACCCGATGCCACTCTTTATTTTTCTTTCTGTTTGCATTCATTTATTTGTTTCATTACTCAGACTCTCTGCAGAGTCACATTCTCAACTTAAAGATTCTATTGAATTGTTTGTGTAAATACAATTTTGAATTAAAGAGAAGGATTAGAAATAATTAAGTTTAAAAAGTTTTTAAAAAATTAAAATTAATTCATTTTGATGTTGAGTAATATTTCTATAATCTTCAAATTCTATCAAAGAAATTCTTTCATATGGAATTATTAAAAATTTATATTTTTTATTTCTAACTTTAGAATTATCAAAATCAACTTCTATAAAATTCAAGTATATGTAATATCATAATATGCTAATTTAAAAAAATATTGATTTTATGTAATTTTAAAAATGTAATATCTATTAATATAATTAGTTTAAAAAGTGAAATTATACATAACTAAATTATTTTATATAATTAAAAAGTCTAAGTAACTAAATCATATTTTAAATTAAATCTAGCCTATTAAAAAAGAAAAAATACTTGTTATAAATAAAAATAATTTAAATTTATACTAAAATAAATAAGAAACAGAAAACATATTTGTTAATAAAAATGAAGTTATACAAAATTATTCAGAACATTTAGAAAAATAATTTATTAAATCATTGAACGTAATATTTAAAAAATAAAAAAGTAATTAAAAATTATAAAATAATTTATAATATATTGATAATTTTCATTCCACAAACTGGAACTTATGACAGCTACAAAACCTCTTGTATTGCTGACAGCCACGTCATTCTAAGAAATATGCCACCTTCCTCCACGTAATATATATTCATAAATATATCATGCCACGTGTTATTTTCTTTATTTCTTTTTGGATTAAATTTTTTTTTCTTTACTCATCTTATCCTATCTTCTTTACCACGTCACATTACTTAACTCTAGTTATATTTAGGTTATAATATTATATAAATTTAAATTTAGATTAATACTTTTATGTTTTATTTAATAAAAAAATAACATAATAAAATAATTTATATTATATCAATAAGATCAAGGAAATAAAACTTCACAAGTTCACACTGTCATAGCCTCGTTCTTCTCAGAAATCAGCCACCTTGGACCACGTAGTGTTCATGCATAGCCGATGTCATTCTTTATTTTCTTTCTCTTTTCATGCATTAATTTGTTTCTTTCCTTCCACATCCTGGTCCACCTTCTTCACACTCTATCAGGTCTCAAATTTCGAACACCATTAGTCATAAAATAATTATTTTTTATTTATTAAAGATAAATAATTTATTATAATTATATTTAAAATAAAAGTTTTTATAATTGATCCTAAGAATATTACTATAATATTTTCTCTTGTAAGTTTTTGTTAATATATATATTTGATCTTTTACGTAACACCTTTTCCTAAGTTATTTTATGAAAAAACATAAATCAAAATATCTTAATTTCAAGAGAAAATATAATGATATCTTTTTTAATTTAGACCTTAATATTCTATGAATATTTTAGGATAAGTCTAAAGAATAAATTAATAGAAATGTAAATTTAGATCTAAAAACTATGAAATAAAGAAAAATCAAAGGTAAAATAAAGGATTTCAATGGAGAATATTTATGTAAAGTGAAAGATAAATAAGATGATCCAAAGGATAAAATAAAAATTAAAAATTAAAATGGTGAAAACATATATAGTAATTGTTTGTTCATTAATGATAAACTGATAACCATGTTATAAAAGTATATTATGTTTATGGAATATACAATCTTAAATTGTTTATATTTATAACTTTTCATTCCTAATTACTAATCCTAAAATAAATAATTATATATGTAATAATGTATTTAATTTTTATATTCTATTGATGATTAAAATGTAAAATATATAAGAGATGTGTCAACGAACTATTTTGATGTTTTTAATATCTGTCAAATAATTTTTGTTGTTTTACCATATACTTTTTTTTTAAGGCAGTGTTTTTGTCGAACATGTTAACTTTCTTTCTAACATTTCTATAATGTCTCTTTCATCGTTTTTTATTGTGAAAAATGAACCAATATTCTTTATTCTTATCCAATTAATATTTTACATAATAAATATATAATAAAAATATGTATTTATCCATATTAATCAACCTAAATATTAAAGAATTATATTTCTTAGCAAGCAGGGAAAAGTTTATAACCTGACTTTGAATATAAAATAAATAATATTAGGAAAAAAATCCTCTTACATTATAATAGTGATAGCACATTGTCAAAGTGTCCAATAAGATTAATAATTGATAATGAAAAAGAAATCTACAAAACCCTAAGAAAAAATATGAAAGAAGAAAGAAAATAAAAATAATAAAAAAAAAAGAGAAAAATAGAGTTCATTGATTGGTTGAAGCACCCTATTTGACCCCCTCGAAGGAAACAAGCATGGAACCCAACCCAACCTAGAGAAAGTGCTTGTGCTTCATCTCACACCATGAAAGCAAAGCAAGGCAACAAGTCGAAAGGGAGAAAGCGCACTGCAAAATCTCATTCAAAACCAAAACTCACTTCACCTCACCATATGAATCTCAACCAAGAACCTCCCACAGGCCAAGATGCACTTCCAACAATGCCAATTCAGAATCCTTTGTCCAACGAAAACTCAAGCTCCTCGATGGGGGAGACCAAAGGTGAAAAGGGAAAGCCCCCAAAGCCTCTCCCTCTCACCACTTCAATGTCTCAAATGCCATATGTGACCACAAAAGGGAAGAATGGGAAAACTGTTAATGGCTTCCTTTACAGATACAACAAATCTGAGGTTAGCATTGTTTGTGTCTGCCATGGAAGCACATTTTCTCCTGCGGCGTTTGTGCAGCATGCAGGTGGCACAGACATCAGAAACCCTCTGAGGCTTATCACTGTAATCCCTTCTGCTCTGGGGTGATCAATCCCTTTCTCAGTTCTACATCTAATAGCGTGTTTGGAAATATGTTGAGATGCTTGGAGATACAAGCTATTATTAGCTGGGAGAAACACTCTATCAGAGAGAGCTGCAGAATAATTTGATTCAAGTTTCAAGTTTCTTCAAGTTTCAAGTTTCTTCGAGTTTCAAGTTTGTTCAAGTTTCAAGTTTCTTAAGTTTCAAGTTTCAAGTTTCTTCAAGTTTCTTAAGTTTCTTAAGTTTCAAGTTTCTTCAAGTTTCAAGTTTCAACTTTCTATGTTATGTGATCTTTTTCGCTGATTATATATTTTCGTTACAGGAGCTTTCTACTAACTATGCTAACTGACTTAACATGCAATTACTCTAATTGAGGTTTTCTGGTTTTAGATTAGGTTAATCATCTATTATATGATCAAGTTATGTAAACTTGTACATAATTACAAATCAATTTTTAGTTATATTAAATTACAAAAAATATTAAATTTTATAATCTTATATACATCACTCTCACTTAAACATGTTGCTGCTGCTAACCAGGGTTAAGATTTCCAATGCTTTTCAATTTCTTTTCATACTCTATCTTCCAAATCAACTCAATTAACCAAACAAAATTTTTTATAACTTCATCTTCTATACCTTCTTTGAAGGGAAATTTCCACATGACATGTATGTTTTTTATTTATACTTATTATTACTAACTTTGCTGTTGTGATTGCCTATTTCAAAAAAATCCAGTAATGGTTCTAGCTGCAATTTTTCTATTCTTTTGAAAAATGTTTCAAAATAAGAGGAGAGTTTGCCAATTCTTTTTAAAACTTATCTTAAATCATTTTCTGTTTTTTTTTGCAACAATTTAGAACATAAACACTGAAATCCGTCTATCTAAACTTTATGAACTTATGCTGAAAAATAAATTAATAACTCTCTTATTCAAATTATTCAAAACTGGTCACATAACAATCTTTGAATCACTCCAAAAGGATTAAAAAATAAAAATAAAATTATGAACACGAAAATTTAACAACCTAGTCTTTGAAATTTAATAAAAAATAATGTGTTAATCATGAAAATGAAAATTTAATACCTAGATTTTGAAAATTTAGTGCGAGTAAATATCAGTTTTACAAATATAATGAAATAACTAATAATGTGTTTTCCTTTGCATATATTAAAACTAGACTCATCAAAGTTCCCAATATAAATTTTTATAATTCTTTTGAACATTATATATATTATTTAAATAAATTTTCCTTTCCGAGGATTGAAAATGAAATTTTCAGATTCTAGACAGGAACAAACCGCTTTAATAAGAAAAACCACTATAAATTATATATATAATAAGTTAAGATGAGATATTTAACTCCCTTAAAACTAAATTCAATAAACTAAATATTTAGCTCCCTTAAAATTTAAATTCAATAAACTAAATATGTTAAAAAATGTTTATAGCAAAACAGTTGAATGGACGTTGAAACTAATAATTCTATAACAAATAGACTCTAGTCATTGGGTCAAGATATAACAAAGATCTTACATAGTAGATCGAGAAGTACCTGATATTTGTAGTAAGCAGATTGGTCGAGATATGTCTAACCCATTAAAAAAATATCCTGTCATTTTTTATCTGAATCATATATAATAATAATTCCTCCGAGATTCTTGAGAGCATGCCATATTTGATATGAATCACGTATAATCCCTCCGAGATTCTCAAGAAAAGATAATTGATATCAGAGAATCCTGTAACATTAAGGTTAAAAGATAAATAATAGATTACAAAAGATTCGTAACAATTTCAAAAAGGAAACAGATAATCATAACGGATCCTATAAAAAACAATATGCAACAATTCAAAAGGTTGAAGAACAACAGAATCACTTAAAGGATAAACAAGTTTTCTTTGTTTTGCTTGATGACAAGTGTGGCAAACAAAGTCTTTGTTACATGAAACACAAAGATAACTATCTTTCATAGTTTTTAATCTGGCAAAAGATGGATGTCCCATCCTGAAATGCCACAAATGAATATTCTAGCTAGCACAATGTGTTGAACAACAACACAATAACAATGGGAATCAGATTTAAGCATGTATAAACCAGCAAGCAAGTCAACTAAACCAATCTTTTCTTTGGTTTTCATATCTTGTATAATACAATTTGTTGGAGAAAAAAAAAGTTCACAATTGAGAGATTTGGTAAGCTTAGATACAGAAATCAAATTGAAGGTGAAATTTGGAATGTAAAGAATATCTGTTAGGAGAAAATTTTTTAATTTATGACTCCATAATGAATAGTAGAAACAGTTTTTCCATTTGAAAGTTTGACAATAATTGGTTTTATAATATTGTATAACAAATTTGAATTTGAGAAAATAGAAAATCAATCTTATTCATATTAAAAATTCGTATAAGATTGTACATATATAGATTAAAGACTGAAAATAAGGTAATAACAGTAAATATTAAGGAAATAAAATAATTACAAAGGTGGAATAAAATAATTATAAAGATATGTAAAAATCTATCATAATGGAGACTAATCTAGCAATATAATCTAATGATTTGATCATATGTATTAAAATCTGACTGATCACGTGTATTAGCCCCTCTCAAACTGGAGAATGTATATTAGTCATTCCCAGTTTAAAGAAAATGGACTTAAATGGTGCAAGTGTAAAAGGTTTTATATAGATGCCAACCAATTGTTATGTTGAAGGGATAAGCAGAAGATGAATAAGGTCTTGGTGAAACTTCTCTCGAACAATATAACAATCTAAATCGATATATATTGTCTGCTCATGAAATTTGGGATTATGAGCAATATGAATTGCGAAACGATTTTCGCAAAAAAGTGACACATAAGAGGGTTCAGTGGCTAGCAAATCTTGTAATAAATAAGATACCCATTGTATTTCACACATTGTTGCTACGAGTGCACGATATTCAACCTCACATGAGGATCTTGTTGTAGTAGTTTGTTTCTTGGATTGCCATGAAATTAAAGAAGAACCAATGTATAAACAATACCTTGTAATAGATTTTCTAAAATCAATGCAACCGGCCCAATCAGAATCACTATATGTTGTGAGCTTATGAGTGTTTGATGATGGATAGAAAAGACCACACCTAGGTGAACTTTTGATAAAAGGACTCTGTGAACAGCTATTTTGATGTTTATATGGAAAAATATTTTTATGAAAGATAACATTCCTAAATATTGACAACTCTCTAATCTTAAGATCAAATACAATATAACCTTTTATACCATTTTATATCCCAGAAAAATACAATATAACCTATGACTAACAAGTGTGAAGGAGAAACAAAGTGATCCAAAGACCTTGAGTTGAGTGAGGTCTGAAAGACATTTATGTACGAGTTGATAAGGACACTTGTTATCTAAGACTGGTGTAGGGATCTTGTTGATAAGATAAATTGAGTGCAAAACTACATAAGACTAAAATATGTTTGGAAGATTAGCTTGAAACAATAAGGCTCAAGCAACATTGAGAATATGTTGGTGTTTTCTCTCTACTATGAAATTTTGTTGAGGAGTTTCTACACAACTTGTTTGACAAATTATTCCTTTTGTAGCATAAAATTGGTCAAGTTTGAACTCCCTACCATTATCAATTCTAATGGCTTTAATTGTGGTTTGAAACTAATTTTCCACCAACGCACAAAAAAAATTGAATTAAAGGTCTAACTTTTGCCTTATTTCTTAACAAATGAATCCAAGTGTGTCTATTGTAGTCATCCACTACAGTAAGAAAATAAGAGTAACTATCCATAAACATTACAGAAACTAGACCCCAAATATTAGCATGAATTAACTCAAAAATTGCAGTGATAAAGGAAGAACTCAAAGGAAAACTCAACTTTCTTTTTCTGTTTTGCAGTATGACATATATCACAAATGTGATTTTTATTACAATGAATAAAAGGAAACATTTTACTAATTGTCTTACCTCTATCAGAAGATGGATGACCCAATCTATAGTGCCATAAATTGGGCAAACTAGAAGGAAAACTAAAGGAAAAGTTTTCTGAAATGGTGTTGTGAACAGAGGATTGAGAAGACTTAGTTGTTTGTGTGAGAATGTATGGGTCTCTTTCTGCTTTAGTTGTGCCAATCAACTTGCAAGCATTTAAATCCTGTATTAAACAAACATCACCAAGGAAAGTCAATTTACAATGAAGGGTTTGAGTTAATTTCGTCACTAATATTAAATTGAATTTGAAGCTTGGTAGAAATAAAATGTCGGTCAAAACAAAACTGGATGAAAGATGAATTGTGTCAGAAATTTTGGTTGAAACAGAGATTCTGTTGGGAAGGGATACTTTTATAGGTGGTATATTCTTGTATGCAGTAAAGTGATTGAGGGAATTTGAAATGTGGTTTGTGGCACCAATGTCCAGGATCTATCTAAATAAAAGTACATTACCATTATTGGTTGGATCTGAATTAGTACACGTATTTACACGAGCAATATAGGGATATGTGACTTCATTATCCATTGATGCGCATAGCAGAACTCCCCTTAGAGAGCTCTGATACCATAACAAATTTGAATTTAAGAAAATATAAAATCAATCTTATTCATATTGAAAATCCATATAGGATTGTACATATATAGAAATTAAAGACTGAAAATAAGGTAACAGCCAAAAATATTAAGGAAATAAAATAATTACAAAAATTAAATTAAATAATTATAAAAATATGTAAAAATTTGTCATAATAGAGACTAATCTGGTAACATAATCTGAAGATTTGATCATGTGTATTAGAATCTAACTTATCACGTGTATTATTGTAAGAAAAGAATTCAGATAAAGAGAAACACACATGACCAGTAGCTCATGAATATATTACCCAAGAAGATGTAAAAGAATGAGAGTTACCAGTAGGTGATGCAATAGAATTGGTAGAAATAGATGCTATCTGATTGACATGTGGTTGATTATCAGAATTTTGCTGTAGAAGATTCATAAAAGATTTATATTGTTGTGATGATAAACAAATGTTTGATTCATCACAATTCTTGTTATCATTGTTCTCATCCATAGTATGATTTTCTTGGCTGCTGATATTATTTACTTGAGTATTTCTTTGATTTGAAAAACAATATTCAGGAGGAAAGCCATGCTTGAGAAACCTTTTCACTATGATCAATTTTTCCACAAAAGGTACAACAAACAGGAGCAGTGAGATTATCCTAATTCAGATTAAGGTTGACCTTATTTGTAGTGGCTATGAGAACGTTATTTGTAAGTTGTGTTCCTTGCTGGGTAACGAAGGAGAAGATCTTTGTAACAGAAGGGATAAGATCCATTAAAAGAACATGAGATTTGATGTTATTATACTAATCATTCAGCCTTTTGAGAAACTGCATAGCTTGATCTTCAATATTCCTTTGCGCAATTATGCTAGCCATGGAACAAGAACATTTATTCTAGCATAAACAAACTACATCAGGCTTAAAGTTCTCAAGTTCATCCCACACAACCGAAGCTTTGTAAAGTATTTAGAGACAGAAAGACTGATCTTCTCTCATGTTCTACTTCTCCACTCCTAACCCTATAAGGAAACTAAATAGGAAATCTTGTACCGGATTTTCATCTAGTAAAGTAAGAGCTCATATTCTACCGCATACATAAGGTTAATTTTTTTAGGGTATGGAGCCAACTCGTCATATGGCATGCTAGACAAGGTCCACCAGTTCTCATCTAGCGAAAGGTATGAATAGGCAGTAGTTACTACTCGCCGACGACAGCTTCTAATTGTAGCCGTCTCGTGCCATTGGTTATCAAAGATACGGTGTAAAGCGATTGATTTACCTCAACAATCATACTTTATCTATCAAGGATCTTTCAGTCTTGAGACATTCATATGTTCTATCCGTAGGGGCTACTGCTTTCAACCTACATAAGGGGTGTTGCTCCTACTCCATACCAAGAGCTCTCCAAAGCCTCCACGTGTGCGATACCTTGTCGATGGTTTCTACAACTACATACGCTAATTGTTGAGTAGATTTCTTTAACATAAACTACTTTTTATTAATTGTATGATAAGCTTTCTTTAACATGAACTACTTTTTATTAACTTATTAACTGTAAGCTAAGCAAAGTGGAGAAAGAAAGAGGAAAACTCTAGGTGGGATGTTTCTCTCATATCGAGCTAAGATTAGTTCTTGTACTATCCCGAGGTAGGTCCCTCAAAGGCATACTGACGGGACAGTAAAGTGTGAAGAGGGGAGCACTTACCCAGGAAGTGAGCATCTTAATGGCGAACGTACGGGGAAGGGCAATTCAAGGTACTATGAACCTTTTCTTTCCTTTAAATAGCATAGCTGTCAATAGCTGTAAGGTAGCTTGAAGCTATAAGGTAGCTTGAAGCTAGTCCTGAGCAAGTGAGTTAACCTTGGGTGAGGAACACAAACTATAATCAAAGCAAAAGTCAGAGCAAAGATAGAGAGAAAAAGATAGGCAAATGAGATAACCTCGAACGGATAAGTAAGGCTGTTATTCTTGACCTAAGGAAGGAATAAAGAAAGGCTTTTTCCGTTCTATAGATATTATATATATATATATATATATATATATATAGTATAATATAGTAGAACAATAACAAGCTACTTAATTTTATAATACAGTCTAAACAGTAGAGTGAACAATAAGGATTTATTCCTAATTTCTCAAAGGGCTTATAGGACTTTAATCCTTATTGAGTATTAGTACTTAATAGGGGTCAATCCTTAATTTCAAATAGAAAGGTATGTCCCTATATATAACAATAAGAACTCGATGAAAACCCTTAAAAAAAATTGAGTCTAAAGAACTTGTAAAAGCTGGTATTATCAGTGAAGTTTTTCTCAATTATGAACAACAAGATCAATTACTCTGTTGTTTGACTTCTTGTATCGATGACAACACTAATCCTTACAAAGATGGTTGGTTTTAAGCAATCATAGTCGATTTAGAAAATATTAGAAGTCCATTATGTGTCTCAGACTCATGCCAAGGTGAAAAAATTGAAGATATAGTTGCAAATGATTAAGAAAGACGAGTCAATTTCAGAATATTTGCATGTCATCAAGAAAATATTAGATTCACTACTTGCAATTGGTTTTGCGATTTCTAATGACAATCTTGTTGAAGCGATTTTAGATGGTTTTCCTGAAGATTATGATGATTCTTTTGTTACTTTTGTCACATCACGTTTAAATCCATCAAGTGTTGATAATATTGAGACACTTTTGATAACTCAAGAAGAATAAGCCCATTAGAATCTGATTCTAGCTAATACTACTTTTGGATCTAGTCATTCTTCTAGTAGAGGAAAAAGGAGATAATTCAACTTTTAAAAAAGGAAGATCTAACTTTTATGGTGGCTACAATCCAATTTAGAAGGAATATCCAACAATGGAAGAGGCAATGACAGATGGAATTGGGGTCAAAACTCAAATAACTCTCTGAATTAGACCATAATATCAAATTTGTGGTAAATTTCGACACTTAACACTTAATTATTAGCAGAGATTCAATCAAAATTTTCAAGGTCCTCCTCAAATAAATCATGCTCAGTATCTATGTTTCGCTCAATCTAATAAAAAATTCATTATAACACAAATAGTTATTTTGGATCTCTTTGGTATCCAGACACTAAAACAAATCATCTTATCATATAACAAGTAATGAGAGAATTTTTTTTTTTCAAAACTAATTACACATAAAATAATTATATAAAAATAAGTAATAGTTCAAATTTGTTCCTTAAACATATTAGAAAATTTTAAATTTTATGATTTAGAATAAAAAAAAAGTTAATGTGTCATAGTTTTAATTAAGTATTTTGATTTCAGATTTATTAGTTATTAATATATATATATATATATAAATTTAAATGTTTAAAAAATTCTATTAAAAATAATTTAAAATCTAAGAAATATTTAAATTTGGATTTATTAATTGTTATATAATATAAAAAAGTTTAAATATATTATTTTTTAATCTTCAAATTTTATTAATAAATTTCTTTCATTATTTTACTTATAAAATCGTAAAAATCTATTTATTATAAAATTATAAATATCAAATGTATAAGTCCATTATAAATTAGATTTATATTTTTTCAATCTAAGTTTAGAATTATTGAAATCATATATAATTTGATATTATAAAATCGTAAAAATCTATTTATTATAAAATTATAAATATCAAATGTATAAGTCCATTATAAATTAGATTTATATTTTTTCAATCTAAGTTTAGAATTATTGAAATCATATATAATTTGATAGTTTTAAAAGTTTATTGATTTTATGTTTATTGATGTAATTGTGAGTGAATTTTATAAAAAATAAATTAATTTATATAATTAAAAAATCCTAGCAACTAAATTATATTTTAAATTAAAAATTTAACCTATTAAAAAAGAATGTAAAATAGTTATTTTTTATTAAATTAAAATTAAATTAAATTTATAAAACTTATTTTTACTTTTAAAAAAATAAGAAAACAATAAATATATTATTAATAAACAATAAAGTTATATCAAAATTATTTATAACATTTAGTGAAAAAAAGAAATTATTAAACCCAATATGTAAAAAATAAGAAAATAATTAAAATTTATAAAAGTAACATAAAATAATTTATAGAAAGATGATAAACATACACCTCAAAAATAGTCTTGGATCCATCTTACACCTGTGATATAACATTTTTAAATTATAAAATAAATAATATTTATTGAAATGTACTAAAAATTGAAAGCAGTAATAGGTGTAGAAGGATTAATGGGTCAGAAAATGACACTCCACAGGTTGCAATTAATGACAGCTAGAAAAACACTGCAACTGTGTCACAGCCACGTCCACTTCAGAAATCTGCCATGTTCGACCACGTAGGGATGAGTCATGCATGCCTCGTGCCACGCATTATTTCTTTTTCTGTTTGCATTCACTCATTTGTTTCTTTCCTTCCACATCTGGTCCACCTTCCACACACTCTCGCCGCGTCACATTTCCAGCATCATTACTTTTAAATTAGTTATTTTTATTTTTATTTTTATTTTTATTTTCAAATACTGACAATATTTTACTATCATAGAATAAAGATCAGAACATAAAATAAATCTTCTGATATTATTTTTAATAGTATAATTTTTATATATAAATATAAATAATAAATATTTAATATTAATTTTAAAATAACCTGATTTATATACAACACTAACTTTATTTCTTCTTATAATGAAAAAAAATATATATAAACTAGTAAATATTATATTAAAAATTAAAGTTAAAAGAAATATATTAAATATAATATTAAAAATGAAAGTTAAAAGAAAAGTGTACTCAATGTTTTAGGTATTCATGAGAAAAAATATAGTAAGTATTCAAAAAAATTTATAGAATTGTTTTTAACCGTTTATTAATTATTATATTTACAATTCTTATTTTACATAGTAAAAATATTTTTTACTTTAAATTTTGAATATATTTCATCCTTTATATATTGCCTTTTCCGGAGGTTGTTTTAAGAGAGAAAACATAAATAAAAATAATATAGTTTAAAAAGAAAATATGACGATAATTTTTTGTTTATTGTTTAGGCTATAATATTCTATAATTTTCAATTTAGATTAATATTTTTTTTATATTTCATAAATTTATTAAAAAATAATATATTTATGATTATTATTATAATATCACCGTCTTAATTAAAAAATATATAATTATAGAAATTATTCATTTCTATATGTTTTTATATTTTTTTATAATGAAAACTTTAAAATTTAAAGTAAGACAAATATTAAAGAAAAAAAAATGTTTGTCTGAAAATTATAAAGGTGAAGAAAAATGACTTAATTTTAGAAACAGTGATTAAAACTAGTATATATACATTCAAAGAAATATACTAAACCAAATATAAATTTGTATGAATTTAAAACTGTAAATAAATTATTAAAAGTAATAAGATAAGTTTAAAAAATAAATTAATAGAAATTTACATTTAGATCTAAACACTATGAAATAAAACAATCAAAAGTAACATAAAGGATTTCAAGTAATGGAGAATATTTATGTAAAGCTAAAGATAAATAAGATAATTAAAAGATAAATAAGATAATTAAAAGAACAAATTAAAAATTAAAATAGTGTTTGTTCGTTAATGATAACTAGTAGATTTATAGAAGTATATAAGGTTTGTGGAATATACAATCTTAAATGTTTATATTTATAAATTTACATGGCATTGTTACTAATTTCTAAATATATATATATATATATATATATATATATATATATATAGTATTTAATTTTTTTTATATATGTCTGTCAAATAATGGTTTGTTCTTTTTTTATTTTATTAACTATTTTTTTCGTGACATCTTAAATTTATTTTGTTAATGATATCTCTACAAAATTTCTTTCATCATTTTTTTTATTTTAAAAATCAATCAATCATTTTTTTACTTTTCATCCTATTAATTTTTTACTTTTATCCCTAATAAGTATATTATAAAAGTATTTCTTTATCAATATTGATTGATATAAGTGATAAAAATTTACATCTTAACCAAGTAGTAAAGAGTTTATAATATAATTTTAAATATAAAATAAATAATATTGAAAAAAAAAATCTTCTTAGAGAATTATCAAAGTCTCCAATAAGGTTAATAACTGATAATGAAAAAAAAAAATATCTACACCGCTATGTATGTAAATCTAAGAGAAAAAAAAACAGCACACTCTTTCTTATAAATAAAAGAATATAATAATTATAAGGACAAATATTTCTCATATCAAATTTATCTATGAAAGAACAAAGAAAATAAAAAGAAAAAATTATATATATGTATATACAATTAAGAAAAAAAAAAGTTAAAGTTAATACTTTACTTAAAATACATTAACAAAATATTTTTTTTAAATTACTATATACATTATATAATTAATTTTACAATAATTATGTATATAATATTAGAAGGATAAATTTTATCCTGACGATCACATAAAATTTAAATTCAAGAAAAATAATAAAATTTTTGAAATAATCTCTAATATGTATTATACATATTTATCTGATTGATGATGTGATAGAACAACGATTTTAATAAAAAATAATATTAAATTTAAAAATAAAAAATATTGAATGATTTGAAATATAATTGTTTAATGTATGATTATGATTCATGTGAAGAGCGTAGAAGTACGTGAAAAATTCCCTCCCGAAACGTCGACGTGTCACTTTCCTCAACGAGTTCCACCGCGAGTACACCCCAATGAATCACCCTTGGTTTCTCGTAACGTCACCATCACCTTAAAACCACCCTTCACGCTTCACTTAACCACCTTCCACGTTTCGACCTCGCAAAACCCAACACCCTCCCCTCAACTCACCTCCACCCGCCACGTGTCCCTACCTCGCCAAGCGGCACCACGCTCTTTCCGCGCCTCGAGATTCAAGTAATGCAGAGCTAGAGATTCGCGCTCCTCCACACTCCGCCACGTGTCCCCCCTCCCCTCCCCTCACCGCTCGCCACGTGTCGCTCGCAGAACCTTCGATGAACAGATTCTCATTCTCCGTTCCTCCATAACAAAGGATTTAGCGGTGCATCCTTCGTTAACGCGCTCATTACGTGTCGCTAACCGCCACCCCCGCCTTCTCCACTTCCGCCACGTGTCCCTCCGTTCCCGCTTAATAAAAATAATTAATTCTCCCTTTTTTTTTTTCTCATTCGAATAAATCGTAAATCACTGTGCCCTTGTTATTGTTGTTATGTTACGAATTACGATTCTGCGGAGCGATGGTTGAAGTTGACGAGGTTGAGCTGGATTTGGCATTGTCCATTGGGGGGAGTTTCGGCAAGCACACGGTGGAGAACCCCGCACCGGATTCCAAACCCGAACCACTTCCTTCGGATTCGTTTACGCACGAGGTGGTCGAACCTCACGAGAAGCGTGAGATTCAAGCGTTGCGGAGAATGGAAGCCAAGAAGAAGCGAGAGCAGAAGCGGGAGCGCGTCAGAGAAACGGAACCCGAGTGGGAACAGGTTTTTAAGAAGGAGAAAACTGAATGCCGGAACGCCGTTAGTGGCTCTGGCCCGTGTAGAACCACGGAACCGTTTCGCCTCCACCCGTTTGCGCCGGTGGAGTACTTTCCTTTGAATAACGTCTTGCCGTTACCGTGCTGGTTCGGAAGCCAGAAGAAAGCAGGTGGAGTTGACGGTGTTAACGGTGTTAACGGCTATGATAAGAAAGCAGTAGCGAAGTCTAATGGGTCTTCTAGGTGCAGTTCTTCTGCGGTTTCGGATTACCAAAGCTCTTCTCGTGAAGGTACTTATTTTTAATTTTTCTCTTTTTCTGTTCTTCCTCTATTCAATGTTATTCCCATTCTGGAAATGAAAACTGCATGCATGGACCTGAAATGATAAAAAAAACCATCTATTGACTGATTCCAGTTCGAAAGCTGTGTAAAGTAATTATTGTGATGTTGTCAAAGGTTGAACATAATCAAGAGAAGAAAGTTGTGTTGCAGTATTATGGAGTTATATCTTTTGGTATGTGGGGTTGGTTGCATGCACATTAAAAATCATTGTCAATCACTATCTCATGCAGTTTAAAGTATAATGCAGATTAGCCTTATCCGAGTTTTTTAATATGGCACAATGCTACATCCCTAGTTGAACTATTATTCATTCAAACTGCTACTTGATTTTTTTTCACATTAGATTTTTGGTACATAAAAGTTACATTGAACTCCTATTACCTCAAGTTGAGTCAGTGAATTTATTTGAAGAGACCAAGTTCCCATTTTTTTTTTACAGTCCGAAAACGCAAATTTCATGAAAAAAAAAGGATTTTTTTTATTAGAATGTGATCACCATTCTTGTGTCTCGGTTTCTTTATTGTGCTTTAAACTTTGAACAAGCATGATGGTGTGCTGTGCTGTTTTTTATTCAGCGATTTGCCATCAATCTTTATATCGTCCTACTTTCAAAAGATGGCATACATCTTGTTTCAAATTTATCAAAGCCTTCTTTTTTTTTTTTTTAATTTATTTGTTTTCCAGCAGGTGTTTAATGGATCTGCATTTTGGTATCCAGTGAAAGTGTTCTTTATTTTTAGTATAAAAATACATTATTTAAGTTTGAACAGATTTTGAGTTTGCATAAACAACAGTGTTGCTTGCAACTATAACTGCACAATCCAAATGATGGACTTAAATCACCTGCTGTATGGTAATCAATGATAGGATAATAGGATAAAAAACTCTGATGTTGTGAGTATATTCTAATTAAATTTTTATGCTTATGTAATTTTGTTATTTAATCTTGATTATCAACTTCCTTATGGATATATTTTAACAATTTTTGCACACATGTTTTCTCAGATGGGGGAAGCACTGATAGCCACAGCCATTCAGTTCATTCTTTGGCAGAACCACCCCATTTGACCACTTCCAAGGAAATAAGCATAGGAACCCAACCTGAAGAAAGTGCTTCTGCTTCATCTCACCCCATGAACCCCAAACAAGGCAACAACTCGCAAGAGAGAAAGCACATTGCAAAGGAATCTCAATCAAAACCAAACCCCACTTCACCCGAGCATATGAATCTCAACCAAGAACCTCCCACAAGCCACGATGCACTTCCAACAATGCCAATTCACAAGCCTTTGTCCAACGAAAACTCAAGCCCCTTGATGGAGACCAAAGGTGAAAAGGGAAAGCCCCCAAAGCCTATACCTCTCACCACTTCACTCTCTCAAATGCCACATGTGTCCACAAAAGGGAAGAATGGGAAAACTGTTAATGGGTTCCTTTACAGATACAACAAATTTGAGGTTAGCATTGTTTGTGCCTGCCATGGAAGCACATTTTCTCCTGCGGCGTTTGTGCAGCATGCAGGGGGCACAGACATCACAAACCCTCTAAGGCATATAACTGTAATTCCTTTTGCCTTGGGGTGATTAATCCTTTTGGTTTTTGTTAGGCCTTTTCTCAGTTCTATATCTAATAGCGTGTTTGGAAATATGTTGACATGTTTGAAGATAGAAGTTTTATTATTAGCTGGGACGAACACTCTATGAGACAGAGCTGCGGAAGAATTTGATTCAAGTTTCTATGTTATGTGATCTTTTAGCTGCTGAGTATATATTTTCGATACAGGAGCATTCTATTAACCACGCTAACTGAATTAACAAACAATTCTCTAATGGAGGTTTTCTTGTTTTAGAATATATTGAGCATCTGTTATATAGTTATAAAATCCTTGCAAATAGAAAACGTCAATGTAATGTAAACTTGTACATAATTACAAATCAATTTATAGTTAAATTAAATTGCAGAAGTTATTAAATTTTATGGTCTTATATACATCACTTACACTTTAACAGAATGCTACTAACCACGGTTAAGATTTTTGAATGCTTTTCAATCTCTTTCATACTCTATCTTCCAAATCAACTCAATTAACTAAACAATTTTTTTATTATAACTTCATCTTCTATACTTTCTTTAAAGGGATTTTTTCACACTTGTATAACTTTTTCTACTCCATTTTGTTCAACAAAAAGGTAAAGAGGAGAGTGAGGAGAACCTTATGTTTTTATTATTTGTTTATTTTTTTCCCTATTTTATTTTATTTATACTTTTTATTACTAACTTTGTTGTTGTAATTGGCTATTTCAAAAAATTCTAGTAGTTATTCTAGCTGCTATTTTCTTTTGAAAAATGTTTCAAAATAAAAGGAGAATTTCCAAATTTTTAAATTTATTTAAAATCATTTTCTATTTTTGCAACAATTAAGAACATAAGTAATGAAATTCTAGATGAACATATGCAGAAAAAAGAATAAATAACTCTCTTTACTCATCCAAATGATTCAAAACTGGTCTTGATAGAAAATAGACACAAAAATCTTTGAATTACTCGAAAAGGTTTATGAACATGAAAATTTGAAGTAACTCGAAAATCTTTGAATTAATCTAAATATAATAAAGATGAATAAAAAAATAATTTATAAATATAATAATTATATTTTATGAAATGAGTTATTGTGAGTGAATAAAAGAAAAAGAAAATCGTGGTGTTGGAGAAGAATGATGTTCTACACTTTCATAATATGGTTGGCCTAAAATATTATTTGTTGCTATTAATGTTGAGTAGTTAGGATGTTAAAGAGTTATAAATTTTAGTTTTTTTTTTTTTTATTTCTTATACAGTATTTTTTAGTATAAAAAGTTTTGAAATTTCGTATATATGATTTATATCCGTAATTAATGACTCTTGCATACCTTGCAATGTTATTTATATCCATAACTGTATTTATTTCCGTTGATCACGATTGCGGTTTTATTTTTCATTTTCTCCCATAAATGTTCACCCTCTTTTTGTTGCTCCATCAATTCAAAAACTTATTACTAAAATATATACAATATTATATAATAAATTTTATAGGTTTAATGAATATATATTATATACATTATCCATATTTATTATAAAATATTGTTTTATTAAAAAAAAAATTTAAATTAAAGATTCAATAATATATATATATATATATATATATAAACATCATCCACCACATTTTTTTATTATTTATGTAATCTAAATATTTTTTTCATCTATAATTATGTGATGTCATAAATAAATTATAATAATTTAGTTAATAAATAAAAATAGGGTAAGTTATTCATTAAAAAATAATATAATTAATATTATTATATAGATAAAATATCATATTATACATAATATCAAAAATATAAATATATAAGTGAAAAATATTTTAATTTTCGATATGTATATTTATATTTCTTTGATATTAAATAATATATAATTATTATTCATTTCAAACATCAATCAATTTTAATAACACATAATATATTGTTTAATTTATTCGAAATATTTACTCTAATAACTTAGTTTTATCACACAAAACTTTTAATTCAATAAAAAGCTCAATAGTTTAATAATATTGGTCAAATATCAAGTTGGTCTTAACAACTCAATTAAAAGAGTTCAACATATTAATCAAAAGAGTTCAATAATTTAGTTTAAAAAGTTCATTATCTCAATAAAATAACTTAGTAGTTTAGTCAAAAGAATTTAACAATTCAATAAAAAAAACTCAAAAGTTCCACCAAATAACTTAATAATTTAGTAAAAGAGTTCAACAATTCAATCAAAATAACTTAATAACTTATCCAAAAGAGTTGAGTAGTTTCTCTTAACTTATTTTCACTAAAAATAATACACTTCTTATTCAAATAAGAATACTATGACCTAAACTCTATTAGAATAACTTTATATGAGTGAAATGTTATCCCAAAATCTTTTTTTCACCACGAAATGTATTTTCTACCATTAAAATCTTTCATTTAAGTGATGAAAAAATCACTAAACGTGAACATCGAAATACATGAACATTATTCAAACTATTTATGTTTAACTTATCAATACTCGCATTCACCGTTCTCCACCAATTACCTACATATTCAACAATTTCAATAAATATTTTCGTCCATCAATTCAATCTTTTCGGAAATATTTTTCTTTCAATAATTATAACTCAAAAAATATATATAAAAAAAAATTCAATAAAAAATTTACTCTTTAAAGTTTTAACTTAAAAAAATATTTTCAATTAAATCACTTATATATTTAACAAATTAACAGATAGATTTTTTTTATTCTTTTAATTTTTCATTATCTTTTCTAAATGTAAAGTCTAAAGAAGTCTTATAATTAACTAAAAAAATTATAATTTAAAAAATAAAGTTTATATATAAAATAAATATATTCTTTATTTATTTATAAAGTTTTAAAAAATAACTAAATATTATTTTAATCTTTTTTACGTTTTTTGAGATGCTTGTGAAGTTGACGAGACGAAGGAGGCATTGACGGTGGAAGCGAAAGAGACATCGATGGTGAAGGCAGTGAAGCGTTACCGGAAACGTGAAGGAAAAAAACTGTGTACTGTTTGTTTTTTTTTTTTTTTAAAGTGTGAGAATATTTTAAATACATCAAAGTTGGTAAACATAAATAGTAGATTGAACAAAATATATCTGATTTCATTCACTTCCAATTTAATAGTACAACTTTTAAAAACAAAAAACAGAATCATAATATTAATAAATACAAGTTGGTTAATTAACAAATTAAAACTAAAAAACTTCACTATTATTGAAAATACATTTTAATTCAAATATTAACAACTATTACAAATATTTTATTTTATTTTAATATAATTTACAAATCATTCTGATTTATTAATTATTTAAAAATAAAAAAAATATGCAAAAATGCACTTGAAAAATCGGTTTCCCATTTTTAATTTCTCAACATAAATAGTGAAATGTGCTACTTTTGATAAATAATGTGCTATTTAAAAAAAAAAGTAATCTTCTTTAAATTTTATCTTATTTAATAGATTGTTATCTTTATTTAGGTTATCAATTGTAAACTTTTCTTTTACCAAAGTTGTAATTTTTTTTACTGAATTTAAATATTGAGTTTGTGCTTGTACAAGAATTTCTATGTGTACATTAATTGCAAGATATCCAACTTCTTTTCACTTTTGATCTTTTTCTAATTTTCCTTTTTAATGTTAGATTCCTTTTTATATTAATTAATTAATAATAATAATAATAATTTTGAATTATTTTTTTAGAAAATATCTTCTTGGCTATAGAATACTTGACTATTTCCTCACAAAATTCCTATGAAGTAAAGCAAAAATATTGTGAAGTTACTCTGTAATATTCTTTTATGTAATTAAAATTCGTAAAAATGAATATTTTAATATATAAATCATATCATCATTAAAATTTAAATAATTAGTTATATTCAAATATATAAGTATATATTTTATCGTTATAAAAAAATAATTTAAATCATAACATAAATATTACTTTTAGTTATTGATTTTTTTAAAATATTTTAATTTATATTGAAAAAAGTTATAATTTGAAATGATTGAGAAATATCGAAGAAGTAATATATCATTACCAAATAAAAAATAAAATGAATATTGTAAATTTCTATTTTTGAAGACTAGATTTTCTTTTGAAAAAATATATTGTAAATTGAAACATGGTTACTATAATAAGATCAAATTGACTGAATTAATAATTAGTATAATTATAAGAATTGTCTTACAAATCGATTTTATTTCTTAAAATTATTTCGCATGTAATTAAATTAGTAAAAAAAAAAGAAACAAATAAAATTAATAAAATTAACCGAGTTATTAAATCTAATCAATTTAGATAAATTTAATTAAAGGGTAGAATATTTTTAATTTATTTAAAAGATAAAATTATTTTATTTTATTTTTCTTTATTTATTTTAAGTAAGTTTCTTTTTCATCTTATTATTATCTTCTTTATTTTTTTATTATATTTTAATATAAGACAATCTTTATTATTATAGTATTTTTTTAATAATTTTTTTTAGTTATCAATAGACTTATTTTATGTTTAATATATTATTATATTATTAAAAAACATAAAAAAATTATTTTATTCAAATAAATTTAATCTCGACATAGCTAAAAATTGAATCTTTAAACCTTCATCTACAATTTTTATTGCAGTTTTAAGAACAACGATGACAATAGTAATAATAATAACAATAATAATTTAAAATATAAAAGATATGATTGGATTTAGAAATTTAAATTTTAAAATAATAAATACTATATAAAAAAATGGACTTATGTAAAAAAAAAATACATTTTTTATATATTCTAGTATAGTAAACACTTGAAATCATAACTATTTTTAAAAGTGTTCTTCTAGATAAGGAATTTTTATTTTAAATAAAAAAACATTATTTTCTTATTAAAAATATCTCAGTTGATGATAGGTAAAATTAAATTGGATATAATCATAACAAACTCTATCGAAATAATTCTTCTAAATAAAAAAAAAAATCATTTCAAAATAAAAATATTATATTTTAGAATAAATCTTCACATACTTTTTTACTTAACAGATACTAATTAAATCTTTTATATCATTGATTGTGATTCAATCTTTTTTTTACCTAGAAATAAGGATATGATAAAAAGAGAAAGATCAATTTCCATTATTTTTATACTTGAAATGATTTTTCTAAAATTTAATTAAAATGGATTGATGATGTACAGTAAATTTATTTACTTCTTATAATTACTATTTAAAAATATATATAGAGATTATGAAGTTAGTTTTGTATATTAATAAATTATTCAAAAGCATTAAAATTTAATTTAAAAATAAAGAAGAAAAAGATACGAGATTATGAAAATTACTTAAAAAAATAATAGTTGAAGAAATAGTCATAAAAACACTAATGTTAAATAACAACTCTTGGTAACAACATTGTAGTCTTAGAAATCCCAATTTAGAAGGTAAAAGCCTCACCAAATATCTCTAAAGGGCAATATGGTAAAGTCTCCATGTCTCTTCATCACCTAACAACAACCTTATTGCTATTTGATGGCCTTTTTAAAGGGGCACCATAGGCATTCAAAATTTGAACCAAACCAAACTATCATCACACAAATAGCATACTACCCTCTCTCTTTCTCTCTCACAACTTTCTCTCTCTTCACGCAATCACTCCACCACCTTTCCTTCACATAAGACACGACACTCTATAGCCTGTGAAAAAAAAAAAACACACCAAACATCAAAAGGTGGTAGATGGTAGATGTATCTGTAACAACAATTTACGTACGCCCTCACCACCTTCTCCTTCAAAAATGGCTGCAAACTAATTTTTTTATTGTCTAAGTTTCTGTGTTAAGAAGGTACCAACCATGGTTTCCTCTCATTGCTGGCGTTGTGTTGATGGGTCATTGTTTTGGAAGGCTTAAAGACTTGGGCTTTTTCTCTTTCGGCTTTGTGGTTTCTCTTGAACTTTTGTTTTGTGCCCTGTGTGAATGTCTGTTTTTGTTTGTTCTGTGTGTGTGGTCAATTGGGTTTTGGCTTATTTAGTGGAAAAGGTGGTGTGTTGATGGGGTTGACTTCAGCCCAAAGCAGAAAATTTTGGAGTTCACGCCGAGGAGGTGTTTTTGTGGATGAATTTTTTTTTTTCTTCCATTTTAATATTATGGTGGTGTGCTATGATGCACGGATACTGGTTGTATTAATTAATTGTATGAATTTTATTTTCTTTTTTTGCAGTTTTTTTGTTTCTGTTTCTGGGAAGAGTTTATTGTTGGTGTGTTTTGATGGGCTAATTAATTGTACTTTGTTAGATGATGTAATTGGATTACTGATTTGCATGATTACAGATAAAGATTTTAGTGGTGGTTAAAATTGTAGGGTGATGATCGTGGTTTGTCTGCATTTGTATAGGTTTGTTTTTGTATGGGTTTGACCAAGATGGTCTAAGCATGAAGGCATCGTCACTTTGATTGCATTGCATACTGGGATATCTTTCTTGATGCTTAATGATTGTCTTTATTCTCCTATGTTTGTCTTCTGGTGTTGTCACTTATATCTGGCACTCATTACTTTTGTTATATCGGTGGATCTTTCCAAGATTCCTTTGGCCATTACTCATTGCTAGCAACTTTGTTATTTTGGTTTACTGATAGTAAACATTTGATAATTAGATTTTTCCATAATAAGTTTTATAATGTCTAGTTGAGTTTGAAAAATTTTCTGTTGTATAATGCCAACTTGTTTTGTTTTTTCTCTGAAAATCTTTTATTTGTATTGCAGGTACTCTTCCTTCTGTATTGAAGGGAAATTGGTACTGCTACCATTGTGCTCAGACAATTTGTTAAGTAGATTGGAACTAACAATGGTAAGCCTGAGAAGACGCAGACTGTTGGGACTATGTTCAGGTGAATATTTTATAATATTTCATTTAATTTGGGCACTTATTTAGTAAGATAATTTGTGCCTTTTTTTAGTCTTGTGTTTGCTTTGTTGCCTTGAGTTTGCTGACTGAGTTGTATTGAAATTTAATTGACATTATTTACTAATTTGATTGAACCTTTCCAGGAAACAGTTCATTTGTTACTCCCCTTCCTCTCTACTGTGAGAATCTAAATGCTGCAGAAACTTCAAGCCAGCAAGCTAAACCCAGTGAACAATCTAATTTTTCGGACTTGACAAACTTCTCCAATCGTCTTGTAAAATTGGTACAACTAATGAATGATTTTATATTTCTTTTTTGGTGATTTATTTATTTTCTATAATGGTAATACTTGAGTTTTTTGGTCTGCTTCATTTTTAATGCCATCAGTTTAATTTAGACTTATTTTTTCTGAAAAAAATTATGTACTTTCTTTAATTTTAAATTATTGGGGCAAGTGAAATTGAAGCATAAGTTAAACATCATGTATGCTACTTTCTATCATTGAAAATGTTTAAATATTTTTCACCACTGTTTAGCGATACAAGGATTATCACCTTCCAATTTTCCTGTGTTAGTATATTACTTTTATATCCATGTTCATCAAGCACAAAATATTTGTGCCTAATAATTTGATCCTGACATTGGTTTTAGGTTAGTAAGATATGAGTTTGTCCTATTAAATAATAGCAGTCAAAGATCTCTTGGACAAAACTAAATTGAAAAGTGATCTCCAAACAAGATTTTTCTCTTGTCATCTCCAACTGGCTGAATGAATTAGATAACTTTTTTTTGTAGCTTTGGTAATTTGTTCTATCTTCACTGCATATTGCGGAAAAAGGCACAAAAGTAGATTCACACCATGAAAAGGGTTTAAAGCTTTTAAAATATGCTAAACTTCTAGTTATACACCTCTGGTTTTGAACAAAGTCTAATTCTTATGAAAATTTCTTTTGTTGGAAAATCAATGTTACTAGTTACTTGTGATTGAAAAAGTATTAACTAAAAGGAGGAATTATAGGATTGTCGTGCTGCATATGTTTCACTGTCCTATTTACATTTAGGTTGGTTTAAATGGTAAAATTTGTAACATGCTATTGATTAATAGTAGAATCTAGATGTATAGATTGATTGACATCCTGGGTTAGATCAGTTAGCATGTTGAACAGACGTCTTACAAAATTTATAAATTTAGAAAGATTTTTTCCTGGCATTTTATCTTTTGTTCATATCTTCGAAATTGAGGAACTTGTACTAAATATTTCTGTTTGTGTTTTCTAGAACAAACACGAATCGGGATCATCAAATGTATCTGATTCCAGCTTGTCCAAAGAGCAGTCTGGTCAACAAAGCCTAGGTTTGTTTTATAACAGATACTATTCCTTTTCTAATATCTGATTTAGTTTACTTTATGATGATGAGAAAGTCAACCAAGTAACTTTGTTTTCTTTACGAAGTGTTTGTAATTCTGCCTCCCCTTTTATTTTCTATTATTTTGCTTTTAATGTATTCACTAATTCTATATATTATGAACTGCAACAAGAAAAGTATAATGGGAAAACTCATAACTTGAAATAACATAAAGAATGGAATTTGCTAAGGAATAAAACTTACTAGGCTTTTCATAGAAGACATCTATTATGTATTTTGCTTTCATAAAAAAAAACTTGGATAACTCATGCAGATGACTCCTTTTGTAATTGAAGAATCAGTCTTATCATAGAATGCACACAAGGTGCTCATATGAGAAGGAAATGTGTTACAATTTTTTTCCCTGATGTATTATCTATCATCTATTTCAATTTTTTTCCTCACTTGGTAGCTATTTCAACTAGCTAGTCTAATTATATCTTAGATTGTAGTATATCTTATTAGACCTTGTTTATGATAATGTTTTCAGATTCAAATATTGAACAAGATTATTTAATCATGTTTAATTGGAAATCTCCAATTGCTTGATTAATTCATTATCTAATTATTGTGACCTTTTAAACATCAATTACATTGAGATATTTTCTTCACTGAAATCCATTATACCGGAATATCATTTTTGCGCAAAACCCTTTATTGATTGACATTGAATGTTGTGCTATGCAATGCAAATGGTACCTGAAAATCATGGGTTAATTGAAAAGGTAGGAACTGTATGCTAAGTCATACATGAAATGGGCGAACCTGCATTGACAGTTTACTACTGCAAGCAGAAAGCCAGTTTGATCATAATTCATAAGGATATGGAAATTCAGTTTACTTGTCTGTATATCTGAAAGCATTGAATTTTATCTTACTTTTGATTGGTTATTACTTATTGAAAGAGCACATATCAGGACCACCTCTTAAACGCAGAAAGCCACATTCAAGAAAACAAGTCCGTGATCAAGAACCATGTTTTATGAGAGGGGTCTATTACAAAAATATGAAGTGGCAAGCAGCAATAAAAGTGGACAAGAAACAGATCCATTTAGGGACAGTTGAGTCTCAAGAAGAAGCTGCTCGCTTATATGACAGGTATTACTTTGAATTGTACCATATTAATAATACTAAATATGGTCTTTTTAGATAATTTCTAAGTCATAGTCATTTAAAGAATATGCATTTCTTAAAGTTGTGCTTGATAAACTGCCAAACTTTGCTATTATTTTTCCCACTTATTCAACCTTAGATAACTTACTGAGTCCCAACAAACTTACAATAATATGTACATTTTGGATATTCAATTTTTACAATTAGACCTTCTTTTACCATATGAATACATAATACATTTTTCTGGTTTAATACTTGTAGAACTGTAGTGACCCCTATTTGTCTTTCTTCCTTGCCTACTCCCTTCGTTGCCTTTTTTCTGTTTTTGAGTAGTAACATTGCATTGGGAGAAGGGTTATTATCCTAGAGAGTTATCTAAATTCCTCTGTTCTGTTTGAGTGGTAACATTGCATTAGGAGAAGGGTTATCCTAGAGAGTTATCTAAATTCCTCTGTTCTGTTTCTGAGTAGTAACATTGCTTTGGGAGAAGGGTTATTGTGTTATCCTAGAGAGTTATCTAAACTCCTCTGTTCTCTTTCTGAGTAACATTGCACTGGGAGAAGGGTTATTGTGTTATACTAGAGAGTTATCTAAATTCCTCTGTTCTGTTTTTGAGTAGTAACATTGCATTGGGAGAAGGTTTATTGTGTTATCCTGGAGAGTTATCTAAATTCCTATATTCTGTTTTTGAGTAGTAACATTGCATTGGGAGAAGGATTATTGTGTTATCCTAGAGAGTTATCTAAATTTCTCTGCATGTATACTTATGAGACTATTTTTTTTGTGGAGTTTGAAAGCCATTTGCAGTAAAATAGTATTGTACTACACTTATAATGTTTTAAACATTCATGTATGTTAGTCTGCATACGCAAGATCATGCAGCCGCTTCGACTATGTTTTTTTGTGGCTCCCAATTCTGCATTAAACTTTGTTGCATATATGCAAAGTTCACCATGTGCAATAGAATTCTCAATATGCTTAAGAGATTTTATTTTATCTTCAATCAATATAAACTGGCAAAATAGTACAAAACCTATCCTTGAAAAAAAATGTTTCATCCATTACAGAATGGTTATATTAAATTTCAATGTTCTTTCATTGTATTAACTGAACTACTATTTTGTGTGATTTATTTTTCTAAGGGCTGCTTTCATGTGTGGGAGAGAGCCCAATTTTGAGCTTCCAGAAGAGGAGAAAATGGAATTGTGTAAATTAAAATGGGAAGATTTCTTAGTAATGACTAGACAAGCAATTACCAGTAAAAGTAATTTTCTTCCCTTCCAATTATTTTATATATTTTTCTATGTTTTTTTGGACTTAACTTTTAACAGTTCCATACAAAATGTTAAACAGAACACAAGAGAAAACATAGTTCAGAAGGTAAAGATGCCACTGTGAAACCTCCAGCTCATTCTGATAATAAGCAAGGAGTAAGTCAATTCTCTGCTAGTGGAGTCACAGAAGAAGAAGAACAAACAACAGTCTCCAAAAATGTGCGATTTAAGAGGGAAAAGTTAGGTTGAAACATTCAGTTTTAAGAATTTAGCTTTAACTATTAGATTCATTTTCAATTACTTTAACCCAATAATTGTACATGACAGAGTTCATAGCTATTTCCTGGAATGGAAAATGAAGATTCATTTATTTGTTTTATACATGTACTAAAAGGATGCATAAATATTTTTCTAAATAGAAATTTTTCAAGAGCATTTTTCTCTCCCTCTCAGATGAATTCTCACTGTGCCTATTTAGGCTTTATGTTGGAGAGATAAAACTTTAGAAATACTTTGCTTAGATGGGATGAGAAAAATTTTCAAAGTAAAGCATAGATTCTAGGCATGCCTATTGTTATATAGTAAACAATCCAAATTCATCCAACAACAAAACATTCTCTTTTTTTCTTGTCTTTGTCAAACACAATGAACTCTCTTTCTGGAAAGACATAATCATTTGGTTGATTAGCTTATTTGGAGGTTGAATTTAGACAATGGTCAAAAGTTTCATCCATATCCTTGAACCCTCCAATTCTTAAAAGTTTAAAATTGAATATAAACTTTTAATTAAAATGTGACTAAATTAAAAAAAAATGTTTTAAACACTTATTAGAGACAAAATTTGTAAGGGATAAACAAGTAGTTTAGCTAAATTTGTAATAATTTTACTAATAAAAAAAGTTTAGAATAGTGTGTTCTTAACTTTTCTCTCAAGCCATTCATGGTGATAACGTTACATCTTTCTTTTTAAGTCATCATAACAATACAGAAATTGATTAAGAACCACATATTGAGGAATGACCTTGGCATATGGTTTTGAATGTAACAAAGTTTTTTTTTTTTAATTATTTAAAGAAAAAAAATATAACTAGCAAAAATAAGTGATTCGCATTTGTATATCCATATTTCTGTTTGTATAAGAATGGTGTTATAAAAAATGTAAAGTAATTTTTATTATATATTAAGGTATTTTAACCATCATACAAAATCAACTTTATGAAAGAATAACATTTACTTAAATATTATTTTTATTTTAAACTAATACTTCAAGATGTTGCATTAGATTAATATTATAATATACAATATAAAAATATATTACTTAAAATTAAGCAATATAACTAAAATATTTGATTGATAAATAATTTTTTTAGTGTTTAAAACTAATTATAAATAATCAACATATTTTACAATAAAATAAAATATGATGTAAAAGTATTATTTAAAAGTGTATGTTTTTATTATTTTATATTTATAAATTACTTAAATCCATAATCTTATCAAACACTTATGGTTTGCGTACTGTTTTAAAAATAATTTATTCAGATTTTTTAGTTTTTAAAAACTAAAAAACTTGTTATAAATGTTTTGTAAAATCAGTTTTCTAAAACAGTTTTATAATTTTCGGTTTTAAACACTAAAAAAATTATATGGGGATAAAATGTGTTTTTTATTTTTTATTTTTTGTTTCCATTAATTGGTTATTTATCTCTCTCTACTAACAATTAGACTACATCCTTCATTTATTGTCAAAATCGTCTTTAATTTTTATCGCAACTCTTTATTATTAAAACAGTTTTCAAATTAAAGTTATCAAACAATTTGTTTAACTTATTGTAATTTTTTTTTTCAAAATTGAATTTTAAAACTATTTTTAAAAACTAAAAAAAAAATTGAATCAACATATTGTTATAAAATTAATTAACTTTTTAACTCTTAATTAACTTCGCAACTAATTTTTCTACAAACAACCTAATATTATCTCTGTAATTTAGATTCAATACAAAATATTTTACTAATTGAAAATACATGATCATATAATAATATAAAATAAATTTATATTGACACGCTATTGAAATTAAATCCGTATTGTTTTATTTTGTTACAAGAAGGTCTAACACTTTAAGAGGGAAAGATGTCAATATTGTTACATTTTTTTATATTTTAAAATATTAAAATTTTATTTAATTAAATAAAAATATTTTAAATTAGTTTAGTGACTGATTTAAATAAATTTTTTATTTTGATTTCGACATTTATTATTACTGAAAATTTCTTATAAAATATAGATATTAAAAAATGTTAATGAGACACCAAAAGAATGCTGTGGGCAGTAATGGGCCTGGACTATTATAGGCTAATAGATCATAGGCCCAATAGTTTAGCCCAATCGGGAACTCATGCCCGTTTCCATTTTCAAGTCCTTCACGAACTCTGTCACTTAAACTTCATTTGGGAGTGACAGAGAAAACCATAAACCCCTCAAAATCAAATCAAACAAAACAAAACAAAACCTTACGACAAAATCGTAGATTGAAAACAATAAGAATCAGAAAGAAAAAAAATGGGTTCCAGGAACGAGGAAGCCTCAAATGGAGGACTTAATAATTCGCCTTCTTCTTCATCTTCTTCTCATGCTTGGAAAAGTCGAATCGTTATTCCAACCCTCCTCGCAGGTCTCTCTCTCTCTTTTATTATGTTGCTTCTTTTATTTCCCCATTAAGCTAAGTTTTTCACTGGATCCCCATGCGCACGATGAACACTAATTTTATTTTATATATGCTCATAATTAAGCTGGAGGAATTAACACCAGCGGAATTGTGTTTAGCAGAAAAGATTTTTTTTTTTTTTTTACACATCGTGGCGATCCCGATTTCTATTGGAAAATGTGACATATTTAGTGTATTGAATAGGATTGTCTCCCAAGGAAGATACATGTGGTTCTGGAAAAAAAGTTAGAGAAGCTCAGTTGTGTTCTATTTCACATTATTAAGATAATATTTTATTAATGTTTAGTTATTCATTTTGTTCTTATAGTTTAACAAATTTTACCATTGAGTAACTGTATTTAAAAATTGTTTATATATATTATTTTTAATAGTTTTTAGTTCGAGTTTAGATGATGGGAACAAAAAGAAATTAAAATAGTATGTATAAGGACTAAAGATGGTAAAAATAATGTGTAGGGATCAAAATTGATGATTTTTAAATATAGGGACTAAAGGTAAAGTTTATACAGTTATAGGGACTAAATTAGTAATTAATCCTTTTAGTAAAATCAAAGCTGCTGATTTACATAAGACTGAGGTTTTGAGTGAGGATAGAGAGTGAAAGAGGTTAGAATGTTTGTATTTATGATGTTTATGATTCTTTGGGAGCAGGGGTTGCTGGAGCTGCAACTGGATTAATTTCAAAGCATCGAAAATCTCTTGGTCTTGCTAATGTGTGCTCTAGCTATGCTGTGAATTTCGCCATCGTCACAGGGTGCTATTGTGGTAATTATTGGATTTTCTTTTGATCTGATTCTTTGTTGTTTCAGTTTTGGAGATATGTTATTTTATTTTGTATTTGATGGAATTGTTTGTGTTGATTAATGCGGCGTGTTTTGAATCCTTGACATTATTGATTTGCTACTGTTTCTTATGGATTTGGACCCTTCTCATTTTTCTTTTCACACAAGTATCATATTATGGGAGACAGCCTGGGAATTTTGTTGCTGGGGCAGAAGTCGTTGATGCCTTCCCTTATAGTGTATTACCATGATTTTCAGAAAAATTAGAAGATCCATTATTGGGTACTAGATTCTATATGTAACTATGAAAAGAAATACATGGCTTCAATATTGGGGAGGAGTGTTTATATGTTACTGGCCTGTACTTGCCCTGTTTTATTTTTGAGTAAAGCCCTATTAGTACCCACTTGTAAATAAGTCAAATATGCTATATTGTGTTATAGAGCATCGTCTATAAATTGGAGCATGGAGAGTGATCTCCATTTTTCCCCATTGCGTCATATAGTAATTTACTGTTAGCCTTATGAAACATTTTGATGAAGTAGATTGGTAAATTTTAAAAATGGTTTGGTGAAGTAACATTTACCTATAAGAAGCAACATACCTTCGTAAATAATAGGAAACTATTCTTTAGATTTTATGAGAATCGGAAAAATGAATTACAACTTTTTTTTTTATATTCTCAGATCTCTATTATATCATATTTAGATTTCTGGCAGGGTTCTTCATTCTTCAATGGCATTATGTTATGGAATTCGTAATTAATTACTATTAATTACTATTAATACTCAGGAAAAAAGTATTTCCAGTTTGTAAGTTTGTTTCCAGAAGAATACTTTGATAATGTAATACTTGATTGGTTACTGAGTGTTAATTTTATACAATGCTACGCAGATAAATCTAATTGTAATAGTAATAACTCATTGCGTGTAAGCTCCACTTTTTATTTTTTATTTTTAATCTATGTGGATATGAGATTTTGTGGGCCATAAACCTTGAGTAGCTTCTATTACCAAAAAAGTGTCACAGAACAAACTTGAATGTGAATTCCTGATAATTTTGCAATGATATAGAACAAGTAATCCAATAGTGTCACATTCAAAAGGAACAAAATGGACATTTTTCATGTTCCCACCAGTTCTTGGTTAATGAACCTTCTTTACTTCTTTTTGATTTCAAGAATTGCAATACCATCATACTCAATACTGTCACTCTTTGAATAATTTTCTCCTTCTATGCTTCCATCGAAGGTTATGTCCAAGAACTAGTCTCCGCTCCCACTTCCCTCCATTTTGTCTTCTGCAGTCAAATGCAGATCATCCTCTTCAATAAATATCTTGTGCAGCATGTGTTTCAACGGTAAAATGTTACTCCTCTCTTTCAAGAATATTTGGAAGTCTCCTTTTCTTCGTTACAAGTTTCCATCTTAGTTTGTTTTTCTTGCTTCATGGAAGTTAATCTTTCAAAGAGGTGGCTTCCATAACTATCTTTGAATCTTTTTATCAAAGCTGTGGAAAATGATTCCCAATCTGAATCCAGGTTATCTTGGCACCAATAAGAACCAAAGCATATTGCCACACCCTCCATGCTCATGAATACATGTTGAAGCTTATGGAATGAATACATATCTTGTACCACAAAGTATTTTCGTAGCAATCCAACGAATTGGGTCTACCCCCTCAAATGCTGACAGCTCCGCTTTGGCCCAAATATGCGTTCCCTCCATCTCTAACATTGGCTCTTCCTCGAAGATTTGACAAGTTGAACCGATTTGTTGGGAACCAAGAATTGAATAGAGAAAGATTTGAAAGATTTTTATTGAATAGAATGAAAAGAACATGAAATAGGAGAGTACACTCTCCCCCGAGGGTTTGCCCTTCACAAAGGATTTACAATAACAGACAAATCTCCCTTTCTCCTATCCTTCTTCCCCTATTTATATCTAATCACCCCTCTAACTAACTAAATAACTAACCCATTTTTATTCTAACTATCTTAACTAATTTCCCCTTCTCTTTATATTCTAACATAATTAGATTGTAAGCCCCTCGATAGAGATGAATTGCTTGATTCATTGGATCCTAGATTGGACTAATAGGGCTCGAACCCTATTAGATGACTTTTTACCTAATTTAATAAAATCAAATGTTGTCTAATTTGTTAGGGGCTCGTGAATTTGTTGCTGCAACTAGAAAAACAGGACCTGATGACATATGGAACTCTGCAGTAGCTGGATTTGGAACTGGTGCTCTTCTAGGGCGTCTGCAAGGTTTAGTTCTGCTCCTCTCACTCTTTTGCTGCATGCTTGTGGTTTTTTTCAGTCATAAACCATGGTGAAGATTATCTCTCTGTTCTTCACCTGATTTTTTATTCTATATGCTAAAATGAATTTTTCTCTTGAATCTTACTTATTATTACACTTTCTTTGTATTTGTATGATCTATTTGCTGCAACTTGTAACATATGTCATTTATCCAGGACGTTTGATAGATCCTGCCCAGCAATTTAGACTGAACTAGCCTTGCTTGATGAGATCTGAAATGTTTTCATGTTCAGTTTTCTTGCTTGGCTGCTTTCCTTTTTCTCTTCAATCTTTTCCTTATCATTTTTCTAACGATTCCTACATTGTCATAAATTTTTGCATTAGTACCAGAAACATGTTTCACTAGGGTAGTCAATGTCAATGGACTGCTTTTAAGAATAGAAATTGATCAATGTTTTTATCCTGAAGAATTTGGATGTGCTATATTGTCAATTACTCATAAGGAAGAAGAAAATGCATCATGGTTATTTTAAGTACAATTTTGTTCTTTATCTTATATTACCATCTATTTTCAATATTCTAACTAAGGGTAAGGTTCTTCGAGATTACCACTAGGGTTGATATGGATGTTGCACACCCTGGGAGAGGATGAAGGTAATGTTGAGAGCGTCTCTTAATTGCAATGGTGCCCAAGGGATTAGTGTCATGATGATGATTATGGGAATAATTTGGTCAAAGACAGATAGAATTATCCCAGATTATGTGTAAATTTTGATAAATGCATTATTTGATGGTAAAGTGAATGTAATAACTCTTTCTCAAATTGGTGAGTAGTGATAGAGGCTTGATTTCGTTTGTGAAATTTTAGGTGGTCAACTTGGTGCAATCCGGTACTCTGTCGTCTTTGCTGTTGTGGGGACAACTGCAGATTATACTTTTTTTAAATTGAAAGATGCTTTGAGAGATCACACTAAAACAATATACCAAGACATTGAGAATTCAAAGAAGAGTGGAACTTGGTTAAAATTGCCAGAATGGTTCCCAATTCAAGTACTCGACGAGGAAGCCCTTGCTGCTAAACGTGCTCGGGAAGAGCAGTTCCTTCAGCAGAGGGCTAGGATTCGCAGCCTTAAGGAAGAAAAAGAATCTTGAGAACTTGAATTTTTGTGGATGTTTGGCCTGATCCTGGAGTGAGGCAAATTTCCACCCCCAAAGCATTTTGTATACCCAATTTTATTTTATTGAAGTAGTTTCTAATAATCTAGTTCTCAAGCTGAAAAGCAGTGGCTTTAGCAGAGATTTTGAAAATGTTGAGATTGAAATTTATGTATTCATTTGGATTGTCTAATGATTTTTCCCTTCTCAGGGTAGACAATGTCCAGTTACTAGACAAAGAAAATTTATAAATAGTTGAAATGATGTTGTATTTTGACATTTGCAATCTCCATAAAATTGTTTCGTATGGCACTTATTTCTACTCTATTGTATCACTTCACCAATTTCCTTTGCTTTGCTCTTGGTGCCGTCGTTAATCATTTGGGCTTATCTGAGAGACCAAATGTGATTTGGGACGATTATGTGGCTTTGAACTTCTAGTGCAGACTAAATAGGGACCTGAACAAGTGAGAAATTCTATTATACATGGCATGCAGACTACCTCTACACTGAATTTTCGTATTGGAATGACTTTCACATTGAACTTCGCCACATTAATTCTGTCACAATCTTCTCCTTCCTTTGCCTTAATTTGAATAGGACCACATAATTCCACAGTTAATGTAGAAATTAAACTGTAACTAGGTTTTGTCCACTAAATTTTAATTATTAACAATATAATAAAATTTAAACTTGTATGAAAAGACCCTCTTTGTTAAATCATGGAGAAACTTAGGTGGTGTTTACAGGCTAACACATGGATATTCATTGATTGACATCATTATTTTAACGAGTAATTAAAGGAGGGAAAATCATAATTTATCCTAAATTAATTTGTTAAAAGAAGTATTTTAATCTAATTTTAAGGAGTTTCATGATCTAGCATGCGAATAAGGTTGTATTTGATTAAAAAGTTACTCAATTTAACTATTCATAACAAAACTTCTGAAATTGCGACCAAAGATACACAGAACAATGAAATGAAAATGGCCCGAACTAACCAAATATTAGAAAAGGAAGGAAGAAGAAACACCCATTACATAAAATTGACTAACAGTTGTTAGTACGAACCCCATCCGTAATTCTCTACACTCACATGAGGAAGAGACAAACCAAAGTTTGTTTTTGGCTGAAACCATCCAAGCTGTTCTACCAGTTTCTTCATCTCTGCTCCAGCTACATAAGTAAGTAGTGAGGCCAATACACCAGAGGTAACATAAAATGTGACAGTTTTGAAGAATGTGATAAAAGTATTGTTGGGTCTTTGGGTTTGAGCTTTGGCAATGGCAAGCAGTGTGATGCAAATTAGAGAAGCTCCTGCAACTGCTGCGAGCTTCATATCCTTATCATCACTCTCACGAAATGAGAAGCCATACACTATTGGGGGCACTAATCCAAATATAAGGAGTGATAAGATAGCAAAAAAGACATGCATAAAGAAATTCTCCCTCTTCCCTAACAGTTCATAATATCTTTCCACTTTTCCTTCTCTTTCACTTTCTTCTTCTCTTGGTTGTGAAGCTTTCAGGTCCCTAAGCTGTGAAGTATATATTCGAATATTTAGTTTTAATGAAAAAAAAAAATTATCTAAACCAAAAGTTTTACGTGTAAATAGCTAACCTTCAAACAAGTTGTGTTAAAATTAGAAATCAACTTGTGAAGAAGAAATGTGTAAGACATATTCCAATAATTGTTTATCAATGTGAAAGCTAGCCTCAAGATATATATGCTCAAATATTGCAAGCCATGATAATGATTAATGATAAAACATTGTTGGCACATAATTGATAAAAAATGTTATATTATGGAGGAAGAAAGAAAGAAAGTAATGTTTCCAAAGAATTAATAAATAAAAAGTTCTTGTTGAAAATTATAGCCAAATTGCATTAATATATAAAAGTTTCCTACTTTTTAAGTGGAACACAAATACCAAAACGATTGATGGAATGTAGAATAAGAAAAGGGAGGGGAATGCATAAACCATCCATTTAACAAAAGCTTACATTATAAGTCAAGATTGTAAGTCCACCGATCAGATTTGCAGTACCCAGAGTTAAAATACTCACTGCAAACACAATTTGAGCAATAATGTTACTCAATATATAAATTTTCTACCTCAACTTCTGGTTCATAGGTTGATAGAAAGTGTTGTCCAATGATTATTTAAAATGAAAAAGAAGGAGAAATTAAAGTTGATTACATACATGTGGCTGCATCAGCACTTGCTGCAGATGTCACAACACTGAGGCTTGCTAATGATTCAGCTAGACCACCATAGACTATGCTTTTAAGAACTTCCCAACCCTTACTACTCTCAGTTGTTGTGATGATAGGTGGTGGTTTGGTAGCAGCTAAATCTGATAGAGTGTTGGATAACTCTCTAGGGCGTGACTCTGATACAGTTCAACGATATAACATAATTAATGTAATGCAGCAAATTAGAGTAAACTTATTATAAGAATATAACATTTTATGGGGGTTATTAACTTAGGCAATATAAGATTTGTTTAACAGCTTAGTAAGAAACTGATTCAATTTATATTGTATCTAATTCCAGAATTCAATGATTAATTAATTAATAGAGAAAATATTATGAGCTAAGATTATTGACTTACAATTTTTAAAATATGAAAAATGATTATGTTTTATTAATTGAGAATATATTCATTAAGCTATGATTAAAAAAAAGAGGTGGATGATATACATTACCTTCTGGAACTCGTGATACCAACCCCGTAATAAATTTTTTGCCTGTTATAAAAAGAAAAAGAAGAAGTCTTCTTCATTTAAAATATTTTATATGAAACTAGAAATGTATCAATGAATATGGAAATAAATATTTCTCTAAAAAAAATTATGCATTTAAAAGATATATATTAGTTGTTAGACATGTTTTCATAAGTACATATTTTTCTTAAATAAAAAGTTAGTAATAATATAAATATTATAAATCTACATAATGATATAATTAATGTATCGTATTAGTAAATAATTTCATGCATATAATAAGTTCATGAATCCTCAATGATATGATACACCATATTATTAATACTATGATGTATATGTGTTTATAAAATAAGGTTATTTTTTATTTTTTAAAATATAATGATTATTCAAAGAAAACTATCCAAAACCCAATCCGACTATTCTAAATCCATTGAACTTAGTCGTGTAAGGAATATATATGATTCAAATTATTTGGCAAATTTTTTTGTGAATGGGAGCATAATTATGGGATTTTCGAAGTGTTCCATCTTACAATTCTAATACTCAATCAACATCAGGAGTTAGCTGTAGCAGTAAATGAAATATAAATTACCTTTTTGAATGAGTAAAAGGAAGCATGTTATGCATCTTACAAGACATTCAATGTCATCTTTATCAGGTGCTATGGTACAGTAATGGATAATTAATCTCAACCAAAATATAGCATAATTAATATAGGATTTTGAGTCCTCTCCGGTTTACAATAAATAGGAGAATTTTAGTTAAATAGAAATTAATCACCCATTATGTTACTAAATTAGGAATTTATTTTATTGGCATAGTCCAAATCATATCATCCTTTTAATATGCTGAAGTTTTTCTTTTATAAACATCCATGTGTTATTATTTTATTGGAAATGTTGTTGGTAAGAATACATGAAACTTGATAAGCTTTGTCTCTATTCAAACAGATTATCAGTATGTTACCTTCATCAGATGCCAACCCACACAATTCCCACCGACCTGTTCAATGCAATGAAGAATTCAATATTCAGATGGTTGAAAAAATATAATACTTAAAAGTTTATCTATAATATATAAATGAGAAAAAAAATCTCACTTTTTAAATAAATTTAAAAATGAATTAGATTCTGTAATATTTTGTACACATGTTATTTTAATCTCATAAATAAATTAATTTTAAAAACAAAAATAAACTAGAAAAATACCTCTTGGGACGATGCAATTAATATGTTCCCATTTATACTTTTGAATGTAGACCTTCTGGATACAATATTTACAATTTGGACAGTAGAATCCATGTGTTGGAGGTTTCTGAAATACCCTTTCCAAATATAATTCTTGCCTTTCGTTATCATGTTCGTTCATTGCAATAACTATTCCAATTTCTGGTGTCACATTAATATGAGAAGTAGAATCCTCACGAAAAGGAGCATTGATAGAAATTTCTATATAAAAAAAATAAATAGAGTCAAACATGTATATTACTATAGATTCACCATATACTAAATCAGATAACATTTTAAGTTGACGACCCCATGATTTACATTAAGATGATATGAAGTAGAGGAGGGTGGTTTCAGTGGGAAGAACTTCTATTAAAAAGATTAATAAATATTATAAATTCTAAACAGTCAAAAGAGGGTGATGAAGATAAATGGTTAGGGAAGAGTGATGAACTGGGAAGTTACTCTGTACATTCTGCATATAATTTTATATGGGAGAGTTTTCAATAGGACCAAGATTTGCAGGAGGAGAATAGAGAATTCTTCACAAGGCTATGGAAAATTAAAACAATTCCTAAAGCAGTACATTTGGTTTGGAGAGCGGCAATTGGAGGAATAATAACAAATGACAACTTACAAAAAAGAGAAATCCAATTGGCAAATCTTAATTGTAATTTATGTGGACTGCAAAGTGAAAACGTAGAACATTTATTCTTTGAATGTGAGGTAACTAGTGCTGTTTGAGATAAATGTTATTTGTAGTTTGGAATTAATACATGTAGGACAAGTAATCTAAAAAAGCATTTATTTCAACATTGTTGGATGACGGGAAATAAAGATCTTAAGAGAGTTAATAGCATATGACGTAGCATAGTCTCTTATGCTTTGTTTTGAAACTGCAGTTCTTTTTACTACGGGTGGCATAGAAATGGTGTGATTTTTGGTGTTTCGAACAGCTGATTACCAGGAAAGTAGAAACATGTTATGTGGTCCCCACAATCTAGTTGTTTATTTCCAGAATGTGAGATTTGAGAAGAAAGAGCAACTGTGACTTTTCCTAGATCTAAAACAATGTTCCTAGTAACGTATGACTATTCAACATATGACAAAGGAAGGCTGTCCTTGTACTGCTCTTCTTTGCTGCTGCCCTTCCTTGAAACTGTGACCATTGAAATCATGAATGAGTTCATTTTTGTTGAGCCAAATTACTATGATTGGATTCACCATGCTAAAGAAATCTCACATGTTATCGATAAGCGTAGATGTTGTTGAAGGTGAACCGTTTATAGCAATGCACGATATGGTGCATAGCTTTAGACAATGTGAAAACATTTTAATAATCAAAATTAAATAATGTGAAAGAATCTCTTAATAAAAAAGTTTGGAGATTTTATAATCTGGTTGTTAGAAATCAAAAGAAAGATTTTGGATGTAATACTTAAAAAAAGCAACAACTAAAATAAACAATCCAATTAAGATAATTTTCTATTTATTTATGATTCTACAGTTAATATATATATATATATATATATATATATATATATAAATGCAAGATAAATGACATTTTATCAGAAGAAGAGAAGAGATTGATATATGTTATGTTATTTATCTAAAATAAAATTTAGAAACACTTTAATTAAGCACATCTATATTTTGTCACAAAATATGTATCGATGGATTAAATTTATATATTCAAGTATTAACTAAATCTTATTTTTCTTGTTTAGACCTATATATATATTTTTTAGTGATGTCATTTTCGATTTATATAATTTGAAGACATGTATCAATATTGATTTTCGACCTTTGATGGATTATTTTAAAAGGCTGTAGAATAGTGATAAAATATATAATATTTAAAGGAAGCAAACTTTTTTTATGAAAGAAAGTTTGATGTAAACTATTAACTATATTACAAGGTATGTTGTCAATTTGGGAGAATTAAGATAAATTTATTTATTATAAAAGATTTTTTATTAGATAAGGGAAGACAAAATAATTAGTATGATTTATGTTTAAAAGATATAATAAAAAAGTAAATTTCTTTTATCACCTTTTATTTTATTAATAAATTTAAATTTAATTTATTTTTAATAAGATAAGATTTATATTATTTTATAAATTTTAATTTGATTTTATCTTTAAATAATATAAAATTTTTAATATATATAATATATATTGAAATGAAATAAAAAGTACAACTTTAGAGCTTTAGAGCTGTATCAATAGTTGAAGTTGAAAATTACGTATAAGTTGCAAATTACTACTCTCAGCTCCTAAGATAAAGTACCATACAGTATATTACTCTAGCATTGAAAAATAATATACCAATATATTGAGATAATATTTTAAAAATTCCAATCATAATATAAATGAAAATATTTTTATTTTAAAAATAAATAACAATGTAATACTAATAGCAATAAATAATTTGTTTAATAAAAATGCAAAAAGATATATAATTTGACATACAAATAATTAGGGAGCAAGAGGGACGACAATTACATTTTAAAGGATAATAATCTTCAACACGGATGTTTTACATCTAATCGATTTCTTATTTTTTGTTTAAGACATATTTAGATTTTATTTTTGTATTTTTTTTCTTAATAAACTGTACTAACAATTCTTTATTGTTTTTATTTATATAATCGTGATCATATTTACAGTACAATTAAACAATGAAGATGCTTCCAATTAAAAAAATATTAAAAATAGAATAAATTACATTAGCACCCCATGTTTTTCTTAAATTATGTATGATACTATTCATTTTTTGTTTATAAGAGAAAGAAAAGCAATGTTACATTGAAAAAATAGAAAATTACAAGTATAATTAAAATAAAATACAGAAATGCAAGTGTAATTTATTCTAAAAATATGAAAAGACAGAAAAAAATATATACTATCGGGGACAATAACCCAAACATATAAGGAATGATAAAATAAGATAGCAAAAAGGGGCACGTAGAAAGAAATTCTCCTTCTTCTCTAATCCCTCACAATATTTATCCATTTTCTTCTTCTCTTGGTTGTGAAGGTTTGAGACCCTTAGCTGTAAGCATATAGGAATATTTGATTTTAATGAAAAAAAAAAAAAACTATATAAGCTAAAAGTTTAATTTATGTAAAATGCTAACCTTCAAGCAAGTTTTGTTAAAATTAGAAATATAAATCACCAATGAAAAATCAAAGATTAATTAGATATCACTACAAAAATAAATTTAATTACCTATAAAATATTTTCTATGGATTTTTTTATAAAAAAAAAATTAATTACCCATTAAATATTTTCCACAAATTTATTTTTTATAAATTTTTTTATAAAAGAATTTTTTATAAATCTATTTGTGAGAAATTTTTCATAGATTTGTTTGTGGGAAATTTTTCATAAATTTTTTGTGAAAAATTTCCTACTAGCTTTTTACCTACAAATTTGTAGTGGTGGAAAATTTGTGGGTAAAAAGTTAGTAGGAAATTTTTTACAAAAAATTTATAAAAAATTTTCCACTAACAAAATCATGGAAAATTTCTTACAAACAAATCTATAAAATTTTTTTCCATAAACAAATTTATAAAAAATTTCTCACAGATAAATTTATGAAATTTTTTTATAAAAATAAATATGTGAGAAATATACAATGAATAATTAATTTTTTTCTAAAAAAAATCCGTAAAAAATATTTCATGAATAATTAAACTTATTTTTTAGTGTTATAAATAAAAAAAATTCAAATAAAGATCTCTCAATATCATCTTTCTATCAACTTTATATAAGATAAAAAATAATTTATTTTCAAAATCAATTTAAATCATAAGATTTATTTTTAATTTATATATTATAGTTATATGACTGTGAATCATCATTTTCTCAATACTCTCATCAACTTTCCTATTTTTAAGATGTTCCTATATTAGGAGGAGACACTTTAAGAAGCAAAGTGTAGTAGAATCAATTATCAACCATGTCATTTTCTCAATACTTGCACCATGTATTGATCCTCTTCTAACAAAAGTCCAGTTAAAAAAGCAATTAGGGGTATAACAAATTAAGAAGTCAATTAATGGTGTTGGTTAGCTAATTATTCAAGAAGTCAATTGTTGTGTCTAATTACTTAATTAATTAACTAAAGGAGAAAATAATCATGAGCTAAGTTTTTTTTTTGCTGAGTTATTATAAGCTAAGGTTATTGACTTACATTTGAAAAAAATTTAAATAATGATTATTTTTATTAGTTGAGAATATATTCGTTAAGATATGATTAAAAACAGAGGTGGATGATATGCATTACCTTCTGGTTCTGGAGTTCCTGATACCAACCCAGTAATAAACTCTTTGCCTGTTATAAAAACAAGAAGTCTACATCATTTAATTCTCAAAATAAAAATATAGCAAGAAAAGATCGCCAAATTAGGCTGGTTGATGCTTAAAAAATATTAGTTGGATATTAATATAAATATTATAAATCTACACTAATAATATAATTAACGTATTGTATTAATAAACAATTTTATCAATATAAGTTCATGAATCATATTATTAATACTTAAATGTATATACTATTTATTTAATTTCTGTAAAAAAATGTCTCTACTTGCAAATGAGAGTTTTTTTTTTTTTCGATAATTTTTGTAGTATTTTATTAAGATGTATAATCAAAGAATTTCTTGATAATATATATTTTTTGTTTACAATAGTAGCTAAAAATGAATGGTGTGTTGTAAAGATTTATTTTGTAGAATAGCTATAATGAGGCTATAGAAATCACTTAAATTCTCATGGTTTGTGTGGTCAAATATGTTTCTTCATGTTTTAAAAAGTTAAAATCTAAAATATATATTTTTTAAAATTTACTCAACATATCATAATATATGTATTACCTTCTTTAATGACTAACATGAAGCCTATTACGCATCGTACAAGACATTCAACATTATCAGGAGCAGATCTACCTTCTGAGACTTCCAAATCTACGTAAAAACTACCATTAATATTAAAGAGAAAGTAAAACGTAAACATATACAAATATTATTATCTATCTTTAGAGAATTAAAATATAAACTAATAATTTAACTATCTCTCATAAAATCTTGTAAATATTTTAATCTTTTAACTATCAGCAACACTATCAACAATAAGGCATATAAGTCTCCACCAGGCTAGGCTACTACGATCTCAAACAATTAATATACGATTTTGATTCCTCTTCTGTTCACATTAAACAGGTTCACTTATATAGATTTTAACCATTGATTGCGTTATTTTATGTCATATATAGATTGAAATATAAATCAACCATCCATTATCGAACTAAATGAGGTATTTATGTATTTTAATTTGTTTTTTTAACAGTTAGATTTAATAATAATCATAACAAGCGGTTAAAATTTATTAAACAAATTCTCTTGCTAATTGTAAATTGGAGAGATCCATATTAATATAATACTGCATCAAATCATCGTAAATATATTATAAGAGTAAAATGTAATGCTTATCACATATGTGGAAGATTCCAGGATTTAATGGTGGAAATGTTCTAATTTAAGACAAATAACAAACAGAGTAATCCTTTACTGATAAATACAAATCCTTTCTCATCCTCCAACTATATTCTATCAAACGTATAAACATTTCAATATTTCAGGTAGCAATGTGTACACATATTTCAAAGTTAAGTGAGGGTTATTAATAAATATGTCTTCTTAATATATATATATATATATATATATATATATATATATATATTTAAAGTAGTGCTTCATGTATTCTTTTCTATCTAATGATATTCAGTAAAATAAAACAGGTGGAGGATGTACATTACCATCAGAAACAGTTGAAATTGGTAGCGACACCAGAATAAGCTGGTTGTCTGTTCAAAATGAAGAAGAAGAAGTCAACGCCATTATTAATTCAGAACTGTACAATATTAGATGCTGGAACATGTAATCTACTTCTAAGTATATATACTAGTATTTGTTTTCACATGGTTTACTTAACTTCACAGATCTGATCAATCACTTTAAGTATATTTAATAGCCAATAATGCACACAGAGTTGACCCAAATTCTCATAATAAAATAGAGCAAAAAGTTGGTAAAATTTATCTGGTTGATGCTTTTTGAAGTTTCTGTCTATATAGAGAGACAGAGAGAAAAGTGGTTTTCCTAGGTTGTATATAAAGAAAATAGCAATGACTGTGGAAATAAATACAAAAGTATTTGTTAGATTTGTTTTCACAGATATATATTTTCTTTAATAAAAATTAATTCATGATTTTCTTTTGTACAATAGCTATAATAACTCTATACAAAATTTACAAATCACTTAAATTCTGATACTTGGTTCTCACTGCAGATACAATTTTTCATGTTTTAGGTTATGGTTTTTAGACAATTAAAACGTATAGTGTCGACATTTTAAAAGTTTTTCTTTCATTCTCACACCTAAACTTCTAAATACGTTTTTCTATTTAACATCGTCGACAGAGACATTGCATCTAGGTTGTTTTCCCTAGTTTACACTGTTAATAACTCTCTTTTTACACTGTATATGTGAATTGGATTTTAAAGTATAATATAAACTAGAGACACTAATCATAATCAACAACATCAGGATACATATATACGGTAAATAAAACATATATTACCTTTTAGAAGGAGCAAACAATTACATGTTGAGCATTCTACAAGACAGTCAGCATAATCTTCATCGCGTTCGATAACTTGGGGCTCCGTATCTGCAGGCTCCAATGGAGGGTTTGTAACTAGAGGAACAATAGGTTGTCGTGCTGTGCGAAAGAAGACCTTGTCGATACGAACGTAACAACTGGGGCAACAGAATTCATAGTTTGATGGCATCATGAACATATTTTTCAAATATTTTTCAGGCACTTCCTCCGTAGGTGACATGGCTGTGCCTATAGGTAGTCCCTTTTCAAAGTACTTGGAAAAATCAGAAGGGTTAAAACCAGCACAATTTTCTTTCTCAACTTCATGGTTCCCGTTTCGGAGACTCCCTTTTTCTGTAATCACCGTTTTGCAGAAGCGTGTAATTTTGTTAGTCTTTAATTGTTAGAAAGTAAAGCCTATGGATTAAACCAGTAACTGAAGAAAGCAAAGAGTATGTATTATGAAGTGGATAAAATTGAGTGAAAGAAAATTGCTCCGTAAAGGTGTTAAATTTCTACCTTCTTGGCTGGTCGCGATCACCAGTGTACTGTCCTCTTCCTCTTCTTCACGGGTGTGCGGTATTCTGAGCGGTTCAGTGTCCATTTTCTTGGCAAAGTGGTGGAAAATGGGAAAGGTTGGGTAAGTAATGTGGTGTGCGTCCAGAAGGCACACTTCCAAGTTCAATTATAATTATAATGCCATTTTGAGGACTGACTTTCTTATCCAACTCATTTTCAAGGTGTGAATGCGATGAGTTTACATAATGTGAAAGTTATCAGCATATGACGTATATTTGTCTTTTATGCTTTGTTTGAAACCGCATTTCCTGATACTATGGGTGCCATTGAATGACTTGATTTTGGTGTTTTGAAAAGCTGATTACGAGGAAAAGTAGAGACATATTATGCGGTCCCGCAATTCATTGTTTATGTCCTGAATGTTAGGATTGAGAAAAAAAAAAGAAGAATTGGTTTTCTTAGTCCTAAAAAATGTTCCTAGTAACATTGGACTGACTATTCAACTTTTGACTGGGTGTCCTTACACTGCTCCCCCTCATTACATTGCTATGATGTTGTCCTCCATAGAAGCAACTTCATTGGTTGAACAACCTGCTTTCTCTCTCCCTATCCTTACAGGTAACCTCAACCCCTCAACCAAGTCCTCACTGTTGAAGATTTGAAAGTATGAAGAAGTCATTGGTTTCTCACTTCCTTACATCCTTCTTCATCTTTCCGGAACTACCACGAGACATCCATTCATTAGATAAGCTTATACGTGCATCAATCATGATTGTCATGTTAAACAACGATGTATTTCATGGTTTGCTTTTGACACGATATATTTTTTATATGGATAAATAAAAAGTAATTAATGTAAGAGATAAGGAAATAAAAATACTTTCTTTATCATATCATTTAAGCATTAAAAATAAATTAAATAATTAGGATTTACATTGTCTATATATAAGGAGAGAGATATGAAAGAAAAGACCCAATATAGAACTAAGAACTAAGCAGAATTGAGTTTGAGTGTTGGACATCTTATAAGTTTGTTCAATAGTTGAATGAGTTATATATTACACCCGAGAAAATGATATATCAAGTACGGAGAGTTATGTTTTCGAATAATAATACTCGATAAGTTTGGGTGAGCACTTGGTTAGTTAGAACCAAGTGCTCGGTTAACTTGGTTGAGTATGATATTGTAAGAGGAAATTATGTTTTCAAATAATAATATTGTTTAAGCTTTATGATTGGAGAAACTTGATTATACTTTTAAATAATATTACTAGATTTTGATTAATATGTAAGGGAGACTATGTTTTTTAATGATAATATTGTGATAGTCGAATTGTGTGATTGGTTGAGTTTGATATTTTAAAAATATTATGTTTTATGTTAGTTAATTAACTTGATGAATCTATTGTATTATTGGTTGAGATGTGTGTTATTGTTGTTGAACTGAGTAGTTAGGATTAATATTCGTGATTATCATGTGTTGTAATTGAGTTGAATGGTAACCCATGATCAACATTGTGGGTAATTGTTGAGCTGAGTTAATACTTGCCATCAATATTGTGTTATGGTCGTATTGTGTGCTATTGGTGGAACTATGTATTATTTGCTATGTGTTATTGGTTAAGCTGAGTCATGCAAAATGGTGTCCATAATCAGTTGTGATTGTATGATTACATAATATATAGGATGTGAGTATGCACTTAATATGGTGAGGTGTGTTATAACGGATTTGATGAGAATATATACTTCATTAATTACTCGAATTATGTAAATTATTGGATTAGTTGGTAAGAAATCGATGAAAGTTTGCTAGTGATGTACTAAGATAAGTGAGAAAGTACAAATAATTTTATCTTAGTTAAAATAAGATTAATGTAGTACTTACCATAATATAACACGTAAATAATAATTTTTGAGTTTAAATATAGTAATCAATTATTCTAAAAATGTCATGAAATTATTTTTATATAATTGTTAAATACATAATTTATCTTATTTTTTCTGTTTATTTATAAATTATGATGATCATATTTATTACACAAGAATTTATAATATTTAAGGTGGCAAAAATATCTCCAAATTAAAAGATAAAATTGATACAGGGGAGAGAGTAATATATATATATATATATATATTATATAAATTATTATAAAATATAATTTTCATTTTAGGTTGGTTACACTCTTATAATATCTTTTCATAATCACGAAACTAGCAATTCAGATTTAACTATTGTCTGCGCCCTTTGACTGGGTCCAGACAGATTATTTTATTAATTGTGCAAGAGTAATTATATGTGCAAATGTCTATATATCACAAACAATTATTAGAACCTATTATGTTTTTTTATTTCTTTTTTATATTATTATACATACATTCTCTATATATAACGTGAATGATTAATTAACAGCTCAATTGTCTTCATTTTATATCAAACATACATTTTTATCCGATTGCTACGACGTATTTAAGATTTAATTTACATATATAAAAGATAATAACTTATCTTAAAATAATTTATCGTATAAAAGTATCATATTAATTTATAATAAAAGACTTTACCTTTTTAATTATTAAATCAATTTTAAAAATTAATGTTAATAATTTTGTTTTCCAATAATTAAGGACGAGACTTAAGTTTAGTATTTTGGATTTTTATTTTAAATTCAACACTCAATGCTATAAACAAAGTTGACGTTTTAATGCGGAAAACTTTTCTATAGCGTGCTGAAATCTAAATTTAACCGAGGAAAACTACAAATATTTAAAAATATTAAATTGTATCCTTTAATTAATCATTCGCTGTAATTTTTAATATGTTTATTTAAATAACATGAAATAAAATATAATCCTTTAAAATTTGTTTTGGTAGGAAGAAAAATAATGTAAGAAATATAAATATTTGACCTAATAAGTGAATATCTTTATACTATTTATTTGATCTAATAGATGGTCAATTTTGGGAACTCAAAAACCATGCATGGTAACGCTTTCTAGTTTATGATTTAGGACTTTTAGTTGGAAACTACAGGATATATTATTATATTCCTCAAATCTTATTAAAATATATTCGAACCTTTTCTATAAACAATTTCTATTAAAATAATATTTCTCTTAATTTATTTTTTCTTGTGAAAGTTGAGAAAGGGAAGTGATGATTTTTTAATTGTTTTCCTCAACAATCTAATAAATGAATTTTTGAATGTGAATGATTAAGTGACATTTTGACAGCTGCATATATTAAACAAAGTTTACGTATAATGCGAATCTTTCTACAGCTTGGTGAAATCTAATATAAATATGCTTGAATCTACATGTAATATTAAAAAATTATTGTTATTATTTTATAATAGTTTTATATGTATGTGTTCAAATGTAACTACTCTCACAGTCTGTCTAATAAATTATATCTGCCACACCAAAAACGTTGCAGACAAAACTATTTATTAATCATTCATTTTTGCAGACATGGTCAACCCAATTGACTCCATCAATAAAATTTCATATTAAAGAAGCTAAAAACATAAATTGAAAATTATGTGAGTGAATAAGAACGTTTACATATTTAACCAAAAAACAAATATTTAATTTTACATTTTTAAAAATTAAATACAAAAATTATTAAACACATACATGCTGAAAGCTAATGTGCAGAAAGGAATGGTCATAGATGGTGCATATAAACACTCACAAAATAAAAATAAAAATAAAAATATTAATAATAATAAAATAATTACACGTGCAATTGAAGACAGGAGTGGAATTAAAATTAATGGGTAGCAGTTGAATTTTTTATTATAATTGTATCGATGAAAGATTAGAAAGAAGGAAATAAGGTTTCATATTACATTAATATATGATGACTAGATGTGTTTTTGGTCAATGGGATATATATATTTTTTTTTGTTTACCTAAAAAGTCTTTTTTTAATTGAAAGTTTTGTCTTTTGTCATTATAAAATCCTTGTTTTAGTTTACCATTGATTTCTATTAAAATATAGTAATGATGGTGATGTGATGTAAAATATAATATTAATCCAAAACAAAATGACATATTTATAAATTTAAAAAAAAAAAGTTATTATAGAGACTAAAATTGAAGAATTAAATATTTGTAAGGATAAATAAATAAAAAGTAATAGATATTTAATATTAATGGGAGAATACTCCAATATTAGCGTATTACGGGATTATTTAAAATCTAAGTGTTGTTTTTTTTTATATAGTGTAGATGTTTAATAAAAAATGTATCTTAATTTGAATATTTTTGTTTCTCAAGTGGATGTAAAATAATTGCTTTACGACGTTTTTAATGACGACTAATGAATGATTGTTTTTGTATGTGATGATGATTATGCAGTGATAATTTTATTAATAAGTGTTTTTATTTTAATCATAGTTTTCAAAAGACTGTCATCATATAATTAATATCTATATGATGTTTAAAATTATTGTAGTTTAGACATTAATAAAATATAACAACTGTTATAAATAAAACTGTAAATATAGATATAATAATAATAATTATTAATTATGGTAATATCTGGTATAATTGTTGGAAGTAATCCATTTATTTAAGTTTTACAGTACTTCTCTTGTCTTTTTCCTTTTTCTGTTATTGGCATCGTCATTTTTGTGCTCTTTTCTTGCTCTCGTTGCCACTGCATCATCACTTGTCGCCACTATCACCTCTTACACCATTTTCTTTTTCTTCATCATTACTCTTTCTTCTATGGTCTAGACATTGTTGCAAAAAAGAAAAAAAATAATGTTTCACGGATTATCTTGTGACTAACATTGATTTTGGTAAGGATAAGAGAGGTCCATTATATATACACATGTCAAATGTCTTAAAGAGTGCATCAATCAATCAAGAATTTGACATATTTATTATGTAATTGTAAATAATATAAATTTTTCAGATATTGGTTGTTTATATTTTTTTTTGTTAGCTAAATAACTAATGAATAATTATACATAATATAAAATTTTTAAATATTGATTGTTTATATTTTTGTTAGTTAAATAACTAATGAATAATTATACATATTTATTTATTATGTAATTGTAAATAATATAAGTTTTTTAAATATTGATTGTTTATATTTTTATTAGTTAATAATTATGTTAGCTATTGTAGGTATATAAATGAATTAGGCATGAATGAGATGAAAGAAAATAAGATGTATATTAATTTATCAACGTCAACTTATTACCTATTGAAAAGAAATATAAACGGATATTATTAACACATAATTTATTTTGCCCATTAAGTGTATTATTTTTTTAATAAATATTTTATGTTTTACTTAATTATAATTTTTAAAATATTTTAATTAATTTATATATATATGCTTTAATTATAATGTAAAAAAATATATAAAATAAGTTTCTTATATATTAACAAATAACCGCGAACATTGAGAAATCAATAACAATATTATCTTCTGTATGTTATAATAATAATAAAAAAATAAAAAAATAAAGAGCACATCTCTTTCATTTCTCTCTCTTCCAATTGATTTCATCTCAAATATATTATTTTCTTCCTTCCTCTCTCTCTCATCCAAACAAACTAAGTATAGATATGACAACGATGACATGATATTATGCTTTATTAATAAAATGTTTTATACCCACGATAAGTCCACAACGATCTCTGTTGTATTTTTTTCTGTTTGACTCATTATCATATATTTTATATTATAATGAATAGATAAAATAGATAAAATAGATATAATAATATTAAATTTTAATTTACATATTATACTATAAATTTAAATTATATAATTATAAATAGATAAAACGAAAAATGCGTAGATAATTTTTTAAGTACTTTTTTAAATTATATTGCTCGAGTTTTTCTAGTTTTCACAATTCAAATATACCTTAACAACTTACATTTATATTTAATATTTCTCATGATAAAAATTATTCTTATTCAAATTATATAATAATAGAGTTTAATAAAACATTGTGCAACATGACACCCTAAAACCTACTGTAAATGCTACGTCATGTTCTTTACGTCAACTTTTACATTATGTAAAATATATTCTTTTAATGGTGGTTGCATTCACACCATGAAAATGAGTTGGATGGGAAAGTGAGTCCTCAAAATGGCATTATAAATGAACTTGGAGGTGTGCATTTAGACGCACAGCACATTATTACCTGCCGAACCTTTCCCATTTTCCACCACTTTGCCACGAAAATGGATACTATCATATCTCCCAAAGAGGTTTTTGTTCAGGCTTTAACGCAGGCCGTGACCAACCAAGAAGGTAGAAATTTAACACCTTTACGTAGCCTTTTCATTCACACAAAATTTCATCTACTTCATAATATATATAGTCTTTGCTTTCTTCATTTATTACCTTTTACTGGTTTAATCCTAAGCTTCAGTTTTCTAACAATAGAAGACTAACAAAAATACTCTCTTCGTCATTAGTGTTGTTGTGGGTGTTTTGGAAAGTGTTTATTTAACATAAAAATGATCTTTAACTTTAAGATTTTCTTTTAAATTATTATTTTATTACACAGTTAAAAACACGAACATAAACCACACAAGTTGATTGCAGAATCTTGAAAAAAAGCTTAAAACTTTCATCAGAACGTTTCTCGTTACAAATGATAATACTTTGTGTTTGTGTTTTTTTTTTTTAAAATAATTTAATATTTAAATTTTGATAATATAATTTTATACGTGAAATAAACCATAGAAGGACAATATTTATGTTAGGTATTTTTTTAAGGTTGAAAATAATTCGTATAAATTATGATTAAAAAATATCCTACAACCTTGGGCTAAAATAATGCTACGTAGGGAATAGATGTTATGAATTTCACTATAATCTACACTTTTTTGAAAGACAGCTAATGGGAATTTTGAAATACTCTTACTTTCAGCTGTTATTGCTGCTGCTGCTGCAACCATAAGCAGCATTGTGAGTGAAGAGGGGAGAAAGTTGAAAAAGGAAAACATGGAGTTAAGCAAGAAGATTTTAATCATGTTAACTTATATTTTAACTATTCTGAATCTTCTGTATGCGTCGAAAATGGACAACCAGTAGGCATAATCATGTCAGCTACTGATGAAGTGGCTGAATTATATTTGAAAAGAATGTTCGCGATTCCACCAAACCATGAATTCTATTGCCCCAATTGTGATACTTGCATCAACAGGGTCTTGTTTTGCCCTACTCCACCAAAAGATCCAAGTACTATTGACCGTGTTCCAGTGCCTCCAGCTACCTTGCCTCCAGATACAGTGCCTGAAGGGGCTCCAGTTGATGAAGCTGGTGAAGAAGGTGTTGAATGTTTTGTAAGATGCTCAGCATGCTTCAGTTTACTAATTCAAAAAGGTAATTCAATTCATCTTTTATTTTATACATCAACTTCATCACTCTCATTGCTCTCTCTCTCTCTCTTATACTTTACTAAAATAAACAATATAAATGCATCTCTAATTCAAACTTTTTTTAAATATATTGCAAAACATATCTCACTCACTTGTATAAAATAATGCTGTTTTACAATATGATTTCATCTTTTAATATTTTTTAAAATAATAGAAATTGTTTTTCAAAAACATAATTTTATTTTTTATAAGAAAAAAAGCTTAACAAAAGTTTCAAATACAACTTTTCCAAAATATAGAAGAAAAAGTTGAAGTGTTTTTTAATTAGGACTTCTACTAGTTAAAAAAAATTAGATAAAAAATAGTCGGTTTTCAAACATAAGTTATTCATAATCTGTAATTTATTTGGATTATATTAGTTTTAGTATTTAAAAAAAAAAAAAAAAAACGTAAAGAACCTACGTAGATTATGTTAAATAAATAAAAATTAATTTAGAAATTCGATGAAATGAATTGAATTGAGATGTAAATTATATAATTATTTATTAAATTTTAAAAACTGATATTTTTTTAAAAAAAATTTTATATGAAAAATATACTATATTATAGACATTTTAATTAAGTTGATATTTCTAAATTTACTTATTATTTATAACACAAAGTATTATAATAAATTATGAAAATATAGAAAAACCACACTTGAAGCCATTGTGAAAGTTTAAGTATTTCTCGTAAGGAATCATTATCCCTATTGTACAAAAGAAAAACATTAATACAACAACAGCAAAACACGGAAAGTTGTTGTTACTTTGAACTAATGTTACCAATAATTGTCTTTGATTCTACTTCTTAATAAAAATACTACAAAAAAATTGTCACATATCGTGGAAATAAAATCTTTGTCATTAGGTTGCAAGTATCGAGGCTTTAATTTTCTTTTTATAGAAATTCAACCATTACTATGAATATATAAATCATATTTGCATTAATTATGATATATCATATTATTGATAATCTATTAACTTATATTCATGAACTTAATTATTAATAATATTAATGCATTTTAATGTTCGTGTAAATTTATAATATAATATTTGTATTAGTAATTTAATCCTTATTAAAGAAAAAATGCACTTATGAAAACATGTCTATCAACTATAATATTTTGTAAATATATAACAAACAATTTAGAGAAATGTTTATTTCCACATTCATTGATGTTATCTTTATATACAACCTAGGAACCACTTCTGTATATCCTTTCAAAGCATCAACCAGCATAATTTTGCTATATTCTCTCTATATTTTCATTTCCAGAATTTGGTCAACCATGTATCTGCATTACCAGGGAATAAATATATTTCAAGTGATTATTGAGATCCAGGAACTTAATTGAATATATTAATGGTTGTTCAAACCATGTGAAAACAGATACGCGTAATAAATACTTAGAAGTAGGGTGGATGTTTTAGCGTTTATAATTTCTGTATAAAATATTATCAATGACTTAGACTTCTTCTTCTTATTATTATAATTTTTTTTTTTTTTAACAGGCAAAGATTTTATAACTAGGTTGGTATCACGAGTTCCTGAAGTTCCTGAAGTTCCTGAAGGTAATGTTTATCCTCAACTTGTTTGTTGGTGCTGTTCAACTTGTATATATTTATAAGAGAATAATCACACTGTAGATTTTTTTAGTTATTTATTAAAATTAATTAGAAATAATCGTAATTTATACTTTAAAGATGTAAAAGTCAACAAAGTTAAGATGATATAACCTATTTTCTCTTTAAATTAATTATTTGAGCAATTGGACACAACCATTGACTTCAATAATTATGCTAACCATCACAATTAATTGACTTCTTGATGGATTATACCCAGGGATGAGATAAAATATATATTCAATCAATTTCTTACTAACCTTTTGAACAAATCTTATAGTAACTGAGTTAAAAACCCTATATAAACTTTTATTTAACTTCGACACATGCTTGCTTACTTTACAGCGTTATTGTAGCACTTAGACCTTTATATACACAAATTCTTCAAATAAATGCTGGTTTTCTGTTTTTCTTATTCCTTTGCCACTCTAAGTATTCCAATTATGAGGGATGATAATTTTTTAAATTCCGTTTTAGGCTCATGTACGTTATAAAAACATATAAAATTCTTATGATTTGAGAGTGCACCTCTCTAATGGTAATGTAATTTTATTGAAGTCGTATAAAAAAATGTACCACTAGAACTTTGGAATAACAAATTATGAAGATAATTAAAGGAGATTCTAGATCACTATGACAAAAAAACGCTGAATGAGATGGCAGCTAAATATTTTTTTGTTCTTGCAGCTAAGACTAGTTGCACTAGAGAAAACGATGTATAAATAAAATAATAAAAATGCTTAACATGTTGTGAGAGACTACTTGCCAGAATCTATTACATATATGACGAAGACATTAATTCTTATAATATACATAGTTACTCTAATTAGCTGCAATATTGTATTAATTATGCTATATTTTCCTTGAACAGTACCAGTACCAGTACCAGTACCAGAACCAGGCCATGGGGAGCTTGGGATTGTTATACCAGGTGAATCTACTCCTAGACCACCACCAGCAACAAAGAGTGGTAAGGGTTGGGAAATTCTTAAAAGCATAGTCTATGGTGGTCTAGCTGAATTATTAGCAAGCCTCAGTGTTGTGACATCTGCAGCAAGTGCTGATTCTTCCACATGTATGTAATCAACTTTAATTTCTCCTTCTTTTGCATTTTCAATAATCATTGGACAACACTTTCTATCAACCTATGAACCAGAAGTTGAGGTAGAAAAGTTATATATTGATTAACATTATTGCTCAAATTGTGTTTGCAGTGAGTATTTTTGCTCTGGGTATTGCAAATCTGATAGGTGGACTTACAGTCTTGATTTATAATGTAAGTTTTTCTCCAATGGATGGTTTATGCATTTCACATCCTGTTTTCCCTCCCTTTTCTTATACTATGTTCCATTGATCATTTTGGTATTTGTGTTCCACTTAAAAAATCTAAACAATATGGAGAATGCTAACCAGCAATGACATATTTGTCAAAAGTAGGAAACTTTTATAATTATAATTAATATATATTAATGAATTTTGACCATAATTTTCAACAAAAACTTTTTATTTATTGATTTTTTAGAAAGATCCTTCATACATTTACTTTTCTTCCTTTCTTTCTCCACATAATATAACCTTTTTTGTTATATAACTTATGTGCCAACAATGTTTATCATTAGTCATTATCAAGGAGTTGCATTTTTTTGGGGGGATTATAAACAGATATCTGCAAGCTAGCTTTCTCACTATCCAAGTGGGAGTCCCCTCCTATTAATCCCAATAGCACTTCCCCCACATCTATTCGGTGAATTTTTTACTACATGGGTGAACTGAAAATTGACAAACAAATTATTGGACTTCATGATTCTATAGTTGATATACATTTTGATATAAGAACATCACATATTGGTTTTACAATTGAACTTATATTGGAAGCTGAGTGTAGAAAGTGACTTAGTTGATAAGTGATTCTATTATACATGCTTACAGATTAAGGACTTGAAAGCTTCAAAACCAAGAGTGGAAGGAAGTGAAACAGATGCAGAAGAGGATAAATATTATGAGCTACTGGGAAGGAGGGAGAACTACTATCTACATGCCTTTTTTGCAGTCTTATCATTCCTCATATTTGGGTTGGTGCCCCCAGTAGTGTATGGCTTCTCATTTCGAGAGAGTGATGATAAGGATCTGAAGCTTGCAGCAGTTGCAGGAGCTTCTCTAATTTGCATCACATTGCTTGCCATTGCCAAAGCTCAAACCAAAAGAACCACCAATGCTTTTATGACATTCTTCACTACTGTTACGTTTTATGTTACCTCTGGAGTATTGGCCTCACTACTTACTTATGTAGCTGGAGCAGAGATGAAGAAACTGGTAGAACAGCTTGGATGGTTTCAGCCAAAACCAAACCTTGGTTTGTCTCTTCCTCATGTGAGTGTAGAGAATTACGGATGGGGTTCGTACTAAGAAGTGTTAGTGAATTTTATGTAATGGGTGTTTCTTCTTCTTTCTTTTTCTAATATTTGGTTAGTTCGGGCCATTTTCATTTCATTGTTCTGTGTATCTTTGGTCGCAAAATCAGAAGTTTCGTTATGAATAGTTAAATTCAGTAACTTCTTAATCAAAGACAACCTTATTCGCGTGCTAGATCATGAAACACGTTAAAATAAGATTAAAATACTTCTTTTGATTAGTTAATTTAGGATAAATTATGATTTTCCCTCCTTTAATTACTAAGATATGCTTTTAGTTTTTTTTTTTTTCGTGATTCTAGTTTTTTATTTTAGAAAAATTAAAAGTTTAGTAAGTAGAAAAAATTTGTACATTATTAACAGAAGATTTTTTAACTATTTTATTGTTAAGCTTTCGCCAACAATTTTTGTGACGAAATAGTTATGAATTAATTAAGGAACATTTTTTTACTAAATTTAAGTAACTAATAAAACAAATTATTCTTTTGTTAGTCTATAACAAATTTAGTTGTTAATTTATAGCTAAATTTCTCTGTAATGAAAAAAGTTTCATATTCTCCTAATTAATTGTTTGCTCGATTTTTTTTTTTTATATTTTAAATTTAAATTCTTATAAATCTTTCTTGGTTATTTATAGGCTAATCATTTATAATTTTTTTTCTCTAATATTTACGTTTGGTCATTCTATAGTTATTCCTTTGATGTGATCTATTGTTAATATGTAGCTAATTCCTTTCATAATTTTATATCTAATTCTTGGTAACTATTAGCTAGTTAATTCATTACTAATCTTGTGTAACTATTTTTTAGATACTTACCTTCTAGTCTTTGGCAAGTTATCGCATGTATTCTCTAGCACATTTGTATTAATTTTTCATTGTTTTATCATAATTTTAATATCAAATGTTTGTTATTGAAACACTTATAATACTTGGAAAGTTTTGTAGAAAATAAAATATAAAACTTTAAATTAAAAAAATAAAAGAATAGTATAATTAATTAACTTTCAACCATCAACATACCTATTCATACATAATAAAAATAATCTCTCAAACATTTATAATGTAATTAAAATAATGTATTAATTAAAATAATGTATTAATTAAAAAATACTTTATCAACTAATTTTTTTTTTTATATTAATTTGTTCTTGTACCTGTTCTTACATGTGTAGTTAATGTAATAATTTCTTCTACTAAAATGAACTCTATTAAAAACATAAATTATCTCAATTGTGTCTTTATTTTAATATATAAGTTTTAAACAAGATGTCGAAGGATTAAGGATTAGATGTTTCTTTTAGTTTAACCATATGATTCAAGGTAATAGATTGAACTTAACTTGACTTATAATATTTTATTTATACTCTTCCAAAATCTAAAATTTAAAATCTCTATCATAAATTATGTTAGAAGGAACACTATATAATCTAATAAACTTGACCATATAAAAATTTGTTAATCTCTTTATAAATTACCTGATATTAATGGAAATAAAATAAGTAAATAAATAAATAAATAATGGATATCAAACTTTAAATTTATTACTTCTCCCATTTATGTTCTACTAACATTTTTTTAAACTTATTTCCCTCCTTTTCATACTATTTATTTGATCTAATAATGGGTAAATTTTGGTAAATAAAAGACCATGCATGGTAACGCGTTTTAGGGCTTTTAGTTGGAAACTACAGGATATTGTACTATAAACCAAAAGAATATTCCTGCAATCTTAATAAAAATATTCAAACCTTTTTTTTATAAACAACTACCAAAATAATATTTCTCTTTATTTTTCAACGTTGAGAAAAGGATAGTGATGGAGACATGATTGTTTTCTAATAAATATGATTTGGTTTGATAAATGAGAGACCTTACAATTCAGAGCATATTATATGAACTTGATATTTTCTATGTGCATGCATGTCTTTCTGTCTGCTCTTCAAACATTTACACATGTGGTCTAACCTAAACGTGGAAGAACAATCCTTCAAACTTGATTAAAATATGTTTTTATTTTTTTAATTATCTAAAATTTAGTTTTAATTTTTATAATTTTCTAATTTTATAACATCTCATTTTGATCTTGTAAATGCTGTAAAAATTATACTCACTAATCACATTATTTATTATTATTTATTAATTTTATTCCTTTGTAATTTATATTCTTTTATCACTAAATTTTGAAAAATCATAACCATGATGGTATTGGGAAGCAAAGGATATATTGTATTATATTCCTCAAATCTTATTATGAATCTCAGCCACTTGTAATGATGAGTTAAGAAAAATTTGGATCCATTTTCTGTTGACCAACATGGCAACAGTGTTCAACCACCATTTTTCAATGTGAATGATTAGTGACATTTTCACAGCTCAATTGTCTTGTCTTCATTTTATATCAACCATATATTAAACAAAGTTTATGTATAATGCGAATATTTATTATCAAAATTTAATCGAAGAAACTAAAATTATTTAAAAATATACTCCAGCTTAATTGTATCCTTTAATTAACCAGTCCTTTTATATATATATATATATATATATATATATATATATATATATATATATATATTATGTTTGTTAAATAACACGATTTCTCCTATATACTCCTATATAAACACAATCAAATCACGAGCGGTTTATTTTATTAAAAAATATTTTATAAAGATCCAATATTATTATAACATTAAAAATAATTTATGAGCTCTATGTAAAATATAACTATTTTAAATAAAAAAATATAATATGAAAGTAACTTATTAAATGAAAAATGAAAAATTACACATACAATTTTTTTATTTATAATAAATATATAAATATATAAATATCTTAATTTAAAATAATTTTTGTCACCTTCATTATATTTATTAATATTTTCATTTTTTAACATTAAATTACCTATAATTACTAAAAAAAATATTTTCTATTAAATAAGTTTGTTAAAAATATTTAAAATTAATGAAAAATATAATTTTTCTCATAAATATATCACAAATTTTTTAACCCTATAAATTTGAAAATAAAATATTAGTAAAAAATTATTTTTCACAAAACATTTATAAGAAATTTCTCATAAATAAATTTATAAAAAATTTCTTATTAATGAAATTTTTTTTCATAAATAAATTTACAAAGAATTTCATAAAAGAAAATTTAAAAAAAAATTTTATAAAAGATATTTAATAGATAATTAATTTTTTTTTATAAAAAGTATTTTATAGATAAATAATTTTATTATTCTAATAATATTAAGAATAAGACAAAACTAATTAAAATCAACAAATACTTTCTTGAAAACTAAAAAGTATGAAGCTATATTTGAAGAGTAAAAAATATTTAATTTTTAATAAAAAATGGTGTTATTGAATGTTTGTGATGTAATAATATATGTGTTCACATGTAACTAGTCTCACAGTCAACCCCAAAAGTCTTTCTAGGTAATCTCTTAAAGAAGGGCTAATAAATTATATCTGCCACAACAAAAACGTTGCAATGCAAAACTATTTATTAATCATTGATTTTTGCATGGCTGGTCATGGTTAAAAAGACATGGTCAACCCAATTGACTCCATGAATAAAATTTCATATTAAAGGAGCTAAAAAAGATAAAATGAAAATTTTGGAAGTTAATTAAGAACGTTTACATATTTAAGCCAAAAATAAATATCTAATTTTACATATTTTAAAATTAAATACAAAAATGATTAAACATGAGTTTATCCTGAAAGCTAATGTGTAGGAATGTAGTGATGAAGGGATGGTAGATGGTCCAGTCACATGGTAGAAAAGTCTTCTGCAGATAAACACAAGAAAAAGAAAAAATCACGTGCAATTAATTGAACCACAACTTGTTCACACCTATTATAAAGGCATGTGTGAAATTAAAATTACTTTGCAGATGTCAGAAACTTCTATGATATTGTATTGATGAAAGATTAAAAAGAAGGAAATAAAGTTTCTGATTACATTAATAACATGACTAAATGTGTTTTGGTCAATGGGATATTATAAAGTTTTCTTTTTTAATGAATTTTTTTTTTTGACATTTTAAAATACTTGTTTTAGTTTACCATTGATTTCTATTAAAAAAAACATTAATGATGGTGAAGTGATGTTGACAATATAATGTTCATCCAAAACAAAATGACATATTTATAAATACTAAAACCAAAATGTTATTATTGAGACTAAAATTGAAGAATTAAATATTTGTAAGGATAAATAAATAAAAAGTAAGATATGTGCAGAGACAAAAGTAATATTCTCATGTTAAAACATGTTATTTTTTTTATTTACTTTTTATAACACCTAATAATTATATCATAGTTATTGTTTGTCCTGTTCTCTAATTATATTAGAGTTTATGTAGATTATTTGCGTCATAATTGATTCAAATTAAATGTTAATTTAATTTGAATAATGTTGTTCTCAATCAATTTATGTCTAACTTTTCGTTCTAACTGGGCACATGAATTTAGTACATACTTGACCACATGTATTTAGGAAATTTTTTCTTTGTAGATATATCCAACCGTTGTTCGTTAGAGTTGTCATATTCAATTTGTTAAAATTTAGACTATTTTCTACAATAATTAGGATCAATTAAAAGGAATAATGTTTTGAGAATGAAGAAAAAAAAATAATACAAATGTAGACTTGGAAATGGAAAATATATTAGTATTTAAATATTTTTTAGTTAGTCCTATAATTTTTTTTTTTAATTCTTACACATTTTTTACTTTTATTTTAAATATGTTTAAATATATTATATTTAACTACTATAAATAATTATTAAAATGATATGTATCACAATATAATAGTTTTAGGTAAACTTAATAATATATATATATATATATTTCAAATTAATATTAGTAGAAATCCTCTTTTGTAATATATATTCAAGTAAATAAATTTACTTCTAAACACTTACTACTATTTTAGTAGTGATTTAAAAAATCATTAAAAAATATTTTTTTATATATTTTATTGAAGTTAAAAAAATTATTACATTTCTTAATTTTTTTTTCAAAAAGTCTTAAACAATACTTAAAAAGAAAAAAATGGATTATAAGTATAATGTATCACAAGTAATAATGAACATTATAAAAAAAAAAAAAAAGGATAATATAATCTTCTTTATATTACAAAATCAAATTTTCATCTCATTTCCAATTAAAAAAAAAAAAATTAAAGATACATTCTTTTTAGAAAAAAAAATTTAAACATATACCCAAAAAAACTTAATAATACCTAAATAATATCTAAATTAAAAATATTTTAAAATATAAAATTCAATAAAAAAATAAAATAAATATTATAGCTTATGTGTGCCTTGGGTGTTCTAAAAAAAGTATACGTTTATCAGCAACCTCCTTTTATCTCATTTTTTTTTTCTTTTTCTGTCTAAATCAACTCAGTTCATGTGAATATTTATCTTCCTTCCTCTCTCATTTCTTTCACCCATCCAAACTCAGTGTAATAGATTATAATTGACAATGGCGACAAGATATTATACTATATTAAATACAATATTTCAGATCTACGATGAGTCCATCACTATCTCTGTTCTATCTTTTCTTTCTTTGACTCATTATCAATCATTCATAACATAATTAAATTTATAATAACTCCTTATTATTCATTATATATAATATATTTATATATATAATGAATACATAAAATAGATCTAATATATGTTAAATTTTAATTATAACATATTAAACTATAAATTTAAATTATATAATTATAAATAGACAAAATGAAAAATGCGTAGATAATTTTTTAAGTAGTCTTGTTAATTATAGTACAAGAGTTTATACTAGTCTTTGACAATTTAAATGTAACTTATATTTATATATTTTATTTCTCATAGTCAAAATTGTTCTTATTCAAAATCTCTCTCGATATATATAGTCTTTTAAACTTTCACATCAAAACAAAATAATAGTATTTTTAATAAGTTATTTAATAAAAGTACATATTTTTTCTGTATAATTATACACAACTTTTTCAATGAAATACTATTACACTTCTTTTTGTGATTATTAAATGTATCTTCTCATTGATGACTAATTTAGAATATCTACTTAGATAAAGAAATCACTGGTGTCACCTCATTGTTAAATAATCTTATTTTTTAAGTATGTGGTAAGAGAATTTATCCCTAATTCGTACATAAAATCTGGTGGAAAATACCTTTAAATGAATTTTAGTACTGGATCAACTTTTAGCTCTGAGAATACCCTAAATCAGAGAAAAAAAAAAAAAAATTCTACATAGTTTTGCATCATTTTTTACTTTAGTTAAATGATAATGAACATAATTTTACATAAATAGATTTCTGTATTGAGAAATTAGTCTTTAGTTCTACATCAAGAATATCTACTGCACCAAAAACACATACTCTGTTTTTTTTTTTTTTAAATACTTCTTATTTATTTGCCAGCTTCTTTTTTAATATTTATAACTTTGTGATAAATTTCAATAATAGAGAGTTAAGTAAAACATTGTGGAACGTCACACCCTAAAACCTACTCCATATGCTAATTAAGTCATGTCCTTTACTTCAGCTTTCACATTACGTAATATAAATTCTTTTAATGGTGGGTTGCATTCACACCGAAAATGAGTTGGCTGAGAAAGTGAGTCCTCAAAATGGCATTATATATGAACTTGGAAGTGTGCATTTAGATGCACAGCGCGTTATCTACCCAACCTTTCCCATTTTCCACCACTTTGCCACGAAAATGGATGATGTCATTCCGCAAGAAGAAGGAAAGGTTTATGTCCAGGCTTTAACGCAACTCATGAACAAAGAAGGTACAAATTAACCCCTTTACATACCCTTTTCTTTCACACAAAATTTCATCCTCTTCATAATATATACTCTTTGCTTTCTTCATTTCCTACTTACTGCTTTCATCTCTAAGCTTCAGTCTTCGAACAATGAAAAACATAACAAAAATACTCACTTCCTCATTCGTGTTCTTGTTCTTTTATGTTATGGGTGTTTCTGAAAGTGTTTTTGTAGACATAAAAATTATCTTTAACTTTATGATTTTCTTTTTAAATCATTATTTTACTATATCGTTAAAGTTATTCGATCCGAAGTATTATCATTCTAACAGTAAACGTAAAAGTATAATATAGTTAGAAAATATTTGGACCAAAATGAACACAAATAAATAAAATAAACTTTTTATAACTAAAATTAATTTATGTATAAATTAACTATAAAAACTCTCTCGTATATCAATATCTATTTTATAGATATCAATCTAAATACTTGATTAAATGTTTTTCTAAAGGCGTTCGGCTATATGTTTTTCTGCAGAAAAATTGATAAAATTTGTCTTATTTCAAAAGATACAAAAATACCCAACAAGTCAAATGAAAATAATTAAATGTTTTCATTCACCTTACCGATAAAGAACTCAACAACAAACATAAAACCTCAAACCTTCCAGATCTAATATTAAACTATGATAAATAGTAATGATTTATGTGATTAAATATCGATAATATAATTTTAAATAAGAAACAAATCATGTCAAGAACATAATATCAAAATTGTACGAGTTAAAAAAAAAACCCTATAATGATTAAGAAAACCCTAAATCCTTAGGCTAAATTAATGCTATGAAGAATATGTGTTATGAATTTCACTATTATCCACATTTCTTGTGTGTTTCTAATTACAATGTTATTTACTCTTATTTTCAGTTGTTCTTCCTCCTGCTGCAAGCGTAGGCGAAACGGTGATTACAGAAGAAGGGATTAATGTTGAAAACGGAAAACATGAAGTTGAAAACGGAAAACACGAAGTTGAGAAAGCAAATTCTGATACTGTTAAGCTATATTTCAACACTTCTAATTCTTTTATGTTCACCAGAAATGGAGACTCAATAGGCTTAACCATGTTACCTACTAAGGAAATGCATGAAGTACATTTCAAAAGAATGTTCCAGATGCCACCAAACCATGAATTCTATTGCCCCAGTTGTAAAACTTGCATCGACAAGGTCTTGTTTTCCACTACTCCACCAAGGGTTGTACCTCCAGTTACAGTTCCTTCAGTTGCAGTGCCTCTAGTTAAAGTGCCTCCAGTTACCTTGCTTCCAGTTGAAGTGCCTCCAGTTCCAGTGCCTCCAATAGAGCCTGCAGTTACAGTAGAGCCTCCTCCAATTACAGGACCTCCAGTTGTTGGTGAAGAAGGTGTTGAATGTTTTGTAAGATGCTCAGAATGCTTCAGTTTACTCATTCGAAAAGGTAATTCAATTCATCTTTTATTTTATACATCAACTTCATCACTCTCATTCCTCTCTCTCTATTATACTCTAGAAAAATAAACAATATAAATGCATCTCTAATTAAAACTCTTTTAAAATATATTGCAAAACATATCTCACTCACTTGTATAACATAATGCTGTTTCAAAATATGATTTCATCTTTTAATATTTTTTAAAATAGTAGAAATTGTTTTTCAAAAACATAATTTTATTTCTTACAAGGAAATGTAAAATATATGATTATTAATTTTCAAAATGGCATTCAAAATTATGAAAAAAAAAAAATCACACTGTAAATATCGACTCAAACACATTATCAGAGTTTAAGTATTTTGTAAGGAATCATTATCGCGATTGTACAAAAGAAAATCATTAATAAAACACGGAAAGTTGTTGTTACTTTGAACTAATGTTACCAAATCATTAGTCCTTGATTGTACATCTTAATAAAACACTACAAAAAAATTATCATATATAGTGGAAACAGCTTGCAAGTATCAAGACTTTATTTTTTTTCTAGAGAAATTAAATTCTTATTATTAATATATACTTTTTGTATTAATAGTATGATATCATATTATTGATAAATTATTATCTTATGTTCATGAACTTATTTATTAATTGTGGATTTATAGTATCTATATTAGTAATTAAGGGAAAAATATTCTTATGTCTATTAATTGATGTTTTCTTATACCACTTCTGTATTTATATATATACTTCCAAAGCATCAACCAACCTAATTTTGCTATATTTTCTCTCTATTTTCATTTTCAGAATTTGGGTCACCCATGTATCTGCATTACCAGGGAATAAATATATTTCAAGTTTTATTAATGAGATCCAGGAACTTAATTAAATATATTAATGGTTGTTCAAACCATGTGAAAACAGATACGCGTAATAAATACTTAGAAGTAGGGTACATGTTCTAGCATTTATAATAAAATATTATCAATGACTTAGACTTCTTCTTCTAATTATTACTATTTTAACAGGCAAAGAGTTTATAACTGGGTTGGTACGAGGTCCTGGAGTTCCTGGAGGTAATGTATATCCTCAACTTGTTGTTTGTTGGTGCTATTCAACTTGTAATAATCACACTGTATATTTTTTTATACCTATTTATTATCAATTAATTAGAAATAATTGTATAAATACTTTAAAGATGTAAAAGTCAACAAAGTTAAGATGATAACCTATTTTCTCTTTGAATTAATTATTTGAGCAATTGGACACAACCATTGACTTCAATAATTTTGCTAACCAGCACAATTAATTGACTTCTTAATGGATTATACCCACGGATGAGATAAAATATATATTCAATCAATATCTTACTAAACTTTTAAACAAATCTTATATTGCCTAAGTTAATAAACCTATCAAAAAAACAATTATTTATATGCTTGCTTACTTTACATTTATATATATATAAATTCTTCAGTAATTGCAAATCATCACTTTATATAAAGAACAAATGAATTCAGCCACCCGTTTTCCATTCTGATGGGTTTCTTTTTTTCTTAATCCTTTGCAAAATGATGATCATTTTTCAACTCCGTTTTAGGCTAAGGTAGTTATTAAAAGCATATAAAATTGTTAAGATTTGAGAGTGTACATTTTCTAATGACAATATAAGATTATAGAAGTCTGAACGAGTGTGCCACTTGAACTTTAGAATAACAAATTATGAAGTTAATTAAAGGAGATTCTAAATTACACTAAGACAAAAGAACGTTGAATGAGATGGCGGCTAAATAGTTTTTTTGTTCTTGCAGCTAAGACTAGTTGCACTAGAGAAAACGATGTATAAATAAAATAATAAAAATGCTTAACATGTTGTGAGAGACTACTTGCCAGAATCTATTACATATATGACGAAGACATTAATTCTTATAATATACATAGTTACTCTAATTAGCTGCAATATTGTATTAATTATGCTATATTTTCCTTGAACAGTACCAGTACCAGTACCAGTACCAGAACCAGGCCATGGGGAGCTTGGGATTGTTATACCAGGTGAATCTACTCCTAGACCACCACCAGCAACAAAGAGTGGTAAGGGTTGGGAAATTCTTAAAAGCATAGTCTATGGTGGTCTAGCTGAATTATTAGCAAGCCTCAGTGTTGTGACATCTGCAGCAAGTGCTGATTCTTCCACATGTATGTAATCAACTTTAATTTCTCCTTCTTTTGCATTTTCAATAATCATTGGACAACACTTTCTATCAACCTATGAACCAGAAGTTGAGGTAGAAAAGTTATATATTGATTAACATTATTGCTCAAATTGTGTTTGCAGTGAGTATTTTTGCTCTGGGTATTGCAAATCTGATAGGTGGACTTACAGTCTTGATTTATAATGTAAGTTTTTCTCCAATGGATGGTTTATGCATTTCACATCCTGTTTTCCCTCCCTTTTCTTATACTATGTTCCATTGATCATTTTGGTATTTGTGTTCCACTTAAAAAATCTAAACAATATGGAGAATGCTAACCAGCAATGACATATTTGTCAAAAGTAGGAAACTTTTATAATTATAATTAATATATATTAATGCATTTTGACCATATATAATTTTCAACAAGAACTTTTTATTTATTAATTTTTTAGAAAGATCCTTGATACATTTACTTTTCTTCCTTTCTTTCTCCATATAATATAACCTTTTTTGTTCTATAACTTATTTGCCAACAATGTTTTATCATTAGTCATGTTTTAGGGGATTATAAACAGATATATCAGGCTACCTTTCAAATTATCCACGTAGGATTCTCCTCCTATTAATTCCAATAGTGTTACCCCACGTAGGATTCTACCTTTCAAATTATACACTTTACATAAATAAAACTTTTACATTAGAGGCAAATTCCTTTGTTTTTTCATTAAAGTAAATATTCCTCCTATACATGCTTACAGATTAAGGACTTGAAAGCTTCAAAACCAAGAGAAGAAGGAAGTGAAACAGATGCAGAAGAGGATAAATATTATGAGCTACTGGGAAGGAGGGAGAACTACTATCTACATGCCTTTTTTGCAGTCTTATCATTCCTCATATTTGGGTTAGTGCCCCCAGTAGTGTATGGCTTCTCATTTCGAGAGAGTGATGATAAGGATCTGAAGCTTGCAGCAGTTGCAGGAGCTTCTCTAATTTGCATCACATTGCTTGCCATTGCCAAAGCTCAAACCAAAAGAACCACCAATGCTTTTATGACATTCTTCAAAACTATCGCGTTTTATGTTACCTCTGGAGTATTGGCCTCACTACTTACTTACGTAGTTGGAGCAGAGACGAAGAAACTGGTAGAACAGCTTGGATGGTTTCAGCCAAAATCAAACCTTGGTTTCTCTCTTCCTCATCTGAGTGTAGAGAATTACGGATTGGGTTCGTACTAAGAAGTGTTAGTCAATTTTATGTAATGGGTGTTTCTTCTTCTTTCTTTTTCTAATATTTGGTTAGTTCAGGCCATTTTCATTTCATTGTTCTGTGTATCTTTGGTCGCAATTTCAGAAGTTTCGTTATCAATAGTTAAATTCAGTAACTTCTTAATCAAAGACAACCTTTTTCGCATGCTAGATCATGAAACTCGTTAAAATAAGATTAAAATACTTCTTTTCATTAATTAATTTAGGATAAATCATGATTTTCCCTCCTTTAATTACTAATATATGATTTTAGTTTTTTTTCTACATTTTGGAAAATCTGTAATTTTTATTCAATTCTTAATTTCAACTAAGTTTTATTTCAGTCTAATTGAACCCTAGATCTAATACATTAAGTACCATCAAGTAATGATTTAGTTAATTTAAAATGTAAAATAAAAATAAAATAAAAGTATAATTGATCATTTGATCAAATTATGAGTTTTCTAAAACATAAAAATTAATACTGGGAAAAAACAATAGAGGAACTAAAATCCTGAATTAGATATTAAAAAAAATTATAATTATAATTTAGCCATTTATTCATGAAAATTGCTCAAATAATTAAGTTATAAGTTATTTCCCATTAATCAGAGAACAACCATATTTGTTCAATTTATTCCTCTCAACTAGAAAACAACTGGCTCAATAAATTATTTTGTTTTATCACTGACAAAAAACACTTGATGCCATAAAGTACATTTTGCAAAATTTTATTAGAAGATCTGGGTGATAAATTAAAAAAAAAAAAAACATAATTTTGACATGTTCATATAATACAAAGAACCACGCGATGTGTGTTGGATTAAGGGAAAGTAAAATTAATTATAATTCAATCATAATATTTAAGAAGAAAAAGTTACATTTTAATAAAAAATTCTAATTTTTATCCTAGTTATAAACATATAATTGAATAATTGGTATTAAAGGAAAGATACAATTTAAAAATAAATTCTTAAATATTTTTTACTTTATAATAAATTTATTGATTTTATATTTGATTTCAATTTTTCTCTACTCTATTAATATTTAATATTTAATATATATATTGCATTTGACTTCTATGATTAATTTTCATAATTTTAATATTAATACAATCGTTAAATTTTCATTTTGTCATTTACATGTTTGTTCACATATTTGCTTTATTTTATATAAATAATTTTTTGGTTTGTAATAAATTTTTTAATTTTGTATTTGATTTTTCATAATTTTTTTATTGGTCTTAAAAATTCAGCATAAGTAGTCAATGAACATGTATATGATTATTTTTATTTTCTAAATATTAATAAATCTAATTTATTAATTTAGATATAAGAGTGATGATTGAGCATATTCAAGTTTCTTAATAATGAATATTATAGAAAATTTTATTGATAATCTTCTTTAACCTAAGATTTTACAATAATTCACTCTATATTAATATATTTTAATTTTAAACAATGTAAACCTGGTGGAATAAATATTGGGTATTATTAAATACCTGTAGAATTAGTAGAATTATTGATTTATTAATAAGGACTTCATCAAATTTTTGGTAACAAATTTGAGCTTTATAATATATTAAGACTTTGGTTAGGACAAGTGAATACACTATATATACATGAAACATATTATGAGACCAATTTCTTTATTAGAACTATAAACTTGGACCATACAATTGATAATAAGTGCTTATATGTTTATAAAAAAGAGATTAATTCGGGAAATTAGCATTAAAAGACTACAAAAGCTCCAGATTTGCTTAATCCAAGTGCAGATCAATAAATAAGAAAAAGAGAATGGAAAAGTGGTCAAAAGCTAAAGAAAGAAACGCTAAGTGGATGTGGCGCTGAGCTGAAGCTAGCGCTCAGCGAGTCTTGCGCTCAGCGAATTCTGGCGCTGAGCGGATTCCTTTCGCTCAGCGGAACTGAAGTTGTTTCAGTCTGCTCAGCGGATTCTTATTTTGCTGAGCGGATCTTAACCAATGTTGGCTGAATTTTCCCTATATAAAGAGGCAGCCACGAAGCTTTCAAATCATCACTTCCAGAGAAGAAAACAACGAAGACTTCTAGAGTCATAGTCTAGCTTGGGAAAGCATTCGGAACATCCGGAGAAAATTGGGTCTAGGGTCTACTTTGTAATCTTCTAGTGGAGCTACAATTATGAAGGGCTAAGGTACTTATCTTGTATAGGGATTGGGTTTGAATGTAATTATTCATTTTTCTATATCTAAATTAAGGCATTTATTTAAAGGTTTTTATTGTATGCTTTATTTATGTTTATCTTTGAAGAAATATATCTGTGGGAATAGGGTATTTATTCTGAAATCAATATAAACCCCCAATTGACCTAATTTTGAGAACAAAATTAGGGTAATTGGGTTTTGCGAAATTTACTCTTACTGCTGAGATTTCTATTAGACCTTAAAAGGAATTTAAAGGCTTTGGAAATTTTTAGGGCTTCTGATCAAGACATTGACAGAAACTAATATTAGTTTAATTATAATAAAGGCTTTAATAGAGATGGTGTAAAGTTTGAGGATTACAGTTAAGTCTAATTCCTATACATTTTACTGCATTTGATTAATTATCTATTTCTTTCTTTCAAGTATTATTCCAATCAATCTGAATCCGATTCTACTTAAAACCCTTAAGGGCAAAGTTTTCTCCAATTCCATGAGATCGATACCCTAATTCGGTACACTTGCCGAAAAGGTTTTTGAAATCTTAACAAGTTTTCTGGCGCCGCTACCGGGGAATTGGATTACAATTTTGCTATTAGAGTTTCGTGCATTTTCTTTCTTTCTCATTCTTTCTTTATTACTCTTGTTCGGATTAACGCCCCTGTAAAAGGGTATATCTGCTCTTTTGTTTATGCGAGGTCTAATTCCAGCTGATCAATTAATTTTCGATCCGGAAATTGAAAGAACAGCTAGAAGAAACAACGCTAGGGCAAGAAAGCAGAAACGCTTAGCCCAAGTACAGGAATTTCCTCCGCCCTTACTCCTGAAGAGAGTGTTGCATCTGAAGAGGAAGCAATGGTAGAGCAAGGTAACCAGCCACCACAACAATTCCCACCTCGACAATGCCAACCATTCCTACCATTTGCTAGGCGAGCACAGAGAGATACTCCTCGTAGACGAGGACCCCGACAGATCTCTAGCATTGTCAGGCCGACAAGGGGGGTGCGTATGCAACCAGCATTGCTCACCCTAATTACTTCTAACCAATTTGCAGGAATGGAGGATGAAGACCCATATGCACATCTCTCAACTTTCTATGAGTTTTGTACCACTATGGGAGTCACAGGAGAAGAAGAGGAAGCAGCCTACTTACACTACTTCCCCTTCTCACTGGCTGGGAAAGCCAAAATTTGGCTTCAATCTCAGTCTCAACAGAGTTTGACCAAATGGGACGAGGTGGAAGAAAAATTTCTGGAACGATTCTATTCACAGGCCAAATTAATCAAAGTCAAAGGAGCCATAACAACTTTCTCCCAAGGGAACGATGAATCGTTGGGTGAAGCCTGGGAGAGATACAAGGCACTGTTGACAAGATGCCCAGATCATGAGTTCAATGAAGTCACTTTGTTGGACATGTTTTGTGCAGGGCTGCGACCACAAACTAGGGTACTCCTAGATGCTGCTGCTTGCGGATCCATTACAGATATTGAACCAGAAGGTGCAAAGGCGATAATTGAATCCTTGGTTGCCAGTGATCATCAGACCCACCATGATAGATCCCAATATGATAGATCTCAGCCATCAAAAAGAGGAGTATTAGAGCTTGACACGTAGAATGCAATCCTTGCCCAAAACAAGCTTCTCTCTCATCAAATGGGGGAAATCACTAAGAGGCTTGATAAGATGGAAGTTGCAAGATGTAATCAGGTGGTGACTAAAAAGGAATACACATGTGCTTATTGTGGGGATAACCATCCTGATGAATACTGTAATGCAATTGAACATGAAGCTCCTGAAGAGGCCCACTATGTCAACACTCAGGGTCGACAAGGAAATTTCTACAACAATAACTTAGGATGGAGGCCACAGAGGCAGTTGCAATGGAGGCAAGACATGGCAGGATCTTCGAGTCGACCTCGTGAGCAGTTTCAATCTTATCAGCAGAAAGAGATAATACCGTATCAGCAAAAAGAGATACAACAATATCAGCAAAGAGATAGGTTGACTAAATTTGAGGACGGTTTTCTAGCCCTAATGAACCAACAAAAGACTCACGAGGAAGGTCTTCTTCACCTAATAAAGCAACAGAAGACTCAAGAAGAAGGCATCCTTACCCTCATAAATCAACAGAAGAATTCAGATGCTGCAGTGAAGAATATTGAAGTACAGATAGGACAGTTGGCAAAACATTTAGCGGAACAGCAAACGGGTAATTTTTCCGCAAGTACTTTTACTAATCCAAAAGAACACTACAAGTCCATCACTACCCGTAGTGGCAAGGTGGTAGGAAGAGATGTGGGGGAATCCATGAACCAGAGCACGGAGGAAGAGAAAGAAGAACTCTCAAAAGAAAAAGAAATAGAAAATGAAGAAAAAGAAACACAAAAAAATGAAGAAAAAGAAAAAATTGAAAAAAATAAAGTAGAGTGTAAGTTGCAGAAGGAGAGGGGTAAGAAAATCATCCAGAATACACCCCCTTTACATGTTCCCTATCCACATGCTCCTTCACGGAAAGATAGAGAAAGACAATTCTGCCGGTTCATGGACATCTTCAAAAGGCTCCAGATCAATATACCCTTCATTGAGGCCATGGAGCAGATGCCGACCTATGAAAAGTTTATGAAAGAGCTACTTACGAAGAAGCGGATGTTTGCTGAAGAAGAGATCATAGAGGTGGCAGCAAGGTGCAGTGCAATCATTCAGAAGACTTTGCCACCCAAATCCAAAGACCCTGGTAGCTTCACTATTCCAGTTACCATCGGTCCGGTCCAGGTAGGTAAAGCTTTACTAGATCTGGGAGCAAGTATAAATTTGATGCCCTTATCAATGCTTAGAAGAATCGGGGAGGTGGAAATTAAACCAACCCGAATGACTCTACAACTAGCTGATCGTTCTATGAAGTTTCCTTATGGGATAGCTGAGGACGTATTAGTAAAGGTGGATAAGTTCTTGTTCCAAGTGGATTTTGTGATAATGGACATGGAGGAGGACTCTAAAGTTCCCTTAATTCTGGGAAGGCCATTCATGAAGACTGCACGTGTAATCATAGACGTTGATAATGGCCAACTAAAGGTAAGGGTTCAGGATGATGAGGTCAACTTCAACTTGTTTGAAGCCATGTAGCATCCAGCCGAAAAGCAAGAGTGCTTGAGGGTAGATACTCTTGACGAGCTTGTGAGAGTCCCTCGGATGACCACCTCTGAAGACAGTGGATTACAAGAAGCGCTGTTAAACTCAGGAGAGGACGAAGATGAAGAGGTCCAGAAATATGTCAGAATGTTGAATTCAGCCAGAGAGATCCCTTCCATTAACGTCCCAAAGGAGGAGTTGACTAAGGAGATGCCAGTTGCAGGAAAGAACATAGAATTGAAGATGTTACCGGGTCACCTAAAATATGTGTTTCTGGAGGAGAACGGACAGAAGCCGGTAATCATTAGCAGCGCCTTATCAACCATAGAAGAACAGCAGTTGACAAAAGTACTTCAGAAAAATATGAAGGCGATAGGATTGACCTTAGCTGATTTGACTGGAATCAGCCCAACCTATTGCATGCACAAGATTCATATGGAGAATGATTTCAAACCAGTCGCCCAACATCAACGGAGACTTAATCCGATGATGAAAGAAGTTGTGAGGAAGGAGGTATTGAAACTACTAGAGGCTGGGATGATTTACCCTATCTCAGACAGTGCTTGGGTAAGCCCAGTCCATGTAGTTCCGAAAAAAGGAGGCATGACAGTTATCCGAAACGAAAAGAATGAGCTGATACCGACAAGAACTGTCACTAGCTGGCCAATGTGCATTGACTATTGGAAGCTTAATGAGGCTACCAGGAAAGACCACTTCCCACTACCCTTCACTAATCAGATGCTGGAAAGACTAGCTGGGAAAGCCTTTTACTATTTTTTGGATGGCTATTCCGGTTACAATCAGATCACTGTGGACCTTTTAGATCAGGAGAAGACTGCTTTTACATGTCCTTTTGGTGTTTTTGCCTACAGGAAGATGCCATTTGGACTATGTAATGCCCCTGCTACATTCCAGCGTTGTATGTTGGCTATCTTTGCTGAGCTTGTAGAAGACTGCATCGAGGTATTTATGGATGATTTCTCTGTCTTTGGAACATCCTTTGAATCTTGTTTACAGAGTCTAGATACGGTGCTCAGGAGATGTGTTGACACCAACTTGGTACTAAATTGGGAGAAGTGTCACTTTATGGTGACTGAAGGTATTGTGTTAGGACACAAGATCTCTGCCAAGGGAATTGAAGTTGATCCAGCAAAGGTAGAGGTCATCTCTAAACTGCCCCCACTGGTTAATGTGAAAGGCGTTCGAAGCTTTTTAGGGCATGCTGGGTTCTATCGGCGCTTTATTAAAGATTTCTCTAAAATTGCAAGGCCCCTTAGTAATCTGTTAGCTAAGGAGGTTAAATTTGTCTTTGATGAGGACTGCCTTGAAGCTTTTGAACTCCTGAAGCAGAAATTAAGTACTGCACCAGTCATTATGGCACCAAATTGGGCAAAAGATTTTGAGCTCATGTGCGATGCCAGTGACTATGCAGTAGGAGCTGTTTTGGGACAAAGGACAGACAGAGTGTTCTACACCATCCATTATGCAAGCAAGGTGTTGAACGCGAACCAGGTTAATTATGCCACGACGGAGAAGGAATTGCTTGCTATTGTCTTTGCCTTGGAGAAGTTCAGGTCCTATTTGATAGGATCTAAGATCATTGTCTACACTGATCATGCTGCTATCAAGTACTTGTTGACGAAGCCGGACTCTAAACCTCGCTTGATTCGTTGGATCTTGTTGCTACAGGAGTTCGACGTGGAGATCAAAGATAAGAAGGGGTCAGAGAATTTGGTGGCTGATCATTTGTCTCGATTGGTCAATGATGAGGTGAGTCACCAGGAGCCAGATATAGTGGAGGAGTTTCCAGATGAAAAGCTGTTCACAGTACAGGAGAGACCTTGGTTTGTAGATATGGCAATTTCAAGGCAGCTGGCATTGTTCTTGAAGAGTATACTTGGCACCAACGTAGGAGATTCTTCAGAGAAGCTAACTGGTATGTATGCGATGACCCTCATCTATTTAAAGTTGGTGCTGATGGACTGCTGAGGAGATGTGTAGCAGGAGCTGAGGTCAAAGACATTATGTGGCACTACCACAACTCACCTTATAGAGGTCATTTTAATGGTGAAAGAACAACAGCAAAGATTCTTCAAGCCGGATTCTATTGGCCTACCATCTTCAAAGACACTCATTCATATTGTCAAAATTGTGACAAGTGTCAGAGAAGTGGTGGGATCTCAAGACGACATGAGCTACCACTGCAGAACATAATCCAGATTGAAGTGTTTGACTGCTGGGGGATTGATTTCATTGGCCCGTTACCCCCGTCCTACACCAATGAGTATATCTTGGTGGCAGTTGACTATGTCTCCAAATGGGTAGAGGCCATTGCTACTTAGAAGGCGGATGCAAAGGCGGTGATAAAATTTCTAAAGCGCGATATTTTCTGCAGGTTTGGCACTCCTCGTGTCTTAATCAGTGATGGAGGCACCCACTTTTGTAATGTACAACTAAAGAAGGTACTCGAGCATTACGGGGTCAGACACAAGGTTGCCACACCTTATCATCCACAAACAAATGGCCAAGCTGAGGTGTCCAACAGAGAGTTGAAGCGTATCCTAGAGAAGATTGTAGCTAGCTCGAGAAAGGATTGGGCACTTAAACTAGATGACACCTTGTGGGCGTACAGGACTGCTTTCAAGACTCCTATTGGCTTGTCTCCTTTTTAGCTAGTGTATGGTAAGGCGTGTCATTTACCAGTGGAATTGGAGCACAAAGCTATGTGGGCACTCAAAACATTAAATTTTGATCTTGTAGGTGCCAGTATCAAGAGGAGACTGTAGATACATGAGCTGGAGGAGATGAGGAATCAGGCCTATGAGTCCTCCAGGTTCTACAAGAGTCAGGTGAAGCAGTACCATGACCGGAAGATTTTGAAGAGGGAATTTAAAGCCGGCCAACAGGTATTGTTATTTAACTCCAGGTTGAAGTTATTCCCTGGAAAGTTAAAATCAAAGTGGTCTGGTCCGTTCGTGATCAAGGAGGTGAAACCCTTCGGCGCCATTGAGATAGAAGATCCCAGTACTCAGAGAAGTTGGATGGTGAATGGTCAGCGGTTGAAAGCTTACTTGGGTGGTGAAGTTGAAAGACTAACCACCATCATTCATATGACTGATGCTTAAAGACTCCGCGTCAAGCTAATGACGTTAAACGAGCGCTGGCTGGGAGGCACCCCAGTATTATTCTTCTTCTTCTTTTATTTCTTCTTTGTAATGGATTGATTCTTTTACAGTCTGTGTCAAGCTAATGACGTTAAACGAGCGCTGGTTGGGAGGCAACCCAACATTTTTCCCTTTCTATTTCTTTAATTGTTTATTTTTTATTTTTCCTGTGGCACTTAGCAAAGCAAATTTCGCTCAGCGCTTATTTTTGGGTGTTTTCAGCCATGCGCTGAGAGGCTGCTTGCGCTGAGCGCACCACTCCGCTCAGCGCACACTGCTGCGCTGAGCGGATTTCTCCTAGGATGAAGCTCCGCTGAGCAGATTTTCATGCGCTGAACGGATTTTTCGGGGTGTAATTTTAAATTAGGGTTTTTCGAAGCCATTCAAACCCTATTCTGCCTAAATTCGCTCAGCGCCGAGGAGAACCAGCAATTCAGTGTGTTTTGCGTTTTTGCTTGATTTCGTTCGGTCATTGTCTTCATTGCATTCCAGGTAACTATTTCACTGATTCAATTTGAAGTATAGGGTTAGGATTTAGGTTACATTCCTTGGATTTTTCTTGCCCAGATTGATTTCCATGATTTGTTGAGATTATTCGGTGCGAAATGGTAACTTAGGATAGCATTGAGTTAGTATGGTGCCTGTTTTAAATTTTAGGCGAACTGAGATTATTTTTGCAGGTCTGTAAAAATCCGCTGAGCGGATCTAATTTCGCTCAGCGGATAGCTGCGCTTAGCGGACCCCTGTGTTGAGCGCTTATTTTCGCTCAGCGGATACCTTTCGCTCAGCGAATTTGGGGCTGAGCGAGCATCGTTGCTCAGTGAGTCTGTGTTTTTATTAACTTGCTTTATTATGCTAGTTTGTGTTTGTTTGCAGATGGCACCACCTCGGCATGTGCATGAGATAGATCCTTAGAGAAAAAGGAAAGCAGTGGATACTTCCTCTCCCCATCAAGAATCCGACTCTTTCCCTGATAATGAGTCTGCTAATCCCCTTCCAACTCCTACAAGCCTTACATTTGACAGGAGTAGATTCTCTACTAGAAGCAGATTTCAGAGGTACCTGGAGCTGGAAAGTCGTACCTTCTTGTGTGAGAGGAGGGTAGAGCTAGAAGATGATGAGTATCCAGAATTCCAGCAGCAGATTCAGGCCAGAAGATGGACTGATCTAGCTTCTCCGGCTGGACAGTTCAATCTAGAGATTGTGAAGGAATTCTACGCCAACGCCTACCGTATTCGAGAGGATGAGGTGCCTCGGGTAGCTAAGGTTCAGGGCAGGTCAGTTCATTATGATAGAGATTCCATAGATACCTATCTCGGGACTGAATTTGAATTTGGCGAAGATGACAGAGATGGTTACACCTGGACCATACGCAGCAGACACATCTCCGATACAGAGTATGCTGCTCCACTGTGCTTGCCAGGACTTACATATGAGGTGGGGCGTTCAGGGAAGGCATAGAAGATCCTTCGATCTAGTATGACCACCTTGACTCAGATTTGGGTCAACTTCCTCCTAGCTAATGTGACACCGAACACTCATGTCTCGGATGTTAACATGGAGAAGGAAAAGCTGATCTACTGCATTCTGACGGAGATGGATATTGATATTGCTACCATCATATCCGAGGAGATCCTGAAGTTTGTTCTGTCAAAGCCATCTTCTACCGGAGTGACACGACCTTTGGGCTTTCCCGGCCTCATTCATGGGTTGTGCAGAGCTGCTGGAGTTCCGATCCCTGACCATCCGGTTCAGAAGCTACGACGGCCACTCAATGCATTTTACATTGTCTCATTGCACAGCTGCAGTGGCCGTCAGCCAGGATATGCCAGAGCCATAGGCTGCCCAGCCTCAGAGGGAAGCCCCTCCTATTTCTGACTCCTTTTCTTTTGCTGAGATGTAGGGATATTTTGATGGACGCTTTGATTAGTTGGAGAGATGTGTTGATCAGATGACTGGCCGTTTTGATTAAATGACTGACCGTTTTGATCAGATGGACAGTCGTTTTGACCAGAAGGACATTCGTTTCGATCAGATGAACCGGCGTTCTGATTTCATATATAACCAGCAAGCCTCTATGCACAGGGCCTTTATGACTCTGAATGACTCCCTACGGCAGCAATACATGGAGCAGCATGGGAATCAGACTAGTCCATGGATGCTTCCAAAGGAGTACCAGAAGGCAGTTGTTTGGCCTGGGGACAGACCTCCACTTTTTGGGGGGGATACTTCAACAACTTCACAAGGAGAGGAGCAAAACGAGGAGATGTCAGAAGATGAGGAGTAGGCTGCTTAGTATGTTTGTATAGGATGGTAGATTCAGAATTTGAAATGGTCTGTATGTTATTATATATATTTCCTGACAGTCTGAGTACATTTGATGATTTCATGCTTAATTGAGAATTCCCTATTTAATGATTGTGTGCATGTTGACAAGTGATTGCAAGTGACAGTTATCATGAAAGGAGTTAATCAGTGGAAATAACATTCAGGATGGCCTAACCAGTGAGAAGAGTACCTAAACACTATTGAGAGTGATATCATTACAGGTTTGCGACTGTTATTGTTTGAGTCTTGGTGATTGTGCTAATGGGCAAAGTTTGGATATGATGAAGGCATGTTTTTTGTTCTCTAAATTAGAAACTAAGGCCAAATAGCCAACCTTATTGAGAAATTTTTATCCTTGTTTTGAGCCCGACCAAATGTTTTTACCCTTAAACCACATTTACAGATTGTTTCCCTACCTTTTCATTTGAGTATTCACAGGAAACTATGTTAAGTGGGGGACTGTGGAAATTTTGGAAACATAAAGGTATACTCTCTTACAATTGGAATATCTTTCTCTTAATAATAATTATTATTTAAATTAAATTAAAAAAAAAAAAAAGAAGAAGAGAAAAAGAGAAAAAAAAAGAGAGAAGGACAATTAACAAAGGGAATGGTAATGGTTATCATAGTTTCTTGCCATACTCAAATCATTGTTTTGGGAACGAAATTAGGGTAATTGGGTTTTGCGAAATTTACTCTTACTGCTGAGATTTCTATTAGACCTTAAAAGGAATTTAAAGGCTTTGGAAATTTTTAGGGTTTCTGATCAAGACATTGACAGAAACTAATATTAGTTTAATTATAATAAAGGCTTTAATAGAGATGGTGTAAAGTTTGAGGATTACAGTTAAGTCTAATTCCTATACATTTTACTACATTTGATTAATTATCTATTTCTTTCTTTCAAGTATTATTCCAATCAATCTGAATCCGATTCTACTTGAAACCCTTAAGGGCAAAGTTTTCTTCAATTCCCTGAGATCGATACCCTAATTCGGTAAACTTGCCGAAAAGGTCTTTCAAATCTTAACAACAATTAATAATCATATTTTTTCTATATCTATCTTATAATCTTGATCATATGATCTGTTTATTATTCTCATTTCTCACAATAACAACAATTCTCACTGGTTAAACACTTGTTTTGTATGCAATACAAAAGCAATCAATCAATTGAAGTCCTCAACACCTTCTCTTAACTGCATCAGTATGATCCCCATCCGGGTTGTTGAAGGCCAATCCCAGGAATCTGCAAGGCAAAATTTGATGCTGTCTCAAACCATCCAAGCTTTTCAATGAGTTTCTTCACAAGATCACCAGCTATGTAAGAAAGAAGTGAGGCCACAGCACCAGTACTGACATAGTAAAGCACTGTTTTCAAGTATGTCAAGTAGCTGTTTGCACTCTTGATATATGCTTTGGCAATGGAAAGAAGAATGATGCATAGTAGAGAAGCTGCAGCAACAGCAGCTAGCTTGAAATCCTTGTCACCATTCTCACCAAATGCAAAGCCATATACTACTGGTGGCACTAATCCAAAAGCAAGGAATGATATGATTGCAATAAAAGCATGGAGAATGAAATTCTCCTTCTGACCCAGTATCTCTATGTACCGATCCACTTGTTCAGATTTCAGTTCTTCTAGCTGAAATGCAAACAAATACAAGTTTCAAGTGAAGTAAAGTAACAAATATTTACATATTGATCTATATATATATAAAGGGAATCAATACATTTTGATTGACTATTTTCAATTTGTCCTTCCACACACACACAATATATATAGTTTGCAAGAGGGTGTATTTAATTAAAATACAAACATAGGAGGTTAAGACCAATTTTGTTGTACATTTTGGTTAAGCAGAAGTCTCAAAATGATCGAATAGAACCGAACAAAGTGACAGAAAATGGTTGAAGAAAAAGGAATTTCGGAATTAAATATTTTGATGATATTGCTCACATTATGACCAAGTACGAAAAGTCCACCAATCAGGTTAGCCATAGATAGTGCCACAATGTTCACTGCAAAATAACAAAAACTGTCACTAAATTGCAATATTAATTCCAAAACTTTACCCATCTATTATTTTTTCCTCTGGCCAAGTTATTAACTATGTTGTTTTTCTTTTTTTGAAGATCAACAGTGTTGTTATTGATGCATGGCCATTTGTGGACATCTTCAATGTTAAAATCTGTGAAAGATGTTTCATCTTTTTCTTCATTCATATTAAACAGTAGTGGTTTTATAAATATTTGAGAAAAACGGATGCAAAATTTTCAATGTGGCTAGCTAGGTAATTAAAAATGTATGGGCTCTAATCTCATTTACTAGTATAGTTTCCTTCATTGCTTGTGTATATAAACCAATAATTTATGACCAAAAAAGTATAACTCAATATAGACAAAACAGCACTGATATTCAAGTACTATTTACAGAGAAAAAGAAGAATGATGAAATGAAAATAAAATGTCCTACATGTTGTAGCGTCAGCACTAGCAGCAGATGTCACAACACTGAGACTTGTTAATGATTCAATCAAACCACCGTACACAACACTTTTAAGAATTTCCAATGTCTTACTACTTGCTGCTACAGTTGATTCACTAGGCGTAACAAGTGACGAAGTTTCAGCAGGAACAACTTCTTCCGCTGGTTCTGCATGCACAAATTAACAACACCATTTCATGGCAATAAATACTGGATATTAAATTTTGTAACTAACTCCTATGATCGATCTTTGAAACCAAGCACAATTATCATGAAAGAGAATATTAAACAGCACCAATTCTTTTTATAAGCCCATAAGTTGGATCAGCCAAGCAGTGTTTTCTTACAAAACTATAGTGAAATGAAAAATACTTTTCTCATATTTGGAGTTCTTACCCGTGTCAGCTTCGTCAACTTTAACCTCGATATGTTCTTGCTGTTTCTCATCAGGAGTGTCAGTTTCAGGTTGCTGAGAAGCAGCTGTTAAATCACTCTCTTTTGAAGGGTCAGTTCTAGATTGTTTGGGTATAGAGGCCTTAGGCGCATCACCAATAACTGGCCAATTGCTCCAAAAATGCTTCTTCTTTGGTGCAATTTCACCTTTACCTTGATCTTGTGAGGGTGCAGCTAAGAGACTTGATGAATCTTCTGATTTCTTGTTATTTCCAGGAATGTTTTTAGAAGTGCTTTCAAGTCCTATAGATCAGTTAAGGAATAGTATGTGATTTCTGGGAAATTTGTAATTATATATTTTGTATCTCTTCTCAGCTAACATCTAAAAATTAAATCATTGACAATATATACATTTTTCAACAATTTTTTTATTATTAGCTGAAATTTATGAACACTCAATCCAATGGATCCAGTATCTATTTAGAAGGTCTTACTCTATATTTAATAAATCTTATATGAATATTAACTGCCAATAAAAATATTTTCGAAAAGACCAATTAACTACCTGTGCCATTGATTTTATCTTCCGCTTCAGTGGCTACTTTTTGTGCTCCTAGCTCAGGAGGGACCTCTTGGTCAGTGTTTTGCAAACTTTGTGTTCCTTTGTCATCTGCACTTTTAATGGCTGGTTCTGGGGTACTTCCGGGTTCAGATTGATTGATAAGTTTCTCAGATTCATCAATATTTGAAGTCTCGTGTAGTGGTGCATCTTTGGATTTATGGTCAGGGTCTTCGGGAGGATTCATGTAGTCAACCTCATCTTTAGGTTGATTAATTTGTTTCTTGGATTGATCAGGTTCTGTGACCTCATTTTGTGGTGCATCTTTGAGTATATCCTTGCTGTCAGATTGATTCATTCGTTTATTGGATTGATCAGATTCTGAAGTCTCGTGTTGTGGGATATCTTTGAACTTTTGGTTAGGACCTTCAGGGTGATCTATGCATTCATCCTTACCTTCAATTTGATTCTTTTGTTTCTCGAATTGATCAAGTTTTTGAGCCTCGTGTTGTGGTTCACTTTTGATTTCTTGGTCAGGATTAGGGTGATCCATGTAGTCAACCATACCTTCAGGTTGATTCATTTGTTTCTTGGATTGATCAGTTTCTGGAGCCTCATGTCGTGGTGCACCTTTAAATTGTTGTTCAGGGCCTTCAGGGCGATCCATGTGACCAACCTTACCTTCAGGTTGATTCATTTGTTTCTTGGATTGATCAGCTTCTGGAGCCTCATGTCGTGGTGCACCTTTAAATTGTTGTCCAGGGCCTTCAGGATGATCCATGTGACCAACCTTACCTTCAGGTTGATTCATTTGTTTCTTGGATTGATCAGTTTCTGGAGCCTCATGTCGTGGTGCACCTTTAAATTGTTGTCCAGGACCTTCAGGGCGATCCATGTGACCAACCTTACCTTCACTTTGATTCATTTGCTCCTTGGATTGTTCAAGTTCAGGAGCTTCGTGTTGTGGTGTACCTTCGATCTTTTTGTTAGGGCCTTCATGATGATCCATGTAATCAACCTTACTTACCTTCAGAATGTTCTTTTTGTTTGTTCAGGTTCTAGAGCCTCGTGTTCGGGTACTACTTTTGAATTTTTTGTAAGAGCCTTTAGTAGATCCACTTCACCTGATGGAATATATAACTTTATTGTTGGATTAAGGGTGTGTATTGTTATTTGATGAACCTCACTATAAACTGGTTTCATTTGCAAAATGTAGATAGTGGTATCAGTTCAAATTAAACTTTGATGAGACATACAAAGAGTTAGATGCTATAAACAAAATAATTTTGTACGAGGAAAATACTTCTGCAATGGCCAGTACTTAAGGTATTCATGCTAAACTGTGTTCATAGTTTAACATTGACAGCAGCCATTCTAGAAATAACAATGCGTGAGTTTATAAATAGAATCGATTAACTTCGTAACTTTAAAAGTAATTGCAATTAAAAATTTGATTGGCAATACCGTGAATCATATCATTCTTTCAGCATAGTTCAGTATGTAAGTTGATTCAAAAAGGAAAGTGGTCAAAGGATATTTATATCAAGTTTTCTATATCGTTGCCATCAACGTCTCATATCAAACCATGGCATGGGGATGTATCTCTCAAGAATAAGAGGCTGATTTTTAGAAAAAATAAAATTTGAAAACTTAGATGGCAAGAATGCAAGATAATTGAATGTTCCTAATGAAATAGACTCAAAACATTACCTAGATCATTTAATGCTGCAACTTCATGAGATACCAACCCAATGAATAACCAACAAACCTGTTGAAATCAAAGAAGAAAAAATTCAGGTAATTTTCAATGCAATAGATAAACTAAGGACTAAAACAATTTAGTAGAAGTATCTGTGAAACTGAATCAAGATCAGCATTATAAATTAGGTGCTCATTTTGTTGGTTGTAGGTGTTGGTAGTTCAGTTCCAACTAAGGGTCAACCGTTGAACTACAAACAAAAAGTAAAGACACTGAAAGGGAGAGAGACAAGAGTTTTTCTGGATATTTTATAGGGATAAATTAGCATCTGATAATGTTTGCACGTGATTTTCTCTAGAAAATTCTTTATGCTGTTCTGTAATAAAGTAAGAATTATGCACTTTTTTTCCCATTTATTTCCGGAAAGAAAAGGTCATTGTTGTGCATAAAATAAGTAAAGAATACGTATAAATAACTATCCATGTTCTTGAAAACATTCCAGGCACCTAACTTAGTTTCTTGAGAGTCCCAATAAATATACAAAATAAAATAAAAGCACAAGTTAAAAAATACGTAAGAATCATTGTATATCGATCCATGTTCTTAAGTAGTGTATGATATCTTTTCTCGTAAACCTTTCCCTTTCACTTTGTGTCACTCGTCATTTTTGGGTCTAAGTAGATATTGATATTCACCAATTTTATAGATCACTAATTTTTATTCAAGAACATGGATTAGCCATTTTGATAGAATTTTCGCTTTAAACTATATTTTTCACCAATTGGGAACTCTCAAATCTTCATCAGACTCAATTTCATCCAAACGAACAACATGTCACTCGTTATCACAAGTCTTTTGGCAAAAGATGTCAACTTTCTTGACATTTTTAATAATAAAAGAAAATATCTATCGGAAAGATAAAGAATAATGATGATCTTACAAAATTAATAAGAAAATTTATGAAAAAATAATTTTTTATGAGAATTTGTATAAAATATGAATAATTTTAATAGTAAAACAATAAATGTCCTACTTAATTGAATTATACAATTAAAATAATTTAATTATTTTAATTCAAAATTTTAGTTCTATCATAATTATCTTATTTAATATTCTTTTATTAGGAAAATGAAACCTAAACTAATTAGAGTTAAAGAAGGTGATTATAAAAGAACAATAAAGAAAATGACTGATATGGTAAGAACGAAAGATTTGAAAGTATTAAATTCTAACGTAAACTATATTGGTAGGACTTAAATATATTTTTAAGTCCTATTTTTTTTTAAAACTATAAATTTATTAGTTTAGCATTTTATTTACTAAAATATAACACTGATTCATAAGCAAACTTACCCCTCAAAATGCAAGATAAGTGATTAAAATAATAATGGAAAAAAATATAAAAACTCGAAGTAAAATTATAGATATGTGATTAATTTAAAAATATTAAAAGTGACTTACTCAAGATCAATTAATTAACTTATTTTTCCAATTAGAAGTGCTTTCTTTAATGTCAATCTTTTCTACTGCATGTCCAAGTCCTAATGAAAGATTTCAATGACTATTGAAAGATTTCAGTGAAATTTATTTGAAATAAAATCTTATAAAAAAATTGAAAAATTATCAACGGTGAAAATATATTTAAGTTTTATTATATTATAAAGATAAATGTGTTTTCAAATTTCTTTTTCCTGTTCTAAATAAACATCAGATACATGAACGAAATTTTTTTCTTCCTTTTTCTTTCTCCTATCTATCAATTCAGTTGGCTGTAAATTCACCTCTATTTATTTTTCTTTCTTTATTTCATTATTATCATGATTTAATTATTTATGAAATATTTTCTATAATTTTCTTTTTAAAAAAAATTAATTACTTATTAAATATTTTTTACAAATTTATTTTTATAAAAAAATTTTCATAAATTTATTTATGTAAAATTTTTCATAAATTTATTTATGTAAAATTTTTTATAAATTTATTTATGTAAAATTTTTCATAAATTTATTTATGAAAATTTTTATTATGAATTTGTTTGTGGAAAATTTTTCATAATTTTGTTTGTGGGAAATTTTTCATGAATTTTTTGTGAAAAATTTTTTATTAATTTTTTTATCCACAAATTTCCCACAACCACAAATTTGTAGGTAAAAGGTTAGTAGAAAATTTTTCACAAAAAATTCATGAAAAATTTCCCACAAACAAAATTATGAGAAATTTTCCACAAACAAATTTATGAAAATTTTTTTCATAAACAAATTAATAAAAAATTTCTCACAAATAAATTTATGAAAAATTTTCATAAAAATAAATTTATAAAAAATATTTAATAGATAATTAATTTTTTTTTTTTAAAAAAATCCTTGAAAAATATTTTATGGATAATTAAATTTATTTTTATAATATCCAAATAAAAAAATATATAGTTTATTAATTTTAAAATGTAAAATTTTTTTTGGCACAATAATGATATATGAATTTGTAGCTATGATCATAATCTTTTACCCTCATTTCATATTATAATATTTTTGAAAGAAAATTTGGTTCATAATATATGATATTTTATACTTTCAATTTTTTTTTGTTATTTATCTCTATTAATTATTATTTGTATTATTATTAAGTAGTAGAAAGAGAAATTAAGAATTAATTATTTTTTATTTATTTGACTCTTTATTTTTCACAGTCATCTATGCCATCATCTATGTTTTTTTTTACTTATTTAATCCTTCTTGTTCCACGTTTATCTCATATATTATTAGTTCATTCAATATATTCTTTATCTTTCAAGGTAAGATATTATTCAATCTTCCATATCTTACATTTTTTCATCTTTTATTTCATAACTATTAATACTATTTGATTTTTATTTAAATAAAAAAGAAATGAAATCGTCTTCATTATATGAATGCGTGGAATATTGTTTAAATTTATATCAACTATCAATCTTTCAAGTTTTAATATAGATTGAAATTGCAACAACTAATGTAATTTCAAATTTATATTTATAATTTTGTGGAAATTAAAATTTTGATTAAAACTATTCAGAGTCTAATTTTAAAATATTTGAAAATTATTTTAATCTCAAATAAAAATTATTTTAATCTTAATTTCAATTTTTTAATTTTATAAAAAAAATATTTATAAAGAATATTTAATATAATTTAATAGTAATTAATAAAAAGTTATATAAATTAATTATTTTTGTTAAATATATTTAATAATATAGAAAAGAAATAATAAAATATGAATCCATAATAATAAAATAATTCAAAACACATGATGTGTTTAATTAATGACACGGCACTCGAGAAGTGGGAAGTGGTTAATCAAAGACTTCAAAGATGTGAAAAGAAAAAGACAAGTTCAAAGATGTGAAAAGAAGACCAATACCTCATTCTTAGCACCATTTTAAATGGTTCCCAATAAATTAAAATTTAATAATTGTGGAAACATGTGTAGTTACATTATTTTAATTTTTTTTTTCTATTTATTATATCAAGTTGTAGCTATTCAATTTATCACTATTCCTTTATAAATGATCTTTGCCTTACCTACTTCTACGATTACTTCATAAGTGTTATACTTTCTATTTCTACATCACAAAGTGAACATTATCTGAGTCTTGGAAGGCTTGTGAAAGGGGAAGATTGAACAACACACATTACTTCAGGTAAACACCCTTTTCATCTGTTTATTTTTTTCGATTTTTCTAACTCTCTCTTCATTTAAATTACAGTTTTAAATCTTAAGGTTTCTGAAGTTTAGTGATACAAGTTGTAGGGCGAAAAGAAAACAAAGGGAATCTTGGAAGGTTTGTGGAAGAGGAAGATTTCACAACACACATATCTTCAGGTAATCAAACCCTCTTCATCTTTTGTTTATTTTTTCAATTTTCGTTTAACAAGTTTAAATCTATAATTAATTGGAAGGATTAAATAAGTTAATGCTCTTCGTTATAACATCAAGTTTTAAGTATTCAATGTTTATCTTTTCAAAGTTAAGTATCTAATAAATTTTAAATTTTAATTTAAATCTCTTCTGTTACAGAACACACGTTATCATATTTCTGGTGTGTAAAATTGTTTTGGACTATTTTCTTCTCATTTGCAACTCATTTGATTATTTTTAGGGCAAAACAAAACCAGAAAATATGCTTTTATTTGTCCAAATGGAGAGGATTAGGGATTCATGATCAAAGTCGAGACATTATAGGAAAATAAAAGCAGAGAGTTTATAAAAGATCAAGGTAAATATGTCTCTCACTTTTTACTAATTTTTCTATGCCATTTTTTTTTTTACTATAATTGGGTACTAACTAGAATGTTTGTTCCAAAAACTTATTTCATTGATAAATATTCCTATATTTTAAATTACAAACAAAGGAAAATAAATGTATAATAACAAATGTTGAAAGTAAAATAATAATTGTTATTGTTATTATTTATGGAAATTATTACAATGTATATCATTATTGATTGATATAAAACAATAGTGGATTTATTATCTCATAAAATATAATTATTAGGTTAATTCATCTAACCATTTCTCTCCTATATTAAACGTTATTGATTTATATTCTTTCCAAGTTTTAAATTCCATCAAATGAATTTTTACATATCTTTAAATTTTATATAATAAAATATAATTTTAAATAGTTTATAAATTTTACAGCATATATATCTAACTCAACATACTGTATTTGATAAATATAATGTCAAACTCCATAAAAATTACTATCTAATAAATATTTTCCTTGTGTTGGCACATCTTGTTTACCTTTTTCATCTTATAAAATAAAAATCATATCATATTAATGAAATTAAAATACATAAAATATCAAACACTAATAGTATATAACCTGCTAGATAGTATATAACCCGGTCAACAATAACTCAGCTTAGCCTAACAAAATACAACTCAGCCAAATATGTAGCTTGCCCAACAATCAAAGCTGAAATCGAGTATCAACTCTTCCAGCTCAACTCAGTCATCTAGGATATTAACCATTACAATTTAGCTCAACTCAGTCATCTAGGATATTAACTATTACAATTTAGCACGACCAATAACTAAAAAGGTTAGTCAAGTACACTACCCACATTAATCTTGAACAATTAACTTCAAATAGTTTAATAATTCGGTCAATACTTCAATAGGTCAGCCAATATTACAGAGCTCGACTTACAACAAAATAGGTCAACCAAATTAGTTAACTCACGGAATCTAACATTTCTACATTGTCATCCTCGGCCTAACTAACCTAATTACTTTCACAAAAATTGAAATCAAAACCGATCATAATAGTTCTTATAGCTAGGTAGGTTAGCCATTCGAGTATCATCATTTGACGACACAACCTCCTCTTATGGATCATACTCAGCCAAGCTTACCGAGTGCTTGACCAAGCTAACTAAGTATTTGACCCAACAAGTCGAGTGCTCAACTTAACCTACCGAATATTATTATTTGAAAGCATAACTCTCTCCTATATTATCATGCTCGACCAAACTAAGTGTTCAACCAAACCATTCGAGTGCTCAATTAAGCTTATCAAGTACACAAAAAATATGTTTCACACAGATGTTAATCTACTACTTTGAAATCGGTCGTTTTTTAAATATTATACTCTAAATAATAACTTTCTCATACTTGGTCTCTCTTCTTCTTCAAACTTGGTCAACCAATGTACCAAGTCAACTCTAGTCTGCTATCTACTCGATTGAGCTTTATTTGTCTCCTTTACCCCTTGTTTCTCTTCCTTCATTACTCTTCTCTTTTTATAAATAGTGAAAATCGTGATTTTTGATTTATTTTTATTGTTAATTAACGTAGTCACACTTTTTCTCTAAGCAATTATTACATTAAGTCTTTTTTAGTCTTGTTAATTAACACAATCTCAATTTTTCTCTATGCAATTCTTGCATTAAGTCCTTTTTAGTCTTGTTAATTAAAATAATTTTAGTGAGAATGTTTTTGTAAAATCTTTTTATAAATTTATTTCACTTTGTTGAATGTATTATAATTTTCATATCCTCTCTAAGAGAGTTAAGTTAACTTTGTTTTCAAGTTAAGAGTGACTTTGTGTATTCGATGTTTCTTAACTCAAAGGGAGTTAAGTGATTTTGGTCCAAGAGTGATATTGTGTACTCATGTAAGTTAAAAGTCATAAATACTTGTATCATTTTCATTTATTAGCAGTGAATAAAAAAGAGAACTCTAGAAAAAGGGGTTGAATAGAGTGCAGATTTTTGTAAAAAATTTCGAAAACAAGTAATCAAATGATATAATACATGGGTTAGATGGTTTGTGTGTGGAAAGCATTTTATCCTTAAGGATTTTTGTAAACTGTTTAGACAGAAGGTTTAATATAAATATAAATATGTAATAGATAAATAAATACTTATTTTATATAGATCTACTTCAAACTAAAGTGCGTCCTTATTTTATATGAATACACTAAATTACTCCTAGTTATGCAAATGATTGAAGAAGAATTTTATAATGAAAGTAACTCTGATAGAGAGAATATAATAGAATTACAAAGTTTTTTTCACAGTGAAATAATTTCTTAAAAAAGAATATAAAAAACTTATTGAACAATACAATGTCTAACATACACTATTAACTTAAAACAAATAAATTGAATAAGACTTTGAAAATAAGAGAATTTGTATTAGAAAACTCTGTTGAATATATTTTGTAACTTTGCTTTTGACGTACTGCATCCAATTTGTAGTAGTCACGAGAAGTTCGTTACTCTCAAAGAATGTAGTTTTTCTTTTTTAACAAAAGTAAAGTGTTTTTCAATACTTTTGGTTGGTTGCTTGAGCACCTTCAAAATAAGTTGTTTCTTTCTTTAAAAAAGAAACCTTTTTTAGTGCATCTTTATATGTCTTTTATCAATTAGAATGATTTCGAGATAGAATGCATACTTTAGATGAATATCTTGGTAAAACGTATAATAATTCTTTAAACAACTTAAACAAAGTTTGTCTATCTAATAATTTTATAAATATATATAGTGTAAATATTGTATTACAAAACAAATAAAGCATCTACATGATTAGATAATTAAAATGTTGGACTGAGAGATATTATTTTGAAGAAAATCTATAATTGAACAAGAATCATATAATTTAATTATGTACATTATATTATAATTATGTATATAATATTCTTAGTAGATTTGTAGAAAAGAAATATAAAAAATAATAAATGATAAAAATAATTCACATATAATTTGCAATAATATATTTATATATATATATATATTTATTTAAGTAAGATGAATAAAATAGAACAATATTTCATTGTGTTCTGACATAAAAATATTAAATAATAATAAGATTTTAAATTTATATTTATTTATTAACATCAAAATTTAAAACTTGTGAGTATATGATTTTGTTAGAATTTTATAAACATTATCAAATAATTTTATCTTAACACGTGGAATGTCTTAAGAATTTAAAAAAAAAATATTATGACATACATCAATTAATATAAACTTGTATAAAATTAAATGTTATTTTTTATTATATATTTATATTGTCCCTTTATTTAAATTTGTTTTAGAAAATGTTGCGTGTATCCGATGCTCTCCATAAATCATTTAATCCCTGTACAAAATGTTTGATAAGTTATTTTCAAAAGTTTTATGAGAAGGTTTTCAAGATTCTATTGAAAATTATTTTATTTCAAATAAGACGGCCTATTTTATGTACTATGACTAATAACATCTTTTTCTTGAATATAGATTCGGTCGAACTTTAGAATTTGTTAAATAACAATATGGTAACTTATATAACAAAATATTAACTCTTCATAAATGTTTAATAGACAATATCACGTAGCTTCTATTGTCTAGTCACAATAAAATTTCGTTTATATGCTTATAGACAACGTATTGTCTGATTAGACATAACTTTCAACTAGTTTCATAAACATGCTTAACTATTTTTTATCATCAAAATTAAATGATTATAATCATATTGGATCTAAAATAGAGATTGTTATAATAAAGATAATTAATTAATATAAGAAAAATAGTAAATAATAACAAAAAAATTTAATCATTAAATGATTAAAATTGATCACTAATTAAATAGTAACCTATTTAGTGATAACTAGTGTTGATCATTCTTTTATTAGTTAATCATTTATACTAATCAATTTAATAACCTAAGTCAGAGATCAAAATTGTAGTTGAAATAAGTAATTAAAATAATAACAAAAATTAGTGACTAATTTTATCACTAGAATAAATGATGGAATCAATGATTAAATCTCTAACTAAACTTAATGATTAAAATTTGTGACCAATTTAGATTATGATTGAATGTGTGAGTAAAATTAATAATTATTTTAATGATTTTATAATCTAGAAATTTGTCAGGAAGTTGGTTCCTATTTTTTTTTAATTTTTATGATTTTTCTTAAAAATAATAAACCTAATAAATATATAAAATATAAGTACTAAGATACTATTTAAAGTTTCTTTTAAACACTAGGGAGAGCGAGCATTTCACTCTCTAAGTTACGTATTAATAGTAAATAAATACCATTATTCTACACATCTATAAAATACAGATATAAATGATACTAAGACTACAAATATTCATGTTGATACTGAAAATTTATTTTAGCCTTTCTTTAATTCTTTACAAAAAATAACATTTTATTATAAATTAACTTTAATGTATTGAACTTAATTTAGATGGCGAGCATCGCATCTGATTGGATAATAAAGCCAATTGTGGATAAATTGATGAATGCAACAATTGAAAAATCACGTTATATTTGTTGCTTCACATGCATTACTGAGGACTTTGAAAGGGAAAAGGAAAATTTGAGAGAAAGAAAGACAACTTTGGAAGATCTTGTTAAAAAGGCAAATGAAAGAACTAAACACATGGATTTCATACTTTGGCAAAACCAAGTTGAAGACCTCGTTGAAGAAGACACCAAAACAAAAGTGACATGTTTTTTTGGGTGTCCTAATTGCAAATGGCAATATAATAGGGCGAAGGAATTGGAAAGCAAGACTAAGGAGATTAATAGACTCATGGAACGCAACTTCGAAAATGTTGAAATCAATCGTGATGTTCCAGATATTGAATATCATTCCTCTCAAAATTACATTTCTTTCAAAAGTAGAACGTCCAAATATGAAGAACTTTTGAATGCTTGTAAAGATGACAACAACTATATGATTGGATTGCAAGGGATGGGGGGTACAGGTAAAACAACATTAGCTAGAGAAATGGGTAAGGAGCTTAAGAAATCAAATATGTTCGATAAAGTCATTGATACTACAGTATCTAATACCCCTGATACAAAAAAGATTCAAGATGATATTGCGGGACCATTAGGATTGTCAATAAAGGATTGTACTGAGTCAGAGAGGCCTAGAATGTTGTGGAATAGATTGACGAATGGTGAGAAAATTCTTGTAATTCTAGATGATGTGTGGGGAGATATCAATTTTGATGAAATTGGTATTCCATTTAAAGATAACCACAAGGGTTGTAGGATTCTAGTAACCACCCGCCAAATGAGCATATGCAACAAAATGGAATGTGACAAGATAATTCAACTTCATATCTTACCTGAGGAAGATGGATGGATATTGTTCCAAAAGCATGCTGGTTTAAGTGATAATTCCTCTAAAAGTGTTCTTGATAAAGGTCGCAAAATTTGCAAAGAATGTAAAGGATTGCCCATTGCAATTGCAGTTATTGCTAGTAGTTTAAAGGGCCAACGACGTCCAGAAGAATGGGATGTAGCCTTAAAATCCTTGCAAAAGTCCATGCCCCTACATGGTGATGATGAAAATTGGAGTAAAGTTTATAAATGTTTGAGGTATAGTTATGACAATATGAAGAATAAAACAGCTAAGAAATTGTTCCTTTTATGTTCTGTTTTTCGAGAAGATGAAGAATTTTCTGAACAAATTTTAGTTAAACTTGCCATAGGAGCGGGCCTCATTGAAAAAATTGACAATGATTACAGTTATGATGAATGTCGTAATGAAGTTGTCGTAGCAAAAAATAAACTCATTGATTCATGTTTATTATTGCAAGGTGAATTTGGAAGGGTAAAAATGCATGACTTGGTTCGTGAAGTGGCTTTATTGATAGCTAAAAAAGAGATTCTAGAAGTGAATACATCTAACAAGAATAAAATGTCATTGCTTGAAAAGGCGAGTGATATTAAATATTTGTTGTGTGAAGGTAAAGGCATAGATCTGTTTTCCTTCAAGTTTGATGGATCTAAACTTGATATTTTGATTGTCTACTTGAATGAAAATGGAAATGATTATGTGGAAGTCCCAAAATCATTCTTTGAAAATATAACGGGGCTTCGAGTTTTGTATTTATCACTCAAGAGGTATCTACCAGCAACTCTATCATTACCACAATCAATTCAGTTGTTAACCAATCTTCGAACTTTATACCTTGAAAGATTCACATTAGGTGACATATCTATTCTTGGAAAGCTACAGGATCTTGAGACTCTCGAATTGGTTGGTTGTGAAATAAATAATTTGCCAAGAGAGATTGCAGAATTGGTGAAACTTAAATTGTTGAAAGTGGAATGTTGTATATTTCAAGAGAATAATTTTTTTGAAGTGATTGAAAGTTGCACTTCATTGGAAGAATTGTATTATTTCAATTTTTGGCCGAATGACATTTCAAAAATGGCCCATGATGTAAAACTTCCTATATATCAAATATTTCATATACATGATTCCCATTATGGGACCAATTACTCAGAAGATGAATTGTTATCTAGGAATTACTTGTCTATTTCCATGGCTGATTATGTTTTATCTGAAGTGACATTTAAGAATCTCATGCAGAAAGCAGAATTTCTTTTTTTAGATAAACTTCAAGGAAGATGGAAAAACCTCATACCTGAGATTATTTTACCTGAAGATGAAGGTACCAATAATCTAGTTGAAATTGTTTTGATAGATATTTCACAACTCAGATGCCTAATTGACAATACTGATTCTCGGGTACAAAATGCCTTATCCAAGTTGGTTGTGCTTATCCTTAATAAAATGAAAAATTTAAAAGAAATATGCAGTGGACCCTTTCCCTTTGAATTTCTGAAAAGTTTAGAAAAATTTATTATATATGAGTGTATACATTTGAAAGGCACACTGTTTAAGAGCAAGATATCCCTCTGCAATGTTAAGTCGTTGAGTATATTTTATTGCCCAATGTTGACATCTTTGTTTAACTCATCAACTGCGCAAAGTCTGGTGTTGTTGGAGAATTTGTCGGTAATGTGTTGTAAACAGCTGAAAAACATAATAACAGATGGAGGGGAAAAAGAAATAGTTGATGGTGATAATGATTACAAAAATGGTGGTTCACTGTTTCCAAATTTAACCAAACTTCACATTTCGGAGTGTCCCCAATTACATTTTATACTTCCTATGGCTGCTGCTCGAGATGTTCGAAAACTAGAAGTTCTGGATATAAGTGACTGTATTGAGCTAAATTACATATTTGGCCCATACCCACATGAACATCAAGAGAAAGATTTACATCAAGAGTTAAAGGATGTGACATTCACTTCTCTAAAAGATGTTATTCTAAGAAACTTGCCTAATTTGGTGGACATATTTCCAAAATATGATGAATGGATGTGTTCATCCGTGAAGAGGTCATCTTCGAAAGATGAGTCGAAGGCAGAAACAGAATCAAAGGGCACCAAATGTAAGATTTTACATTGGATCCATGAATATAGAAACAAGTCCAAGACTACAAAAATCTCTTTGAATTCCAAAGATCAATTGCAACACTCCTCTCTCTCTCTGGTAACCTTCTCACCTTTTTATGTTATATTTTTCTATTTTCTCTTTTTTATGCATTCATGTATTGTATGTTTCCAACACAACTTTTTATTATTCATGTTAACAATTTGCATGTAATCAAATTAAATTATTTATTCTTTCAAAATTAATATTTAACAATGATATTAGTTAAAAATGACATAATTTTTATAGCATGATACTATATAACTACATAATATTATAGTAAAAAAACTTATACCGTGATTGATAAATATTTATTCGTAGATGCATGCATTGCAATGTTTATTCTAATTAATATAAGACGCAGCTTAGATCAAGTTTATTTATATTTTGTCTTGTCTACCCTTAATAGCATTATTTGGTTTATAATTATTATTACTAGTAAAACTCAAACTGTAAGTATGTATACATTTATTTTTCTCTTGATAAATGAATAATTGAAAAAGTTAGTACAATAAATTTCTTAAAATGAAAAACAGTTATCAAAATATAAGGGTAAAATTATAAAAAAAAATGCATAAAATAGTTCCAGAAACTAGTATCCATTTATATATTAGTATAGATTTCTTTAAAAAAATATTAAATTTTATATTTGAAAGAATCTACATTTAGATTCATTGGATATACATGTAACAAAAATATAATAATAATAATAACAATAAATATCTTGTGTTAATTAATTTAGAGAAATTTTTGGTTTAAGTATAAACAAAACAATTCATCTTTACACACAATAGAATATTTATAAGTGGTATATAAAAGAGAAAAAATGTTGATATAATTTGTTAGATTTAATTTGATTCTTCTAACTAATAAACATATGATATAATTAGTTTTTTAATGAAGATTTGATTTAATGAAATATGATGAATTCTTATACAATAAAACTTTAAAGTTTCTCTTGTTTATGTAAATGCAATAAAACACAATTGAATAGTCATGTTTTTTTTTTTTTCATAATGTGTTATGTACTAAACAAAAAGAAGTAACGGTTTCTTGATATATTTTGCATCATTAATTAAAATTTATAGAGTCTGGTCTTTATAAGAATGAGATTAGTTGAATGAAAATTATTATACTTGTTATTTGAAAATCTTAAAAATATTTTAATGTGTTAAAAAAGGTTATGAAGAAAATAACAGAGATGCTAGATGTAGAAAAACAGAAAAAAAAAGATAGAAAAATTATTTTTGGTTTTCCTTAAATAAACAAAAGATAAATAGAAAGTGAATTTTTTATTAACACGGCTATGTTTTAGTCTTTAAATTTAGAATAAAATTATTTTTTATTCTAAAACTTTAAAAATATATTTTAATATCATAATTTTTAAAAAAAATAACATATTTAGTTTTTAAGTTCTAAATTTAAGGGAATAAAACAACATTTTAAAACCTTTTTAATATTTAGACAATAAATTTAAAAAACTAAAATTACATTTATTTAAATAGGAGGGATTTTTTTTTTCAAGAATCAAAATTAAATTTATCTAAAGTTTAAAAAATAAAAATTAAATAAATCTATTTTACTTTGCCATTAATGATGTATTCCTGAATATGAGGAATGGGGTATAATATCCATAATATGTTAAATACATTGTATTTATATTTGAGTTTAATATATAATTTTGTGAAAAAAAAAATATTAAGTATAATATATTTGTGTTAAATGCGATTTGCTGAACGTAAATACAAATGTAGTGAGTGAATTATGTGTGTGATGTGGAGGGTATCCATATATATATTTTTGTTCCTAAAAAGATAGAGTGGGAGAATGAAGCATTTTGTTATGGCGAATGACTTGCAGGTAAACCACTCCAATGCAAAAGAAGTGGCTATGCGATTGGAAAAAATTGCATTCAGTGATACATCTCAGACAATTGTTGGCTCCATCATTTATTTTACTCTACAAAACGTTACATCCTTAATAATTGACCAAATTGAAAAAATGGAAGTAATATTTTCTTCTTCCATGTCAGAATGCTGCTTGCCATATTTGCGATCACTTGCCATAATTGAATGCAATGAATTAGAACATATCATTAGTGAGGATACGAAGAACCTGACAAAGCCATTTTTCCCAAGGCTAAAACTACTTTTTATAAGAGGATGCACCAAACTGAAATGTGTATTTCTTATTTCATCTTCCAAAGTGATACCCGAGTTAGAAGTTCTGGTAATCAATGGAGCATCGATGCTAGAGGAAGTATTCGAAGGGAAAAGTAATGAAAATTTTGAGATTCCAAATATAAAAGCTGCAATATTTGTTGAACTGCCAAGCCTTTGCAAGGGGATTGAATTTCTTAACGTAGATTGTTTCGTGAAGAATTGTCCAAAACTTTCCTTGTCATCATCATTATCCCACCAAAGTTTCCAAGATATTATTATTCAGCTTAGCATCTCAGGTACTATATCCGATTATTTTTACATATTACACATTGGTTTGAAATTTTTTTACTCAATAAACTATTCTTAGAATGATTCTTCAAATACATATTTTTTTATTCCTATGAGTTACTTTTTGAAGAGGGTGTTAATCTTTCTTATAGGACGTTCGGAAATAGATTTCTATCTCGTGGAAGTATTAAGTGAAACGGTTGCTGATATTTTGAGAGATGCAGAAGCCAAAAAGAGTAGGAATGAAAATGGAAGTACAGATGAAGCAACGTCAGGGAGTGAGTTGGTGGATGTGGTGAAGCAAAGCAAAGAAACAACAGTTGAGGAAGAACAACATATTCCTCTACCAACACATTCACTCGTAAGTCTAAAACTCTTCTTATTTCACATATTAATGCCTAAAGACTAAACTTTTTTTTTTTATGTTATTTTATTATAGGACTAGTTTAATGAACAATTAACATCGAAAGCTAAAAAAACATACTAATTTTTTCAGTTATTTGCTCTTCCAATTCCTCTCACATTGAAACTTGGCTGATAAAACATATAGTAATAGTCGATATTGGTAAATTGAGTTTATGAAGATGAATGACCTAAAAGATGAAGGTAAAATTATTTTTTTATTTGAATATATGTAGGAAAATGATGAAGGGAAAATAGACATACCTTCTTCTTCAATTCTTTATATGGAGTCTGCTTCCGCAAAAAATGTTAGTGATGAAGATTCTCAGAGTAATAATGTTCCAGGTTATGTTAACTCTTTCATCTATTTATTTTCTTAATTAACCCATTCCATCTTGTTCTCTAAACTCTGATGGTTTCATGGATAATGTTTTTATCAAGGATGAGGGCATACAAATTTATTGCATTATAATATCTTTTATTTTCATTTAAAGGTACGTTGTATTTATTTATTTATTTATTTATTTATATTTTCTTTAGATGCCTGATATTTTTTTCTTTATTTTTCACTGCATTCTCATTTATTTATTTTTCTTGAAAATAAATTATTTAAATCGTTAATAATGTGATAAACTAAAATTAGTCTGTTGCAGAGATGTCTTATATTATTTATGATAATTTAGATAGAGAGAAAATAAATTGAGAGAGAAGTGAGTGGAAGAAAAAAAGAAAACCTAAAAGAAATAGGTGAGAAATAAAGTGAAAATATAGATTATTTAATTTGAGAGAAATATAACGAAAATAAAGATTAATTTATTGAAAAAATAAAAAAATAAAGTAAAAAATAATTTTGTGATTATTTACTTTAAAATTTTTTATTATTTTTTACTAATATTTTATTATTTATTTTTATTATCACTAACTAAGGTTGATTTTTCTCAAATAAGTTGAGTCACTATTTCTATATTTAGCTTTCCAAAAAAATTATTCCGTTTTTAAAGATATTTTCACTTCACATAAAAAAAACCTAGTTTTCTCTTTAAGAATTTAAAATAAAAATCGTTATCCTTTGAAATAATTGAAGCTTTTAATTTAGAGGTTTGCACATTAAGTATTTTCAAAATGTTTGTTTTGGAAATCGTAGAGAAAACAAAGAAATACTCTTATACTTTCTAACTAAAAAGTAATTACTTAAAATTAAAACCAAACATATTTTTAATCTTGTGAATTACTTTCTGAAGGGTGTTTAATCTGATATAGAGTCTGAAGTGATAAATCAGTGTACAAAGAAGATATTACAGGAGAGATTTGATGATGAAGACTCTAAAGTCCAAGAGATTAGCAATGAGAATGAAACGGAGAAAGGTACTGAAGAATTTCCAATTGCAACTAAAGCTCAAGTAGCATCAGGGACTGAGTTCAGTCCATCGCAGGTCAATACAAATCAATTTATATCTGTCAGCATATTTAAATACAAATGATATTGAATCAAATAGTACTATTTAAGTGAAGATACAAACCAAAGAAATCATTAGGGCTTAAACAAGTATAACCCATACTTTTATTTTATACAGGGAATCAAGAGAAATTTTGAAGAAGGAACTACGTCAAAATTTGGTGAGACAACTGTATCATCCCCAGATTCATCATTCCCACATAAAGGTATTTTTCATTTATTTGTATGGATGTATCTTTGTTTAGATGCTGAAGAAGATTTTCCTTAAATTTCAGAGAATGTATGTGGAATGTCTGAAGATTCAAGTTGCAGTTCAGTTATAAGAAGGGAGCTTGAGGAACTGGTGTCTAATAAGCATTTGGCTTCAGAGAACATGTATTTGTTGGCTGATTTTCTTGTGAAGCATCCTTGTGTTGGTTTAACAGAGAAGAGAGTTAGTGAAAGATACAAGGGTTTTGCCTACACTTGCCTGGCTGAGCTTTTGAAATTCCTCCAAAACCATACTGTGTTGGATGTATTGGGGTCAAGCCAGTCTGAGTTTTTGGAGCTGTTGCAAGATGTGCGTAGATTATGTTTTGACAGGGATTGGTTGGATGCTGTTGAAAGACGTGCCTTCTTTCCTGGATCACTACTCTGTGAAGATGCATTACAAAAATTGTTACACTCAAAGCGTAGTTTGATTCAAGATTTAGACGATGTTAAGCATCTGTTGGCGGAGAGCATCACTGAACAAGAGGAACAAGTTTTAGAACTCAAAGCCACTCTCAACACTCCACTTGGCTATTAGATAATCACTTTTCTTATCTTTCTGCATTCTTAAATCTGTTGCTTCTGTTCGAACTTTCCTCTTTTCATGTTTCAACACAACCATGTTTAATAATATTTCACTAAACTGTGAAACAATCACTATTAGTACGGTGAAATTTGACAAAGACATTAACCATAGAATTCACCCAGGATTTTTCAATATTGGTAAAGACACACAGCCTGAAAATATATTAACTTTAAGATGTGTTTTAATTTATTATTTTCTTAAATGTGCCTGCTGTGCAATATATCTTTATATTTAAATTTATCTTTAACTTATAAAAAACGAAAATAAAATTATAATTGGAAAAAATTACAGATTATATTATATGTAATATACTTGTAAAATAATATATCACGATTAAGTATATAATATTCTTTAATTGATTAATCTAAGATATGACAAATAGACAAGTAATGTCACAATTTATATTAAAAATTATGATCTTGTCTTTACAATGAAAGAAATGTATCCTAAACCACCAAGTTAGGAATTGTGTAGGTATATATATAAAGGTAAAATTTTAATAATAAAAAGAAATACAAGATAAAGTTATCACGAATCTTAAATAATATAGAAATCAGAAACTCACATATTTAATAAACAAAAAAGTATAATAACATATTTCTTGATTATTAGGAATGATTTGATTTTCAATTACTAAATAAAAGGCCAAAATTTAGAATGATAATATAGAAATAAATTATTTGAATCAAGATGCATTATTCATTTTCTTATTAAAAAACTCAAACATGAAAGTTTGCTTTTAAAGATAGAAGTGAGTTATTGCACCTTAATAATAACAATAGAAATAACATAAACTATATATATAAAAAAGCATCCCAAAGAAACATGTGGGGGCAACAACAGGAGAATGATACTAGAGAAATGATGGGAGGCTATTCTGAAAGGCCAAAGTTGATTCACTAATTAAAAGAATGAGAATTAATGGAAAACTTGTAGAGAAGAGCAAAGCATATACTTTTTGTTTGTTAGGAGAATGCGTGTTGAAATGGATTACTGAAAAGAAGAAAGAATAAAAGATTGGTGATATAAGTTATACCGAGAAAAGAAGGCAAAGAGAAATCTAATTGCACTCAACATTGTCTCAATCTTGGAAGCTTTGTGGAAGGGGAAGATTGCCACAACACACATATCTTCAGGTAAACACCCTTTTCATCTCTTCTTTCTTTCAGGTTTCTCAAACTCTGTTATCATCTTTGTCTTCAACAAGTTTTTGGACTACCCTTATTAGAGAGGACTCTTTTCAGGGTAAAACAGAAACGAATCTTTTATTTCTCCAACAAACTGGAGAGGATTAGGGATTCATGATGAAACTCAAGGCATTATAGGAAAGTAAAAGCAGAAAGTGTATAAAAGATCCAGGTAAATATGTCTCTCGGCTTTTCGTGCCAAAAACTTCTTATTTTATTGATATATTCTTATATTTTATTACTGATGGAGTTAATTGAAAATTATATATTGTCTAAAAATAAAAATAAAATAAAAATTAAAATATATTAACAAATATAAATTTTATTTTTATTAATTTTATAAGATTAAATTAAATTTAAAATTTAATTTTAACATGTATTAAAATTTATTTTAATAAAATTTTTTAGTCTATTGAGTCTGTTATCATACTGTCGTCAAATTATTTATAAATTTTTAATTTTATATTTAAATTTAAAGAATCTTGGAGATGTTAAAGATTTTATCTTACTAAAAACATAAGTAATTTTATTAAATAATGAATTATATAACTAGTGAACGATCCATCTTTCATATTTTTTGATACAAAATACTGGTGAAAACAAGATGTTCATCATTGTGGATCACTAGATGAAATTTTAATTAACATTTCTTGTATTTTATAAAATTTTAACAGCATTTTACATTGGGTTCTAAATAATATTATGAAATGAAAATAATAACACTAAATTAATCATACCCAAACCTAAAAATCAATATAAAATATAATCCATCCAAATTTTGTGAAATATAAATAATATTAATTAAAGTATATTTATTAATAAATTTCTAAAAGTAATTAATTTTTTATTTATCTAATAGAACAATTCAAGATTTAATATTATCAATATTTTTTTATATAAAAGAAATCATATTAGAGATAATACTTAATTTTTATATTGAATTTAAAATAAAAAAATTAAGATTAATTTTAATCTTTCAAAATTTTCACACCATAATCCTTGAATACAAACTTTAAAAAAAATTAAATAATGCAATTTGTCAACGATAGGACATCTAAACCCCATGTCATTACATTTCACAGAAAAACTAATAAAAAAACAACTATTATAAATATAGAAGTTCAAACTTTCACATTCTTTTGCAACAAAAAATTAATGTAAAATCAACATTAGGACTAATATTTCACGTATTGCATGAATTTATTTATAATAAAGGGAATGAGAGTGTTATTAAAAAATATTTCTCTAATTTTAAATTATTTTGCATATATAAATATATTCATGTAACTTTGTTTTATAATTCAATCATATTATTTATTTATAAGTTTTAACGTTTCATATATTACAAAATCACTCTAACTATGATGTTTCAAGTTAACAAAAAAAAAAACAAAAAAAGGTGTAAGCGTGTTATGATTTTAAGCTTATATCAAAGTGAAGCAGTTTCGTGACCAATACATGCGTAGCATTCTCAATGGGGTTGAGCTTGTCCATATTAAAGTAACCATAGAAACATCAAAACCATAAGAGCAGAAACCCGATAAAGCACACGACAAACACAAGAGGAGAGACAAAACAGAGACAAGAACACCGTGTGACTGTAATGTCTTGTTTTTTTTAAATAAAAAAATATAATTTAATTATTTATTTAACTTATATATAATTTTAAATATTAAGTTTTTCATCGATTATTATTAAAATAAAAAATTATATTTTTTATCTTATTTTAAATTATTAAATCAAATCTTAAATTCAATATAAAAATTTTAAATAATTATATTAACTTATTAAAAAAAATTATAAAATAATTATAATATTAAATATCATTTTTATAATTAAAAAAATTTATATAAAAAAATAATAAAATATTATAAAAATTATAAAAATTTAATATATTTTTTTATGTGGATTTTATAATTATTTAAGTGAGAAAAAATATATTTAATATATTTAATAATAAATTTTGTTTTGTTTTGAAATACTTGTAATTTATAATAATGAGTTAGTTGTATGTTTTGATAAGTTTATATTATGATTTAGTAAAATAAAATATAAGTTATGCATGATTATTTTAGAAGTTTAAGTAAAGGTTTAATAGTGTGAAAATCTGAATTATATTTTTTTATTTAGGATATATAATGAGTAATATATTTATGTGTTATGTATTTGTATGTACATGTTTCGTTCATTTATACTTTATTAAAAGTAGATATGATCTATAAAAGAAGATTTTTATAGTCTTTTATGCTTCATTCATTTATATTTAATCTCTCATATCTTTTATTCTATGATTTTATATTAGAACTTAATCAAGTTAATTTCTCTTACCTAAGTTTAGTTGTCTAGAACACTCTTTATCCAAAAATAACTTAACAAAAATGTTTTATCTTATTCTGGAACTATTTAAAAGAAAAAAAAAATTCAATCAATTAAAATTCATCTACTTTTTAATAATTTCCACTAAATATTCTTGAATATTAGAAAAGATAAAAGACAAATAAACTATCTTAGAAATTTTAGAGATAAATAAATTTTAAAAAAATAATATTATATGAAAAATGAAAAATAAAAAATATAATTTTCTATTTATATCTTTTTAAAATTTAACTTTAATAAAATCCATCTTATCTAAGTTAATTTTTATTAAAAGTTATTGTGAAATCTTCTTTTGAATCATAATCTTTCACTTTTAATTTTTTACATTTTTTTAATAAACTTAGGATGTGTGTAGACAATCTTCTCCATAAAGATTTATAAGAGATAAAACAAAATGAAATATTTTTTTTTAAATTAAAAATTGTTTATACAATAGTTATGAGAAATTTATGAATAATGTGGGTAAATTTGTGTATATAAAATAATAAAAAGTTAGCATTCATTTAAACCGGAAGTTCATTGGTGCTTGCATGGTGTTATTTGGGAGCAGTTGTTCTATCTTCTAATTTAAAATCATTCATATGTAAATTTGGGAGAAATATTTAGTAGATAAATAATTTTTTTTTTTAATATGTAAAAAATATTTAATATATAAATATTTTTTTTCATAAAAATAAATTTACGTAAAATATTTTGTGAATAAATAATTATTTTTTCTAGTTATAAAAATTAAGACATAACAACTATTACTATTTATTTATGGGTAACTTTACAAACATATTATTTCATTAATAAGTCATCCTGATTAATTCAATATCATTTAATTCATTTAATGTTGAATTTCGTGATAACATCTGCATTTGACATGTTATAATATTTTTCTCCAACTTCAGAAGAAACATTTTTTTAGGTATTGTGACCAATAATATCTTTTTATAAGCCTAGATTCCATTAAGCTTTCAGAATAAGTTGAATAGCAACATAGTATGCTTGAAGAATGTTAGTAATACGCCTATAGAATAACCATTACCGGATTTGGCAGAACTTTCAATTAGTTCATTAAACATATTTAACTATTTATTAACATCAAAATTTTAATTTACTATATACATATTTAATCTAATACAAATTAAGAAAAATATAAATAGTGACCAAAATTTTAAATTATGAATAATTAGAATTGATTACTAATTAAAATAATTTTACAATTTCTTTTATTAATTCTTTTTAAATATATTATATTATTGACTAAGTAAATGACTTGACATCTTAAAAATCGTTACTAATATGCATTAACTAAATGCATTGCACATATTAAATAGAGATATAGATGATATGTTTTAGGTCTATAAATAATTAAAATAATTCATGTTAATACTGAAAAAATATTTTAGCCCTTTCTTTAATTTATTAAAAAATTTAAAATTTTATTATAAATTCACTTTGATGCATTGAATTTAATTTAGATGGCGAGTCTGGCATCTGATTTGATGATAAAGCCAATATTGGATAAATTGATGAATGCAACAATTGAAAAATCACGTTATATTTGTTGCTTCTCGTGCATTACTGAGGACTTTGAAAAGGAAAAGAAAAATTTGAGAGCGAAAAAGACAACTTTGGAAGAACTTCTTAAAAAGGCAAATGAAAGAACTGAACAGATAGATGTCAAACTTTGGCAAAAGGAAGTTGATGGCCTCATTGAAGAAGACACCGAAACAAAAGTGACATGTTTTTTTGGGTGGTGTCCTAATTGCAAATGGCAATATAGTAGGGGCAAGGAATTGGAAAGCAAGACTAAGGAGATTAAAAGACTCATGGAACGCAACTTTGAAAATGTTGGAATAATTCGTCATGTTCCAGATATTGAATACCATTCCTCTCAAAATTACATTTCTTTCAAAAGTAGAGAGTCCAAATATGAAGAACTTTTGAATGCATGTAAAGATGACAACAACTATATGATTGGATTGCAAGGGATGGGGGGTACAGGAAAAACAACATTAGCTAGAGAAGTGGGTAAGGAGCTTAAGAAATCAAATATGTTTGATAAAGTGATCGATACTACAATATCTAACACCCCTGATACAAAAAAGATTCAAGATGATATTGCAGGACTACTAGGATTGTCACTAAAGGATTATACCGAGTTAGAGAGGCCTAGAATGTTGTGAAATGAATTGACGAATGGTAAGAAAATTCTTGTAATTCTAGATGATGTGTGGGAAGATATAAATTTTGATGAAATAGGTATTCCATTAAAGGATAACCACAAGGGTTGTAGGATTTTAGTAACCACCCGTAAAATGAGCATATGCACCCAAATGGAATGTGATAAGATAATTCAACTTGATATCTTACCCGAGGAAGATGGATGGATATTGTTCCAAAAGCATGCTGGTTTAAGTGATACTTCCTCTAAAAGTGTTCTTGATAAAGGTCGCAAAATTTGCAAAGAGTGTAAAGGATTGCCCATTGCAATTGTAGTTATCGCGAGTAGTTTAAAGGGCCAACAACGTTCAGAAGAATGGAATGTAGCTTTAAAATCCTTGCAAAAGTCCATGCCCCTAGATGGTGATGATGAAAATTTGAGTGAAGTTTATAAATGTTTGAGGTATAGTTATGACAATATGAAGAATAAAACAGCTAAGAAATTTGTTCCTTTTATGCTCTGTTTTTCCAGAAGATGAAGAATTTTTTAAAGAAGTTTTAGTCAGACTTGCCATAGGAGCTCGCCTCATTGAAAAAATTGACGATGATTACAGTTATGATGAATGTCGTAATGAAGTTGTCGTAGCAACAAATAAACTCATTGATTCATGTTTATTATTGCAATGTGAATTTGGAAGGGTAAAAATGCATGACTTGGTTCGTGAAGTGGCTTTGTTGATAGCTAAAAAAGAGATTCTAGAAGTGAATACATCTAACAAGAATAAAATGTCATTGCTTGAAAAGACGAGGGATATTAAATATTTGTTGTGTGAAGGTAAAGGCATGGATCTGTTTTCCTTCAAGTTTGATGGATCTAAACTTGATATTTTGATTATCTACTTGAATGAAAATGAAGATGATTATGTGGAAGTCCCAGAATCATTCTTCAAAAATATAATGGGGCTTAAAGTTTTCTATTTATCATATAAGAAGATGGGACAACCAACTCTATTCTTACCACAGTCAATTCAGTGGTTGACCGATCTCCGATCTTTATATCTTGATGGATTCAAGTTAGGTGACATATCTTTTCTTGGAATGCTACAAGGCCTTGAGACTCTCGAATTGGTTGATTGTAAAATAAATGATTTGCCAAAAGAGATTGCAAAATTGGTGAAACTTAAATTGTTGAAAGTGGCATTTTGTGAATCTCAATGGAAGAATTCATTTGAAGTGATTGAAAGTTGCACTTCATTGGAAGAATTATATTACATTGGTAGTTTTCCGAATGACATTTCAATAATGCCCCCATAATGTAAAGCTTCCTAAATATCAAAGATTTTGCATATATGATTTCAATTGTTCGACCTATTTATCGACAGATGAACGGTATGAAAGAAATTGGTTGGTTATTTCCATGGCTGATTACGTTTTCTCTGAAGTGACATTTAAGAATCTCGTGCAAAAAGTAGAACTTCTTTATTTAGATAAACTTCAAGGAAGATGGAAAAACCTCATACCTGAGATTATTTTGCCTGAAGATGAAGGTACAAATAATCTATTTAGGATTGTTTTGACAGGTATTTCACAACTCCAATGCCTAATTGACAATACTGATGATTCTCGGGTACAAAATGTCTTATCCAAGTTGGTTGCGCTTAAACTTTATAAAATGGAAAATTTGAAAGAAATATGCAGTGGACCCCTTCCCTTCGAATTTCTGAAAAGTTTAGAAGGTTTTATTGTATTTGACTGTATACATTTGGAAGGCACATTGTTTAAGAGCAAGATATCTCTCTGCAATCTTAAGTTGTTGAGTATATGTAATTGCCCAATGTTGACATCCTTTTTTAACTTATCAACTGCGCAAAGCTTGGTGTTGTTAGAGAATTTGTCGGTAGTGTGTTGTAAACAACTGAAAAACATAATAACAGATGGAGGGAAAGAAGAAATAGTTGATGGTGATAATGATAACAAAATTGGTGGTTCACTGTTTCCAAATTTAACCGAACTTTACATCTCGGAGTGTCCCCAATTACATTTTATACTTCCTGTGGCTGTTGCTCGAGATGTTGGAAAACTAGAAGTTCTGGATATAAGTGACTGTATTGAGCTAAATTACATATTTGGCCCATATCAACATGAACATGAAGAGAAAGATTTACATCAAGAGTTAAAGAATATGACATTCACTTCTCTAATAGATGTTGTTCTAAGAGACTTGCCTAATTTGGTGGACATATTTCCAGAATCTGATCACTCCATGTGTTCATCAGTTAAGAGATCATCTTCGAAAGATGTGTCGAAGGCAGAAACAGAATCAAAAGACAGCAAATGTAAGATTTTACGTTGGATCCATAAATATAGAAACAAGTCGAAGACTACAAAAATATCTTTGGATTCCAAGGATCAATTGCAGGACTCCTCTCTCCCTCTGTAATCTTCTCGCGTTTATATGTTATATTTTTCTATTTTCTCTTTTTTATGCATTCATGTCTTTTATTTTAACTTTTTTTTTTAACATATATGAATTAACATGTAAAGAAAATATCTCTAAATTGATTGCATAAGTGGCTTTACATTCAAAATAACAGTGTTCTTCTTGTCTACCCTTAATAGCATTATTTGGTTTATAATTATTATTACTAGTAAAACGTTAAAACTCAAACTGTATGTATGTATACATTTATTTTTCTCTAAATAAATGTATAATTAAATAAATTAGTACAATATTTTTCTTAAAATGAAAAACAGTTATCAAAATTGAAGGGAATAAAACAGCATTTTAAAAACCTTTTTTAATATTTAGACAATAAATTTAAAGAACTAATATTACATTTATTTAAATAGGAGTGATTTTAAAAAAAAATCAAGAACTAAAATTAAATTTATCTAAATTTTAAGAAATAAAAAACAAATAAATGTATTTGAGTTTAGAATTGATGATGTATTCCTAAATAAAGGTGGAGTGGGAGAATGAATGATTTTGTTATGGTGAATGAATTGCAGGTAGACCACTCCAATGCAAAAGAAGTGGCTGTGCGTTTGAAAAACATTACATCTCAGAAAACTGTGGCCTCCATGATTTATTTTACTCTACAAAACGTTACAGTGTTAGTAATTGAGCAATGTGAAAAAATGGAAGTAATGTTTTCTGCTTCCATGTCAGAATGCTTGCCATATTTGCAATCACTTGGCATAATTGAATGCAATGAACTAAAACAGATCATTATTGAGGATACAAAGAATCAGGGAAAGCCATTTTTCCCAAGGCTAAAACTACTTTTTATAAGTAAGTGCAACAAATTGAGATCTGTATTTCCTATTTCATCTTCCAAAATGTTACCCAAGTTAGAAGTTCTTGCAATCGAAGAAGCATCGATGCTAGAGGAAGTATTCGAAGGGGAAAGCAATGAAAATGTTGAGATTCCAAATCTAAAAGCTGTAATATTTGTTGAACTTCCAAGCCTTTGCCTGGGGATTGAATTTCTTAATGTAGTTTGTTTAGTCAAGAATTGTCCAAAACTTTCCTTCTCATCATCATCATTATTATCCCTCCAAAGTTTCGAAGATACCCTGCTTCGCATGACAGGTACTATATCTGCTATTTTTTACACATTACGTATTTCTTTGAAATTTTTCCTGAATGAATTCTCCAAATATATCTTATTCTAAATTATTAATTGATAAAATTTTAATTATATAATATAATTATATATAATATTAACGTGGCATTAATATTATTATTAATAAAATAGTAAAATATTCTATTCTTAATTAATAAATTATAATGAAATAGTAAAATATTTTCAGTGGATTTCAATACAGGGACGGTCAAAATTCGATTTTCCAAGAATTGAATTCTGCTTATCAACAATGAATAGTTCTAGTTGTATAATTATTTACACATTGAGTCTATTTAATGTAAATATATATAAAATTCACGCTTTGCATTGGTTATGAATTGCATCATTGTTAACATATTAAAAATACAAAATTTTCATCGTTATATATGTTATAAAATCATTAGATGTCTTAATTATGATATAGAAGAATTATATATATTAATTTGAAATTTGTATTATAATTAATAAAATAATAAAATATTTTATTTAAGTATAAAAATAGTTGAAGTTTTAAAGTGGAACTGTACACATTAAGTATTTGAAAAATATGTTAAGTAAGAGCCAAAAGGCTGTTACTCTATTCATTAATAAAGGATATAAATAAAATTAAAATAAAACTCTGCAAGAATTTTAATTATTATTATTTAAAAGACTAAGATATATGTTTATACTTTTAACTTAGAAAAAAGTTATGATTCATACTTAAAAGCATACATATTATTTTATTCTTATGAGTTACTTTTTGAATGTTAATCTTTCTTATAGGAACTTCGGAAATAGATTGGGATCTCAGACATGCATTACGGGCAACGATTGCTGATATTTTGGAAGATGAATCCACTGAAGGCTCTGCAATTGGGAGTGAAGATGAAGCAACGTCAGGGAGTGAGTTGGCGGATGAGGAAGAACAAGATATTCCTCTACAAACAGATTCACTAGTAAGTGTAAAACTCTTCTTATTTCACAAATTAATGGCTAAAGACTAAAGCTTTCTTATTTTATTATAGGACTAGTTGAATGAACAATTAATTTCATAAAACATATACTAGTAGTGGATATTGGTAAATTGAGTTTATGAAGATGAATGACGGTGAAATTCATCTATTTGAATATATATGTAGGAAAATGATGAAGGGAAAATAGGCATAGCTTCTTCTTCAATTCTTAATATGGAGTCTGCTTCCACAAAAAATGTTAGTGATGGAGATTCTCAGAGTACTAATGCTGCAGGTATGTATAACACTTGCATCTATTTAATCTGATATTATAGGTCTGCGCTTTCTGAAGGGTGTTTAATGTGATATTATAGGATCTGAAATGAGAAATGAGCGTATAAAGAACATATTACTAGAGATGGTAGATGATGTTGGTGAAGACTCCAAAGTTGAAGAGATTAGGAATCAGAATGAAATGGAAAAAGACAGTGAAGATTTTCCAATTGGGATTGAGTTCACTTCTTTGCAGGTCAATACAATTCAATCTATTTCTTATAACATATCTAATTACAAATTATATTAAATCAAATATTCCATTCATTACACGCACAATACTTTTTTTTAAACAAGAAAATAAAATTTTGAAATCAAATATTCTTAAATAATAAAATATTTTTTTATATATTCTTAACAATAAAATCATAATAAAATTTTAAAATAATTTTTCAAAATAAAATTAAAATACAAAAATAATTTATCTAAATTAACTAGTGTATTTTATAAAATAAAGATAAACAACTTTAAATTTCATCACTTAATACTTCTTCGTCCTTATAAAAAAATATGTCTACAAGTAAAATAAAATAAAACTAAATGTATAATTTAAAAAAAAATCTAATAAATCAAAGAAAAGAATAAAAAATATTATATATATATATATTATAAATAATATAAAAAATAGGTATAATTAAATATTTATGAATATAATATGAAATAATATTTACTCAATCACAAATTTATTTCATTGACTCAAATGAATCAATGTTCTTATATTCTCAATTTTAAATAAATATAGTATCATCGCATAAAACACTCATATATGAAGTAGATCAGGAATGTATGAATTAAATCATAAAGATTATCATAATTCATTCTCAACTAAATTGAGTCTACAGGAGCTAATTGAAATAATAATTAATTATAATTGTCCTTATCATATTCTTAGACAAGAAATTCTTACTCTAAAATTCTCAAAGTCAAGGTATAATATTATAGAGAATCCTAAGAAAGTATGAATGAAGTATGTAGGAGTGATAGAGTTATCCATAACTCACAAATACATTATTTATTATATATTTCTATGATCAAACATAACTTAAATTTTTACACTATTAAATCATTACTCAGACTTCTCAAAAGACAAACTCTCAAAATAAAACATATAAATTTTTACACTATTTTTCCTTTTTTCTACTTTTTTTTCCTTCTCTCAAGAATTCTTAATTTTTTTTCCTTTGCTTCCTTCTTCTTATCTTAAACTTTGAGACATTCAAACCAATCTCATTATAATATATGTCTTAAACTCTTGAAACTTTTAAAACTCCTTAATCTTAATTGAGGTCTAAATATTTTTTAATGTAATGGATTGTTGCTTCCTAAATAACAATATCCTTAAAATGCTAAAAAATGATAGGTAGCACATTAAGAAGAAGTTTTATCTTCATGCTTCACATCAATATTCTCAAGATCATTCAATTTTTTTTTTTAATTTGTTAATTACTTTGTCATTATTCTTGATTTTTTTTCATCTTAAACAATGTTACTATTGCTTTCAAATAGGGTATTTGTACTAGATATTTTGTCATATAAAATAACTTAAACTTCTTCCACATTATTTGAGTAATCATTTCCTTCATAACTTTCTTCAATGTTTTATTACCAAAGTATAGAATTATGACAATTCTAACTTTGTTGATCATGTGAATCCTCTCCTCTATCAAAGATGTGACATGTTCATATTAACCTTTATTGCTTCAACACAAACTTAATCTTCTATAACCTAATGTTATTCTTTTCAAATAAATTATTAATATCAAACTTGACTATCATTTTTCTAATCTTCTTGATTTTCTTTCTTCATTCCAAACAAATGACACTAATTATTTTTTTCACAATAATCAAGGGTAGAAAAACAAGAAAAAAAACAAAATATATATATATATATATATATATATATATATTATAAGAAAATTATTCAAAAATTATGAAACTACTAAACAATCTAACAAATAGTAGACACATGGTTTAACGAAGAGGGTTATACTCTACCTATTATCTAACACAGCTAAATGATCTAAAACATCATTTATTATTTAATATCTCTAAATAGTTTTATGGTAAGTCATATTGCCGTAGAAACAAATATAATTCAATTTATATACATTTTTATAGTATTTTAAAGAAATAAAAGATCAAAGTATTTTATGGATGAAAAATTCTTAATTTGATTTTATCTTGAACAGGGAATCAAGAAAAACTGTGAAGAAGGAAGTAGAGCAAAATTTTCTAAAACAATAATATTGTCCGCAGACTCAGAATCAGTTAGTTCATTATTATTGGCCCACAGTTACTTCTGAATGTAGTAAAATATATACATACATAATTTTATTTTATACAATCAAGTTTTGAAATAAATTCATTCTACATCTTGATTATGCATTAATTGTTATATTATTGCACTTAAAAATCAATCAAGTTTCAAATCATATTTTGGAAGCAAGAAAAAATCGGGTATTTATGTTTAAACTAAAAGCTAAGATTTTATGAATATGTGACTAGTGATATGTCAATATCCATAATGTAGTTTCTTTTGCATAAATTGTGTTTTCCAAAAGTGGTTACAGTTATTATTGATGAGGCTTAAAACTAAATTCTTTTAAGTTTTTTTTTTTTTCTTCTTATTCCTACCTATGAAATCTGCTGATACATCCAAACTCAAATATACCCTTACTTCATAAATACCATAAGCTTTGAAGATGGTGTTATATTTATTCATTGATTCTATGTAGGAACATGGTGAAGGTCAAATGTCTCTCCCTTCTTTTTCAATTGTAACCAAAGAACTTGCTACCATTAAAAATGTTGGTGTTGGAGACATTCACAAAATTTCTAAACTCACAAGTTAAGATTAATATATTTAAAAATTTTATTATCTTATGAGTTTTTCCATTTAAAGGTATTTTTATCGTCTTATTTTTTATACATAATCAATTACAATTATTTTATGAGTTTTTCCATTTAAAAGTATTTTTATCGTCTTATTTTTTATATATAATTAATTATTTTTTTCTAGCGTATCTTTTTCATTTAAATATCTTCTTTTCTTTATTCTTATGGGTTTATCTGAATTTAGATACTTAATAACATTTTCCTTAAATTTCAGAGAACATTTCTCAAATTTCTGAAAATTCAACTGGTCTTTAAGCATTTGAATTTAAAGAACATGTCTTTATTGACTAATTTCATGTGAAAAGTTTTTCTGTTTGTGTAGATAAAGGGTTAGAGGAGAGCATCAGTAAAGAAGAGGAACAAGTTTTAGAAGTCAACACCACTTTCAATCCCCACTTCGCTATCACATAATTACTTTTCTTGTCTTTCTCCATTCTTAAATGTGTTGGTTGTGTCGGAACTTTGCTCTTTTTATGTTTTTCAAGATTTTTCGTCATTTCTCAAATAAAATAAAAGGAATAAACTATCGGTTTATTTCTGTATTTCAAATCTATTATTTCTTTGTCAATTAAATATATATTAATTTAATTCAAATAATATTTAATATTTTTTATATTCTTAATTATTTTGGTATTTTTTTAAGAGATGAAATTGGTAATAATATTCATCATGAATAAGTTAAAAGATAATAAAATTAAAATTATAAAAAAAAATATTATAACAATCTAAATTAAGGTAAAAGGATGGACATTTGTTTATTAGATATATCATAGTATTAACCACTTCACCGTAAGATCTAGGAAAATATCAACTCTTAATAATATACATTATTTCTCATTCTAAAATGGTTCTATTATTATTTTAATTAAGTTATTTTGTTAAGTAGCCTAAATGACTAGTTTATGTCTCCTTATTTTTTTCTTTTCTATAAAATTCATTAAGCTATTCTAAAAAAATTCAAATTATTGTCAATTCTAAGAACTTTTAATTTGGTTATATGTTGATTTCATACCATCCTATATCACTTTTTGAATTTTTAAAAAGTTTCAATTTTACTTCTCAACATGTATATTTACACCCTCTTAGAAAAAATTTATGATGATGAAAAAAATAAGATTATTCTTCATAAATTTAAGTTTTTATTAAACCCGAAAAATCCACTTAAAAATACTCAAATAGTCTTCTCATATAAGACACAAATATCATACAAAATAATACATGACACAAGCATATGATGTAAGCTAATAATTCAAATCTTAAAATCATATAGTTACAATTCCATAATCAAATCATCACACTACACAATTTGATTATAATTTCACAATTTAAATTATCACATTATTTTTCATATATCACAATTCACATCATACACCTCATCATTATCAAGTATTTATATAGTTCTCTAACTATTATAAATATATCCACATTGTAACATTCCACAAACTCAACTTCAATCAATGCATTGAAGTTGCATTGCAAAGATATACCTTTTTCGCAATCTCCTTTTAAGTTAAATTCACAACAGAGATAATATTTATAGGATGAAAATCTATCTCGTGTTATTGAGTAAATTCATATACCCACATGATATGATGACTTTTTTCACACCATATATGATACTCTTCTACCCAAAAAGTTTTTACTTAATAAATATAAAAATGTACAAAATAAAAAATAAAAGAACCGACATATTTATTTCTTCAAATAAAATTTATAAAAATAAAGAAAATATGAGATATATGTGATGTGTTGAGATGTAAATCCTTAATTAAATTATTTTTCAAACTTTTTGTGGGTTGCCTTTTCTAAACATTAAAAAAGAATATAGAATAAAAAATAAAATAAAAAATTAATATTTATTTATTTATGTAAAGTTGAATTTCTAAATATCAATTCCAACTTATTATTAATATATTAACAATATCACATTATCAATTTCTAATAACTTAATATTATATTTTTTTTATCTACTTAACTTTATTTTATTTTATAAAATATTTTATTTTATTTCTTAAACTTAATTAAATATTTTAATTAAATCAAAATAAAAATTATGTATTTTTTTATTCTAAAAATATAGAATGTTATACTACAGGTTAAGAAATAGGAATCTCCTCAAATTTATAATCCATAAATAATAAACTCTTAATTCAATACATTCATATAACAAACCACGTGATAAGAATATCTTATTGGTATTTCCTATAATTTTACACAAAAATATATACCATTCATCACTTATAAAATTGTATACATACATCTCATTCAATTTAAAAACATTATTGGTGAAGAAAATCAAGTATTTTACTCAAGTATTAAAGATAATTGATTTAACAAGTTTATTAAAATAATATTAATTAAGAAAAATTCATTATGTTGTAAGAGAATAAGATTAATAAATTAAATTAATAAAAAGAAGAATATTAAAAATATATTCCTCGTTAAAATATACAATCCCTATATAGAAATTAAACTAAGGTGTTTGAAATTATTTTTTGATATATATATATATATATATATATATATATATTTAAAAAAACAAATAATATTTAATATTTATTAAAACAGTAAAAAATATTAAAAATGTAAAATTTAAATAACTAAATATAGTGAGAATGATTAAAAGAAGATTCGATCTTGGTAGAATATATATATATATATATATATATATATATGTATATATATATATGTATATATATATATATATATTTATATGTATATTTAAACGTATAATGCTTTACAAACTTTATGTTTCATTTCTTTCCTCTCTTTCTATGGTTATTCTTTCATTTAATAATTCATGTGTTATCTGTATTATATGCTGTATATGCATGTCTTTCCGAATTAAATTTCTCATTTTAAAATATTAACCGATATAAAAGAAATATATATCATATAAAACATGGACATAATTCTTATTATAAACTACTTTTTAGAGTTGAACTAGAAAATAAACTAACTCTATTGATCTGTGTTTAATTATTTATCTTTATCATAAGGTTTCTGAAATATATATAACTGAAGAGGAAAATCTCTAGTTAGAAACTAAAATAACAAATTCCAAATTAATTTTAGAATGTTGGAATAAATTTAGATTAACAAAATCCAAATTATCAACAACCATCAAAGCAAACAAACCAATTTTTTTTTTCTAAAAACTAAACGGCTAAAAATAAAACAATACTTTGTCTTACGACTAATTTAAACCTTGTATAAGCTATTTGTAACCATGAACATTAAGCTAGAAAGTATAAATATGTAGAATGCAATTACAATTGCAGAGATAAAAGAGATCTACACTACACTATTTCTTTCTTGAAGAACCAAACACAAGTTGTGATTATGGCACTGTCAAATCCCAACATGAAGGTTTGGTTCTTTTGCTTTCTTCTTCTCACCATGGCTGCATTCACTCATGGCAAACTATATCAAGAAAACGTACAGAAAGAAATTAAATCTGTAACTGCTACACGTAACAGTTTCAATGGCAATAATGGCAAACAACGCGTCATGGCCAACCGTTACAACCGTGGCTGCTCCGCGATAAATAGATGTCGACATGATTAATTCAAACATCCATTATATGATATTATTTCCAGATTATGTTCTTACGTTTATCATCATATGTCACCAAGTAATGTTCTAATACTTTTCCCATTACTATGTGTAATCTGGAAAATCCTTTTATATATATATATATATATATATATATATATATATAAAAGGATTTATCTCCATTAGACTAGTAATGGGAAAAGTATTAGAAATATGTAATATCTCCTTTATTTTATCAAGTTTCTGTATCTATCTAAATCGATAAAAATTATTCTCTTTATTATATAACTATAATGACTAGTGACTTCTACGAGTGCTAATTTATAATATAGAAAGTTCTATAGTTTTAAATTTTTAATGCATTTTAAATTACTTTTAATTTTAGAAAAATATATTATTAAATTGTACACTAATTATGAATGTTAATAATTTAATGCATTTGATTAAAAAAGAAAAATAAATCATGTAGAACCGTATATAAATAATTAATATGCCCAAAAAAATATCACTACTAATTTTAAATTAACATTTAATGATATAACAAAGTTATTTTGTTACGTTAGAAATTATTAGTTATGTTTTTATTTTAAGATTTATTGATGTTAGTATATGAAAAATTTAGACTTAATTTAGTAGAGAAATATATATATATATATTCTCTTCTTTTTAAATCATTTAAAATTAAATTAATTTTAAAAAAAATATATAAAATACTGGTTGTAGTTATAATTGATGTTGTATATAAGTTTTTTTAGATCAATTATATCTATATAGAAAATAAGAGGTACAACGTAGATTACCAAAATATTATTAAATTGGAAGATTTTTTTTCACATTTTTGTGCGAATTTTTGTTATTATAAAATTAATATTTTTAGTGATTTAAAAAACCATCTTTTATTTCAATAGCAGATTAACTGTAAAAGTGAATATGAAAAAACTGAGTGCTATAAATAAAATAAAAAATATCTTAATATCATAAAAAATAATTGATTAAAAAAGTAGTTAATATTTGAATAATATTTTATAAATACTTAAAATATGATATTATTAAAATTATTACATTTAATTACGATAAATATGATTTTGTTCTTTAACATATTTTAAGAGTCCCTATGATAAATTTATACATATTTAGTCCAAAGAAAGGGTAAACTATGCCATTTTTAGTAAATATAAGAAAAAAAACCTGAAAAAAAAATTATAAGAATTGAAATCAATACTTTAAAAGAAAAATTTAGGGACAGATATTATATTTTTAATTTATATATATTATATATAATCTTAGTTGTTTTAACCCATCAAATGTTTTTTTAAAGCTTCTCACACTGCTTCAATCCATGAAAGTTAATTTTATGTCAACAGTTTAATAATTATAATTCCCACAACTATAACACACGATCACAATTTAAAACTAAGGTTTGATGAGTTAATCTCAACTTATATTTTTTTTTTACATGAAAAAATATGGTATCAAAGTACTCAAATATATAAGCAGTAGTCAATGAAACAGAATAGGCTTAAAAGAAGAAGAAAAAAGATGTTAATCTTTTAGAATTTTATATCAAGCAGCAAATAACCATAACACAGCAAACTCTTACTGCATACCCTATAAATATAAATATTATATATCCTTGATTGGACACATAGCCAAGTAGCTAGGTCACAACCTGATACACTTACCATAAAATTTATTTAGCTATATATTTTTATATCACTTCCAATCAGTGATATCCCTAAAACACATGCATGCTCCATCGCAGATCATGGAGTAGTGGGGGCAGTGCTTAGGGTTTGAACTTCAGGATTTCCATAATTAGGTTGACTGGTTTTGTAATCTTTGGTTGGCTGACTACAAACATAAGGATGGTAATAACAAAATGTGAGCCATTGTTGGGCTAAAGGAATTGGAATTGGAAATGGCAATGGCAATGGAAATGGAATAAATCCAAAAGTTTGGGGTTGGTACACATGATCATCTTTCTCAGGGACTCTTCTTCCTGCAGCCTCAGAACCATTCAGAATTGCATGAACAAAGAGAACTAAAAGGAACCAAGCTTTAGTGGTGTTTGCCATAGTCAATAATATTAATGAGTTACTCTCAACACTGAACTGTTGTTACTTCTCTTTGTTTTGCATGAAAACACATACACCAGATTGGTCCAATTTATAGAGCCAGTGGTTAATGTGAAGGGAACTATTTGGTTTCCTTAGAAGGGAATTGAATTAAATTGGTCTTTTGAGTGAAGAAATTGGTTACAAGAAAATTAAGGTAACTGGGGTAGCGTGTGGAAACCATAGCAGAAACACAGTTTTAAATATTAAGGAGCATGGTTTCCTTAAAATGTTGTGGTTTAAGGTTGAGAAGTTCTTCTGTACAGAGGAAAAAATAGAAATAAAAGTGCACTGATTGCATAACTGGCTATCAATTAATTTGGTCATGATCTGATTTGTATTTTTAATTGGTAAGATCTTTCCAAAGAGCCATTTTCTGAAGATAAGAAGAGTAAATGTAAGCATTGAAACCTTTCCATATGGTAGGTAACCGACATAGTATTATTGAGAATACATTTCAGAATGAGAATTACAAATGAAAGTATTATGATTTGAGCAAATTTAAAAATTATTTTAAGTGAAAATAAAAGGGTTAGCATAAACATGATAAATAAAATAGAGTTCAAAACATCAATATATAAGTTTAATGTTTTTGATAATATATATAGTTTTATTATAGAATTCAAAAACTTTTGGAATAGAGAGAAAACTACATGTGATAAATTTTTCCCATAATTTCTATATATATGCTGATTTTTTTCATTACACTAAAATCAATTATTACAAATTTAAATAGGTAATTTATTTTGTAACTAATGTAATTGACACAATTATTTATTGTCAAAAATAATGACCAATCACGACCTGAGTACATACAAGCATAATTGATCCTATGCTCAAAACTAATATCATAAAGATTTGAACCTTAAATCACTTTATTAAGATCACAATTCGTCTTCACTTATACAATTAATGTTAGTGATTTAAATAAGTATTAATATAACTTTACAATTATTTCATTTTTTTAATTCTATTAATTTAGTATAAACAATTATTGTTACACTTTAATTTTATAAAATTAATTACATCAAGCTTTAATTTACTAAAAATTAAAAGAATACGATTATATATCTTATAAGATTATTTACATATTAAATAAATTATATTTAAAATATTATTTAACTATGACTTATATTTGAATGATTTAAAGTTATATTTTGTTTTTAGTATTATATTTTATACTTTGATGTTATGTTTTGTTTTGATGTTTTAATGTTATAATGTTATGTTAGAGAAATTTATTAATATCATTTTAATTTGTTTAACAGTTTAGTATCTAAATTAAGAAAAAAAAATTATCATTATAAAATAATATTATATATAAACTAGTAGATAATTTTTTTAAAACATGTGATATGATCCAATAAATTTCGAAATCAATTTTTTAATTTTATTATTCTTTTGAACTTAACTCTTAAAAATACATTATTTCCTTAAATTTAAAAAATTTTCTTTACTTATCTACGATGTGAAATTTTATAATAAAAATGAGTCAATTATTTCCTAAAAACTTTAAAAAGAGAGTTAGACTACTATAATTTCCATAAATGCTCTATCTTTCAAAAAGTTTTTTAATTTTTCTAAAAAAATATTTCGTGGACTTTTAAATTAAAGAAAGTGAAGAGTTAGTTTTGATTTTTAAGTGATTGGATAAGTAATTTTTTTTTTTTTGGATGGTTATTAATAGAAGAATATCTAAGAGGCAAATGAATCCAGAAATACATTAATAAAAGAAAGTTATTATTTAAAGAATAATATTTAGAAAAAAAAATATTTTTAAAATAGAATAATATGTATAATATTAATATTGATGGTATTGATTTTATTCTATTTCTTTCAATTTATTAGGAGTATAGAGAAATGATAATTTTCCTGGTAAGACTTGGCCAAATCAGAATGGGTGAGAGGGTAAAAATTTAAACAGAAGCAATTTTTATTATAAATATTAAGGTTTTAAATTATGTGTAATTTTAACATTTTCTTAATTTCGATTTTTAAAAAGAGATAATATTTAATTTGTCTTCTTTTAAATTATATTTTCTATTATATATATATAAATCATTTTAAAAATACATAATATTTAAATATTTTATATAAAATTTAATACTGTAACTTCCATTGCTTTCATCCCACCTTGTTTCTTCATATTGGAAAATTATGATTAACTTAGAATTGTATAACTTCACCATGTTCTTCAACATGAAAACCATTTTGATATGCCCTATTCATCCACTGTATCCCTGTAAAGACCACACCATTCCAGGGACTACAGTGCCAGTATGGTCGAGTTTCATTCCAAATGAACACTTCAACTATACTTGTGCGTTTAACAACATTGGAAGAGAAGCTCCCAACAGAGGGACTTTTAGGGTTTTCCATGCTGTAATTTCTACTTCCATACCAATTATATTGCTTGAAACTTTCATTCTGAGCAATAATGTATTTGAAGGTTACTGAAAAATAAAAATGGGAACTTTTATTGAATGATGTCCAAGACACATTTGAGGGCCAAACGACTTGATTTTCAGAAAATTCTTATCGAAACAAAACTAACTTCTGACTGATTCATCACTATACATTAAACTTTCCATATTGATTAACATCATTAGCAAAAATGAGGCCGAAATCATGTTTAAAATATAATTTACTTTAAAGTAAATTAAGTTTTTTCATAAATTAAAATCAATTTATTCAGTTAACTTTTTATAAAAATTCTCTAAAAAATTGAAATACATAAACTGATTTTGGTTTAAGAGAAAAGTTTAGCTCATTTCCATCTTATTATCTTCCCTTACAATGGAAAACTTTATTCAAATAGACTGAGGTATTAAACTAAGATTTGGAAGACAACCTTGAGGAGAATTAGTATGTTGTTCCTCCAATTAGTTTCCTTGTGATAAGAAAAATAATCATTCAAATTCAACACATGGATTGGAAAAAAGTTTGATCCGGTCAAGGGTAGGGGACTAACTGCATCATCCTTTGGTTTGAGGTTGAAATTTTCTTTTATCAACAAATAACACATTCAAAGAGAATATGATGAACTTTATAATATCAGAACCGGTCAGATTTTCATTTTTCCAATCAAACTTTTCAATTAAGATTGGTTTGGATTCATCAAGTTTTCAGTTTGATCCGAATTCGTGACCGCAACTAACTAGAGGAGTTCAACACCAACATATACACAATAGGACTCAAGTCACAACCCATCAATTCAATGGAAAAGAATTATATAACCAATCTCCTTCTATATCTCGGGTAAATACAGTTAATTTGAATTGTAAAGCATAACAGTAACACAACAGAAGGCTCAGAAAGAGGAAAAGAAAAAAGAAAAATCACAATCTTGCATGCAAAGAGTGTCTTGTTGAATATTAGAAAGAAACAAAAGGGAAAAGAAAAGGTACAAAATAGTTGCAATAAATTTACTTCATTGATGTCTTCCCGCCAGGAGAGACAGCCTTGGATATTTACAAGAGCTACACACACCTCATGACCATTCACAACAGTATCTTTACCATCATTGTTGCTCAGAATTTCATTCACACTGCCAGTCCAAGAAATCATTTTTTGATCCAGGCAAAGCAGCAACACTGAAGAAGCAAGAAATAGCAAAAGATAAGCATTAGTATGTAGAAACTCAAAACGAACAGATTCCAGAAGTGTTTGGACAAACTTTTCCATAAATACTTCTATGAGAAAGCAATAAGAAGAAAAATTGAAATTTGTTTTTTCCATAATCATAAAAAGTGGATATGAGTCTAATTCAATCTTACAAAATCAGTTTATAAGATGAAATTTGTACTTCATTTATATACTATAATTTAATCTCATCTTGAAATAAGTGAGATCTCTAACATACTCCCACACATTAAGGACATGGGTGATTTCAACAACCTCTTCAAGTTGAGAACTAGACATCTTCAATGTATGGAATTTATGAGTAACCCAATAATAGCCCAATAGCAAGTGGAACAATAAACTCCACAAATCTCGTTATAAGACACTTTGATACTATCTTAGAAAGTGAATATGGACCTAACTCAATTTTATAAAACCAACTTGTAAGATGAGGGTTGTACCTTACTTATATATTATAATTTGATCTTACCTCTAATCGATATAAGATTTCTAACACGTCCCCACATATCAAAGATATGAATGATTCCAACAAATAAGTTAAAATTAATTTATACTTAAGTTAATTTGTAGATGCTCTTTCATATAAATTCTCTAAAATTTTATTATTAACTTATTCATAAGCTAATTTTAACTTATGAAACAACTTATTTTATTTTTGAACATAAAAGTACTTATTAAGAAGCTCGTCGAGATAAATCTCTACTATCTCACGGTAAGGCGGTATAGAAAGCATACCTGGACTTTGTCATCGGTAGATTGGCCCTTGTTAGGTTGTGGTCTATTATTAGGCGTGCCTTGAACTTGTCCTGGCCCACCCTGTCTCTCCTCCCTCACTTTGTTGAAAATATGAGTAAAGCCATCTGCTGCTGCTGGGTTGTTCACATCCCAGTCACCAAACTTTGGAACAGCTGCACCTTTATCTGGCTGCATTATTAGAATGTGAAAATCATAAAGATAGTGTTTCAGCAAAAGAAAATCTCACTAAGATAAGGTCAAATCCTTGGTACTATAACAACAACAACAATGGCCTTATCCAACTAGGTGAGATTGGGAAAACAGATTCTCCGCAGTCACAAATATAGAAAGGAAACGTAAGTCAAAAAAATTTGAACCCTCAGCCATTGACTGCAGGACCCTGCAGTTGCCTTTTAACTGTAGAGGATCCTAATCCGTGAGGTTAAAGACCAAATTTTCACAAATTCTATTTACCATGAAATCGTTTTTGGCCTACTTAGTACTATACACAAAAATTTCTAACCAAATTTTCACAAATACTATTTACCATGAAATCGTTTTTGGCCTACTTAGTACTATACACAAAAATTTCTATGTTTATATTTTTTTCATGCCATTCATGGTAAAACAAAGGAAGCAGAAAAGAGAACTAACTGTTTCATCTCCCCGATTAGCCTGTCTTAACCGAGATCTTCCAGGTGTTCCCTGGATATTGTCATATGAATTCTTTGGTTCCCACTGGGGACTGTCCCTGCCAGGGGCTCTAGCCTGGCGATGAAGTGGGGAACGATCAACGCTGTGCTCGGACCCAGCACTTTGCATTGAAGGTCTTCTACGGTTATCAGCAGAAGATACTCCATGGCTTCTGCTGCCACTCCTACTGCTTACATTGTCATGACGAGCTGGAGAGTCAATGAAATTCTTAGGATCATCTTCTAATTGCAGCGATCCCTTTCCAGATGGATCCTCTGAACTAACTCTGGGTTTGGAAGGAGGTAGGTGCTCAGATGATGGATTGTCAAGACCTAAATCAGAATTTTCCTCAGGGTCATTTGGGTTTATTATTTTTGCACCAGTTCGACCTTTCCGGGCCTTGTCAAAATATGCTGTGTAAGGGACATTCTCTCCACTATCCCAGTTACCAAATTTGGGTACATGAGAACGTTGCTGCAAAAGTGACACATTGAAAAGAGCTTGTCATGCAAAGTTTCAATAAATAGACACCAGAATAAATATCCTATCATAATCAAGAATCTGAGTCATTAATAAAGCAAATAACAACGACAAACAAAAACACCAGCATTGCTACTTTTGTTTCAATGCTAAAGGGAATACATTTTGTTACTTTCAGGTCAGGGCACAGAAGTGATTATCAATGATTTCAGTCTCATCAGATAACTGTTACAATTTCTGGAAGCTGGAATAGATCACACCAAATCTTCCAGTATCAAGGAATAAAGGGATAAAATCTCAAAGTAAACTCAGTCCCTAGATTAAAAGGATCTATGTTCAAAATACTGCCCGTGAAATATAAGGCACAAATAGAATCTTCCACCTCAAACACTAGCTTCCCAGCACTACCTCTAATTTGAGTTTAGAAGTTCCTTTTTCTATTCCCACACTAAGAGGTACCAAGAACACAAAGACCCTCTAGAAATTCTGCCTAAGATCCCTACACCAGATTGTAGGACAGAATATTATATCAAATGGAAAACAAATTAAAATATTCAACATAAGACAAGATCACTTCCAAAAAGATGTGGCTGGGAATGTTACTAGCATAAGAATTTACACAAGAATCTCTCCAATAAGACTAACTTAGGACATTCATATAATTCTAATCAATACAACGCGTTTGTGCATGAATACACTAATGCTTGACTTGGATCTTGAGATATTAGCAGGAAAGAAACAGTAAACAGAGAAATAGCAAAGTAGTATTTTTCAATGTTTTGTATAGTATGGAAATAGCAAATAAGGGGAAAAAAAAACTGTGTTATGTCATAATTTTCTCATCCCATGAGCCAAGAAAATGGAAGAATGTGAGAGAGATAACAATATACACATCCCAATTAAAAGAAATGAAATGAAATTTTTGTATAATATATGATGCATTATTTTAGAAATATGAAAAGGTAGGGTATAAATGTCATTATATGTAAAGAAACTTTCTTTTCACTTTTATATCCAACCAAAACAAGCAAAGAAAGAACTCAACTTTTCTTTCCCTTTTTTTCTTAGTCCAGACAACTTAAAATTTACTTTTTCTTATATTTATCTTCTGTTTTATTTTTTCATCTTATTTTTTTCTTTCCTTGTCCAAACAGAGTGTAAATCAGTGTAGCTCTCTAGATAAAACCAATGATAAGGATATATGTTGTTCCTCCGCCCATGAAGGAATATTTATGTAATTATCAATTTCACGTATGCCATTTTGGTTCAAACATGATTTCAGATGTGTTTCTGCTGAAAAACAATACAAAGGCCATTGGAAAACTTTGTTGCAAAAGTTCCCAAAGCTTTGTAAGGAATCTTATCTGGTCATGGTACATCTACATAGTTATGTGCATAAGTAACAATGTACTACACATGAAATAAGTGATTGTTGACTGCAAACTATAAACATGATTAACACAATTTTCCAAATTTGTACTTTTCAGTACAAAATGGTCAGAAAAATCTTGATCTGATTCACACATTTAAAAGTAACCCCAAACATAAATGCTTTGTGATGAGAAACAACTTGGGAAAAACAATGAGATAATTAAGCATCCAACAAATAAAGTAAACTCCCTTGTACTTGTAGGAGTTCAATTTTCTTTATTCCTTATAAATCATCAACCATTATCACTGTAATCTTTTATCTTTTTATGGACTCACAAGTTATAGAAACATGTCTTGTGGCCTGTCATATAAAAGTATGTACAAGGAGCTTCTGTCTATTGTCAAAGACAGGGTCTTAGTTCTTAAGAAAAATGTCATCATACATCAAAGGACGACTTATTCAGAAATATCCTTGTTACCAGAATGCTTTCTTGTAACTTTCTTGATAGCCTCATATACTACACGGGGCTTGCTGAACAGGTAAATGATATAGAACCACTGAAAGGGGTAAATTTAGCATTCATCAATGTATGTCTGAATGTGTTTTTCCCTTTCTAAGTAAATCTAAAAATAATTTTTTTTAGTCATTTTACTAAACTCAAGCAGGTAAGTTATGGTATACCACAATAAACATCACAATTAATGATATTTTAATTCCCTTAACAAGTCACATGATCAATATTTGGCACTCATTGACATACCACACTAAACTCGAGATTGTTCAGATATATCTTATTAAGACCTATCAAAGTATGCTATTACTGTGCACCATTTAGCTATCAAGAAAAAATATTGAACACAAGCTGTTTATAAGCAGCTTGTTCAGTTTTTTCACCCTTATAAGATAAAAATATTAAGACTGTAACAATTGAGTTAGCGTTGATCTTGGAGTAATTGACAACTCAAATCTAAATTTAAGAGCAAAAATGCAATTAGGCTGTAACAATTAATTAATTTCTTATCAGAATTAGAACTAGTTTTGTCGCAGTAGTAGACCCATCCATTTCGCAATCATTGAAAAAACATTTTAACTCTTGTTTGCACTTAACTGCTCAACATTCAATACCATTTAACATTGCAGGTCGTATGTCCAGAAAAATTTATCTCGCATGTTATAAAATTCTTACTGATGTAAACATTTAGACACCAAAACCCAGGTGCATGTTCCCTCTTAGTTCAGAAAGATACAGAGTACAAATCCAATGCAAAAATTCCAAAGTGAGCACTGCAATTCATATAAAGTTATTTCTATAACAAACATGAATTCTAACAAAGAACAAAGTCATAGTTAAAATTTAATTAACCGCTTAATTGTCATATTTTGATTCATCAACCAAAACTAAATTAACAAGTAACAAACACAACCAACTGGAAATTTCATTGTATTTTTACATGATCCACACCGTACAAAGAATAAGTCAGAAAGCAATGAAACCAAACAAGCCTCTATTTATAATCATAAGGCCAAATCAAATTGTTAACGAAACATGATTTATGAAACCACCTGCCAAAACAAACATAAGAAAACTCTACATAATAAAGATCCTAACTGAATTGCTTCATGTTTCCAAGAAACAGAAAGATGAAGCTGCTAATGGATGATTTGTGTGTGGATAGACAAAGAGTTGACCAAAAAAGTACGCCTCTAAGTTTGGTCAACCATATCAAAGCTTCAGAAGATGAACAAAAAGAATTAACCGGTGAAGAAACATAAACCTCCCACCAAACACAGGAAAACACACAAGATAATAATGTAAGAGATTGAAACTAAGCTGGGATTCCCTAACCCTTCTCCACAATTTTCACAGCAATCACACACATGAAACACAATCAAACCATACCAAAATGAAAAGAAAAATTACAAAAGAGAGAAAAAAAATTTAACACTTACTGCCATTTCCTTCTAAAACAAGCTTGAAAACCCAGAAATTGAAAAGAAGAATTTTTTTCCTCTGAAAATAAAAAAATTGAGCCTTTTTTGGAGCCAGAAGAGGTAAAAACTGAGAGAACCCAAGAAGCTCCTCCACAGAATTCAAAGACCCAGCAAGAGAGAGAAGGAGAGAGCTTTAGAGAGAGAGGTTTATCAACCGTTGACCGGCGCCACCGGTAATATTTGACTATTATTTTCGTGTCTGTAATTTCTATATTTTTCTTCTCTGTTTCAAATCTCTCGCTCTCTACGAAGTCGTAGACAGCTTTAAGATTTTTTCAAAGTAATATATGAAATTACTCTGCCTCCTTTCCTGTTTCACTACTTCCAAAAGAAAGTTTCTCAACCGCATCCTTGTTTAAGAGAAAGTCCAAATTCATGTTTATTAAATTAATACACAATATCAAGTGTGTAATGTACAAGCTCTTCTCATAAATCATTTTATAATAAACCACTAAGCACATGTATGAATTGGCCAAAGATTCACCTTCATTACTAATTTTAATATGTTCGATGAATTCGCCTAATTCTGTTTAATTAGTCCTTTGTAATGTTTAAACATAAAGATTTTCAAAATATATATATAAAAATTAAAATTGATTTTTTTAAGATAAATTTATTTTATATCTAAGTTAAAAATTAAAATTTATATAAAAAAAATTTCAACAAATTATTCTATATATATATATATATAGAAAATTTTAATTTTTTAAGTTTTTATTGATAAACTATTAAGTTTTAATGTGTAATTGTAATAAGTATTTGAAAAATTTACTATAGAAAATACATATATTTTATATAAAAAATAAAATAAAGAGAAAGAGAAAAAAATAGAGAATTAGAAAAAGGCTCACGTGACATAAATTTATAATTTTTCGGATTTAGGACTATTGCATTTATTTTTTTTTTATTTACTTATAAGGACTATTGTATCTACATGTGTAATTAAATTTATCATGGAGTTACTTCTCTTGTTTTGCATCATTAAATATATCATTATTATCATAAAATCGTTATATTTATGGTGAAATAAAGTACTAAAAAAATTACGTATAGCTTGGATGAGAATAGAAATAAAAAAAATAGAAAAGAAGTAAGATAAGAAATAAAAAAAATTAAAAACAAATCATTTTTTGAGTTGTATGAATGGAAACAAAAAGAGGAAAAAGGTGAAAGAGAAAAGGTTTGTATTTAATTATTCGGTTGAGTAAACAAAGTCTACAAAAAGATTATTTAATATAAAAATTTTATGTTTCAATAAAATTAATTTCTTTCTCTTTCCCCTCTTAACATTTCCATAAAATCAAACAAAAAAAATTGCTTTTTTACTTCTTTAATATGCTTTGACAAACTACAATGTTAAACTCTTAAACCAAAGATAGATCTTCAACACACTAATTTGGTTACCATAATTATTTTTAATTTCTACAATTTTTAAAGAAAATATTATAAGCATATTTAAATAATAAGTTTATTGTTATTATTAAGAAAAATTATATATTAAATTGAGGCACAAAGTTGTTGGGGTGTGATGAGTGTATGAGCTGTGTATGGCTTGGATTATGCAAGGTTGAGTGTGACCGTTTTTTGGTGGTTGAGCATTCATGGCAAGTAGGTGAATTCACGTCATCTAAAGGATGTCATAATTTTTAAATCATTAACAATCAAATTTAATAATATATCTTCTCCCCTCTCCTATTCATTCTTCCTTTTCTTTTCCCCAATTTTAACTTCTCAAACAAAATTCATTATTTCCTAACATTTATTTCACAAATCAAATTTTGGTATGTGGGATCGATGCATCACTTTTCATTTTAAATGTTTCTTTTAAAATGATTTTGTAGCATAAATTGTGTTTGGGTATGTGTTCTAAACTTCAATCAGAAAATTAGGTTAATTTGAACTATAAAATCACAAATTAAATTGGCCTAAAAATCGGTAAATTAGTTAGAAACTGAAAAAAATATATTCTTTAGATTTTTTTTCCTTAAATATAAAATTAATCTTTTTTTTTCAAGAAACTTATTATTTTTAAATGATATTATTATGCATTATTGAACCATGAACATAAAATTATGAAGTATTTGATTTTTATGTATATTTTGATGGTTAAAAACTCATAAAAATGTGTTATTTTTTATTTTTAGTTTTATTATATTATAATATTATATTTATCTAACGTTATTTTACACATAATTTAATTATTAGTATTATTTTATTAATACAGGTTGAATTACTGTTTGACTATTAGTTCGACCAGCGGATCTTGAACTAATATTTTGATTAGTTTAATAACTTTAAAAGATAGGTTTTTATTTTTTAAAATATTTTAAAATGATATTTTAATTTTGATAAAAATGAGTAATCTTAAACTTTTATATTTTAATAAAATACACGTTCTAACCCTCTATCAAAAGTTAAAAATACATCAATTTTGATAAATATAAAAACTAAAACTATATTAAAAATTAATGAAGAATAAAATTATTTTTTTTTAGCGAAATAGTCTCATCTTGCATTTTATATGTGATTTTTTATCGATCATTATATGAAAAAAAATTACTATTGAAAATCAAATTAGCTTTTACAACACTTACAATTCATTAAATTGTTTATTTATTTTTTTATAGGTCTTATAATCTTATATTTTATATATATTTACTTTTTTTATTGAATGAAGAATTTATGAAAAATAATTATTTTTATAAAAATTTTTGATAATAATTTAATTACTTAAAATTAGATTATTTTAAATTTTTATTTAAAATGTAAGAATGTAAATTTTTTTATAAATTTTTTTAAAATTTATGTTTCTTTTTTTATATTTTTTCTTTGTCTTAATCCTAGTTAGAATATTTTTTATTCAACTTCGATCAATATATCATAGACTTAATTAAGGTAAAAACATCATTAACTCGACTTGTTTTGACTTGACCTAAATAAACTTAATTCTACTTAATTAAGTTTAACCTAACTTAATCCAACATAATCTAATTTGACTTAATTTGTCCTACACAACTTATTCTAGCCCAGCTTGGTCTATTCTAACTTAATATAGCCTAACTTAATTTGATCTAAATTAATTTTAATAGAATTATCTCATTATGGCTTATTTCGACCTATTGTAAGTTACATCAATTATCCTGTGGTAGAGATCAAGTGGATTAAGTTACAATTGAATTGTAGTGTATGGATTACTAAGAAGAAATATTTGTACCCTAATTATTAGTTATACCTTCTAACTTAGTAGTAAGTGCTTTATTAAACAAGACTCAATCCAACTCATGTGGGTGAAGGTCAATCTTGTGAGTTGGACCAAATTGATAAGTCTAATTGTGGTAATTTTGTATTTGGTTGTATTTGAAATACTCTATCCATATAAGAAAATTAAAATTCAACAACAATATTTTTCAATTGTCAAACATATTCAATCTGACACACCTACTTTATAGGTTATTTTGTCCCCAAGGAGAACCACATCTCCTTCTTTTAGTTCTAAGGTCTTAAAGAACTTTTTCATGGAACACATGTGATAAGTGCAACCTGAGTTCATGACCTAAATCCTTTGTGTATTTGAAATTGATACTACCAATACCCCGACAAACTCATAATAGATAGACATAATGACAATGTTTATACACTCCCTCATAAGAGGTATGAGAAATTTCTCATGTGATATAATGCTCTTAGTTTAGGAAGATTAGTTGGTGTGAAATTTGTATTATTGCTCTCTTTGAGTGGTTGAAAGCTTGTATAAGGTAAGGGAAACTAACCCTTCATTCTCGGTCTGATGGTACATATATATATTGGGAAAAGCATGGTTTTAATAGGTTGTTTGTGGTGGAAAAAATGCTTCTTGTAACTTGAATTATGTTTCGTGGAGCACTTTTTCTTCTAGCGAACCTTTTTTACTTAAGCGAAGGGGTTCCAAGGGATGCATCACTACCCTCTAAGACCTTTTCACCTAAGCAAACTTGTCATCACTTGAGTCAAACTATTTTCACTTAAGTGATCAAATTCAAGAAATATTAGGTTGCTCTCACAGCTCCGCCATTATATTTTGTTATACATAATGACTCAACCTTCTTCCACATCATTACAATAATCTTCTCCTTCATAACTTCCCTCTATGTCTCATCACCAAGATATAGAATTGTGGTATTTTTAAATTTGTTAACCATGTTAATTCTCTCTTTCTCCATCAATGAAAGTGATATGTCTGTCTCCTTTATTTCTTCCAAACAATCTTGTTATATAAAAAAAATCTTCATCTTGATCTACCATAACTCAAAATCGTTGTCTTTAAAGGACTTTTCGATATCAAATTTGGTGTACATCTTTTCAATCTTTTTTTCTTTCCTTGTTCCTATAAATGGTATTAATTTTTAGGTTCACAATAAAAAATGAAAAACTAAAATAAAAAAATAAATCATATCGTAAAATAAGATTTATATAAATATTGGAGAATTATATTTTTTGAACTTGAGATCTTACATTAATTTGAAAAATATTTTAAAAATACATCAATTTTGATAAATATAAAAACTAAAAATATTTTAAAAATTAATAAAGAATAAAAATACTTTTATTTAGCTAAAAACTCATAATTACATTGAAAATAGTCCCGTCTTATATTTTATGTGTGATTTTTATCGATCATTATATGCAAGAAGTTACTATTGAAGATTAAATTAGTTTTTAGAGCACTTACAATTCATTGAATTGTTTATTTATTTTTTTATAGGTCTTACAATCTTATATTTTATATATATTTACGTCTTTTATTGAATGACCAATTTATGAAAGATAATTAATTTTATAAAAATTAAAATTTAAAAATTTATGATAATAATTTAATTTTTTTAAATTTTTATTTAAATATAAGAATTTAAATTTTTTTATATATTTTTTTAAAATTTATGTTTCTTTTTTCATATTTTCTCTTTGTCTTAATCTTAGTTAGAATATTTTTTATTCAACTCAATCAACATATCATGAATTCGACTAGGTAGAAACATTATTAGCTCGATTAAGGTACAAAACATCATTAGGTCAACTTGTTCTGACTTGGTCTAATATAGCCTAACTTAACTTGATCTATATGAGATCAATTTGAAATGACCTATTGTGAGTTACATTAATTATCTTGTAGTAGAGGTCAAGTGGACCAAATCACAATTGAATTATAGCGTATGGATTATTAAGAAGAAAGAGTTTGCCCTAATTACCAATTATAGCTTTTAACTTAGTAATAAGTGCTTGATTAAACAAGACTCAATCTAACTCATGTGGGTGAAGGTCAACCTTGTGAGTTGAACCAAATTGATAAGTCTAACAAGTCTAACGGTGGTAATTTTGTATTTGGTTGTATTTGAAATACTCTATCCATATAAGAAAATTAAAATTCAACAACATCTTTCAATTGTCAAACATATTCAATTTGACACACCTCATGTCCTGTACCTTATAGGTTATTTTGTCCCCAAGGAGAACCACATTTCCTTCTTTTAGTTCTAAGGTCTTAAAGAACTTTTTCATGAAATACATGTGATAAGTGCAACCTGAGTTCATGACCTAACTCTTTTGTGTATTTGAAACTGATGTTACCAACACTCCAATAAACTTATAACTGATAGACGTAATGACAATGTTTATAGACTCTCTCACAAGAGGTATGAGAAATTTCTCATGTAATGTAGTGCTCTTAGTTTAGGAAGATTAGTTGGTGCGGAATTTGTACCATTGCTCCCTTTGAGAGGTTGAAAGCTTGTATAAGGTAAGGGAAGTTAACCCTTCATTCTCGGTATGATGGTACCTATATATATTGGGAAAAACATGATTTTAATGGGTTGTTTGTCGTGGAAAAAGTGCTTCTTGGGTCTTGAATTATGTTTCGTGGAGTACTTTTGCTTCTAGCGAACCTTTTTTGCTTAAGCAAAGGGAGTTCGTGGAGATGCACCACTACTCTCAAGACCTTTTCACTTAAGCAAACTTATCATCACTTGAGCCTTAAGTGATAAAAGTCAGGAAATGTTAGGTTGCTCTTAGACATATTCTACTCAAGCTAGTGTGTATGTGCTCTATCATCTAAAATGAATAAAAACAGTTCCACCATTATATATCGTTATACACAATGACTCGACCTTCCTCCACATCATTACAAAAATCTTCTCCTTCATGACTTCCCTTAATACCTTATCACCAAGATATAAAATTATAGTGTTCTAAATTTGATAATCATATCAATTTTCTCCTTCTCTTTTAATGAAAATGACATGTTTGTCTCCTTTATATTTTAGACAATCTTGTTGTATAAAAAAAAATATTCATCATAATCTTCCAAAAATTATTATTTTTATAGGACTTTTCAATATTAAATTTGGTGTATATTTTTTCAATTTTTTTTTCTTTCTTCGTTTTTATAAATAATGTTACTTTTTTATTCATAATAATAAAAAATAAAAAAATGAATCACACTTATATTATATAAAAAATTTATATAAATCTTGGACAATTAGTTCTTTAAATTTAAAAACTAATATTAAATTGAAAAATAAGTTTAAAAAAATTGGTTTAAGATTCTAATTTTTTTTTTACCACACTATTATATTTTTTAGAGTATTCTTTATCTTTTAGTTAGTACTATAATTTGATTTTAAAATTAATATCCTAATAAAATAATAATATTTATATTTAAAAAAAATGAAAGACAAAATTGTAACTTATTATCTCTTTTAAAATACATGTTGATATAGGAAAGAATATTTCCTTAATCACAATAATAATAAATTATTTATAAACTAAAATAGATACATATATTAAAATAATAGATTGATTAGTATTGGTATTAATAGTTGGTTTTGTTAGTTTTATTAGTCTAAACTTAATTTTAATTGCGATCTAATCTTATCACATATATATTTTGAATTGTAGTAGTACTTGCAATTTAATTCATTGATATATTTAACATAGTAATTACAATATAAAAATTAAAAAATCTTAATATGTTAAACATTTAAGTTCAAAGTAATTGATACAACTATATATATAATTGAAATATAATGATATTTAAATTCTTAAAATTTTAATATCACATGGAATTGAAATTTCTAATCAAATTCTAACTTTGATAAATGCATCTATGCAATGTTATTTTTAATTAATAGAAATACTTTTACTAATGAATAGAGAAGAAAAAAAACTTATGTAAATCTCATAAGATTTAGAAGGTTTTAATAACTTCAAACTATCCAATTCATTAAAGTAAAAGAAAGAAGTTAATCATGGTGTTTAAGAGGAATTTTCATCCTCATAATGCCTAAGAAAGAATAAAAAAAATTGAAACATGAATTAAAAAAGGATAAAAAACAAATATCAATAAAATATTAAAAAAAATTACCATATAAATCAAGCAATAATAGTTAATAACTTTCAAATTCAGATAAGAAAGACTTTTTAAATTGAGGAAACTTAATTTCTATTCATTTAAAAGTAAATTTGTAAAATATAAAGTGTTGTATATATAATATAACACATAGACAAATAGAGAAAATTCATCTTATCTCATACCTAATTTTTATAAATAACTTAACTTTGATTGATTTAATCTAATATAAGCCAAGATCACATTACAAATGATCTAGGTATAATAATTAAGTTATTTAATGTTATGTTAGAATGTGATATTTCCATTATGATTAGATTGTATGATCTCTTTTTCTTTTAACAATTAAATAGGAAATAACTATACACATCAAATAATCATAAATCTTTTTCCACACCAATGAATTTATTTATGTATTTCATATCCACTCACAAACTTTGAATTCCATCTTTTACGTTAGTATCATATCTCATATAACAATGATTCAAGAGAAGATATGTTTTTCTATAATTTGATTTCATTTATGAAGGACAGTTGTGTATGTGTAATTTTTCAATTTAAGAAGATATTTATTTCTTTATATTTGAGCATGATTTGATTTTTATTGTTTACTTAAATTATATATAGATATGTATGCATGTATAATTTCTTAAACCTAAATTAAATGATAAATAGTAAAAAATAGGTAAATTAAATGAAAAATATATTGCATATGGGTAATATTTACTTTGTATAATGAAACATGTTTTTTTTTTTTAAAATAACATATGTAAAGAGCTATTTAAATGCACACTTAAACTAATATTTATGCATTTTGACAAAATATACTATTTCTATTAAAAATATTACAATTTTCAGGTTGGTAAAAGTATAAAAGTATTTAAAAAATCTATTTATATAAAGTTTATAATTTTTTTTTAAAAGAAAGTTAAAAAATTTCTAAAAAAAATAAAAAAAAATAATTTTAGAATAATAAAGTATACAATATTTAATTTTTTATTTATAATTTTAAAAATTTAATTAAATTTTATCCTTTATGTAAATCAAACACAAACATATTTTTTAATTTTTTAATTTATATTTATATCTTTAAATAATTACATATAAAAAAACATTATGTATTATTTTGTTTGAATCATAAACAACCATCAATCTTAAATATGATAACTTTTTGTTAAGCTTAAATATAATTTATTTTATGAGATATGATTATATATATATATATTATTTTTTTTAATATTTTTATTAATTTTTAATACATGTATTATTTTTTAATTTTCATCCTTGTTCTTTTATTTCACTCTATAAATATATTTATTTTTATTATTATAATAAGTAAATTATTTGCTTTTAATTTCTATTAATATTTTTGAAAGATAATTATTCAAAATAAAAATATTTTACAGAAATTAAAAAAAAATAACAAGGATTCGAATTAGAAAAAAAGCTACTTGCACAAAAATAAAAAAATTATAAAAATACGAAAATGAAACTATATTTCAAGTATTAAAATCATATTTAAGTGTTTATTTTACCTTAAGTGTAAAATAGATTTTAAATATAATTTTACGTTTTTTTTTTAAAAGAACAAATATAATTTTAAGTTAATGATAAAATAAATGTTTTATATATAAAAAAAATGTCTACCTTCTAGAGGATAAAACCGTAATTAAACTCATAAAGTGCCACACGTATAAGGCGAACTTCGAAGTTGAAGTTACCAACAAGACAAAAACCTAAAGTATGTACCTTTCTTTGACTTTTGGCAATGTCTCAAAGACCAACATGCCACCACCTTTTACGCCTAAATATTATATACTTTAACGTTTTCATATTTGGCTCAATCGAATTTTTCTTATGTAATTTAGTTTATATATTATATAAATCATCCAATATATTAGAAGGGTCATTTTGATGTACCTCTAATATTATAAAATACACTTAAATCTATTTTTACTCCTTTAATTTTATAAATGTCCAATTTTTATCTCTATAGTTATAATTAATTACAAATTTAATTCTTTTATTTTCATAATTATATATTTTTTTGTCTATTATTAATATATTACTTATTTATAAGTAATAATAACGTTAATAATTTATTTACATAATATATTACTAGTGAATATAATAATTAATTCTAATATATGTTATTTTGATAGACATGTTAATAATTTAATATAACTATTAATCAAAATTATTTTTTAAAAAATTGAAAAATTAAATATACAATTAAATTTTAATGAGACAAAAATCTCACTTATGAAACTATTGAAAGTAGAAAATGGATTTAGCCCATAAAATAAATATATCTTAGGAAGTTTCAAAAATTCTATTTGGTGAAATAAAGCAAATGCACCCCACTCACAAATCTTATAACGGAAAAAAAGGGTTAATGGGCTTTTTTAGAATAGTGTCTCTTTATGCTTTATGCTAAATATATTGATTGCTTCTTACTAATCAGCTTTAGAGGAGGAATGCTCATGTTTTGGAAAGAAAAGCTTTAAGCTTTCCCTGTACCTGTAATTTTCTACATTTATTTTGTAGTTTTATTAATTTTTTGTTGCTGAATTTTTGTTCATTTTTCAGTTTCAGCAAAATGACAAATGGGTATGAATGTGTGTGAGGAGGGTATTTTTTTTTCTTCTATTGATTTGACTAGTAGTTTAGTTTGGATACTTTGCTTGTTGGAAGAATGAAAGTGTGTTGGTGGGTTTAGCTTTCGTTTGTTTTTCTTGTGAAAAGAACGGATTTTGATAATTGTAGTTGAAGTGGGTATCTGTTATTTTGTGGGGGCAGAAAGGATGATTCAGTTGTTGTTCTTGGTGCTTTTTGTGGAGGGTGCTATGGCATTTCTTTTGTTGGTTAAGATTGGGCCATTGAGAGATCTTGTTATTAAGACACTGGATCAGATGAAGATGGGGAAGGGTCCTGCTACAGTGAAGACCATTGCTGGCACTATGTCTGTGATTCTCTTCTCAAGCCTTATGAGCATTGTTAAGATCCAGAACAAAGGTGCCAAGCTTGGTACCATGTCTCCCATGGATCAAGTTCTATGGAGGACCCACTTGCTGGAGGCTTCACTCATGGGTATGCTCTCACACCTTTCTTCTGGGTCACTTCATTCTCTCTCTCTCTCTCTCTAGACATGTAGTTACTGTTTGTTCTGTGGCTATGGGTGAAATATTAATTTTGTTGGCAAATGTTTCAATGAAGTGTTGCTGCTATGAATGTATTGCTGGACACATCTTATCTTTGGGGGTTCAGGAGAAGAAGGGTGCCTTATATTTGTAGTCTTTATATGTAATTGTTTGGTCTTTGGTGCGTTTTTGGTCTCATCAGTTTGTTTTGATTGTTAACCGGAAATGTAAGTTAACCCTTTTGAAAAAAATGTGTTTGAATGTGTTGCAGATCTGAGGTTTATTTTTTATTTTTTGTCATGCAAGGGAAGCATGTTTACAAGTACTGAGGTTGTGTTAGATAAAGCATGTTTAGAAGATGCGATTTTTCAAGATATGTAAAATGCAATATCATGAACTACTTTTTTTGGATGAATGCTAACAGTCAAAGAATTGGCAAATACCAAAGGATTTAATGGGCCTTGTTTTCTCATAAAAAACTAGGAATTTTAAATTCAGCTCAATTACGTGGGAATTCAAAATTATTCGGTCTACTTGCTCCTCCTTTAGCTGCTGTTGCTTGAGCTACCTAAATGAACTAATGCACAGCTTTAATCTGTATAAGGCTTAGTGTGACTTGACTCTCCTTGACCTTTGACACTGTACTCTGTAAGTGGTCAAAGCTTCATAATGTACAATGACATGATATCAGTAGGCAAGTACTGTAGAGCAGAATGCTCAATCTTGAGAGGGATCTGTTTGAGGAAACATTGGTCAGAAAGTGTAGTTTGGAATGAGATTTTTTGCAGGAAATGTTGAGAACTGAAACTCATTAAAGTCCATGAGGTGTTTGTGTTAATGCCTGAGAAGGATTTTGTCTAGTAAACTGGAATGTTGTGTAATTATGCCTAGAATGGGTATATAGATATTGATAAGGCAATAAGCTTTCTGATAAGATGCTGGATAAGAATTTGAACTCATGGAATGGGTTGCTTTGCGTTCAAAATTAAAGAATGTGGAGGCTATTCTAGTCAAATCTGTTTGAAATTGATTTACTTTAATAGTATGATAGATTGATACACAAAAGAGGAAGATGTTCTGTGATGATGCTGCACTGCTTCTTCCTTAAATGACTGTTAGGAATGAAATTTCTGTCATATATGATCATCTTAGATCACACACATAACTAAACAAGATTTTACAAATGAAAGGAATTAGATTGACTTAACTGAAATATTGAATTTCCCTTGTATTAAATTCCTTGGTATTCTAATTGGTCTTTTGATCTTGTCCAAAGATCGTCTGAAACTACATGCTACTGCATATTGTTTTATTTTTTATGGTATCCTTCTCTTAAGTTGTTCTTCTCTAAAGAACATGCTACTGCATATTTTTTTTTAGTATAACCATATGATTAACGCCTCCGAATGTTGAAGTTTTGGTGCTCTAGTATACCAGTTTGTTAAAAAAAATAACTATATACATATCTCTAGTATTCTCAAATCAATATGAATGTTAGAAAAAGTAGGAAGTTGTGTTTATAATCCGCAGTTAGGCTGTTTGTTTCAGTTTCTGTTACCTTGATATTTACTATTAGCTGATACTTAAACAATGCTTTCATAGCCATTTGTATCTGAACTGTGTTTCATCTTCTGTTAAAAGCTTTGGGTTATCTATTTATATCAAATTTTGTATCAAAGACTTCACTTATGTAATTTCCCAGATCTTACCTAGGTAAATTTCTCTTAGATCCCCTGAGTTTTTCATTTTGTTCTACTTTCCATCATTAGTTTTCTATTTTCAGTAAAGAAACTCAACGAGTAATGTTCATTAGTTATTTATTATTAAATTTTCCCTATTTCTTATGGAGTTACTAATCAGCATAGTACCGACTCTTTGCATTTTGGAATTCATTGTCCTTTTTGGTGCTCAAGGCATTCCAAGGGCAATTAGGCATTGTATGTGCAAAAGGTTGATAGCTCATGTTAGTTAATCTGCCTTTTTTACTGATATTTTTGCAGTTGATTCTGATCACACTACCTATATAACATATGGATATGTTCATATCATAAATCATATGGATTTATTCTTTGTTCTTGAAATGTGATTATTAATCTTGTCATACTAATGATGTGATTCCAACTCAGATGAGTACTGATTCATATTACCCAACAATTAAATAGCTTTTCCGTCTCATTATTTTTTGGACTTTCTTCAATTTTGTCTCACTATTATTTTTAATGTAAATTTGGAACTATTTTTTAAGGTGAGTCAATGTTGTCCCTTCCATTAACACAGTTAAGTTGTCTAACGGAAGTGTGCAATGTGGTACTGGTGTGATTATGTTTGCTAATGTGCCATTGATGTGTATATCACATCTATGTCAACGTCTGATGCATCATCAATAATATGTGCTATACACATTAGTGCCATGTCAAATATGGTCATGTTAGTGTCACGTTATACTTTTCGTTAAACAACAACGTTCATTGAAAAGGACAATATTTACTTACTTTAGAAAAAAGTGAAACCAAATTGACAATAAAAATAATAATGCATTGAAATTGAAAAAATAAAAAATAATAGGAAAAAAAAGCTATTTAGCCATGATTAAATTAGTTCAAATAGATTATATGTATAGATTAACCACCCTTTTCTACATGACTGCCAAGTGGGATTACTTGAGCCCTAACACAAGAACTCGAACTTGGTGAAAAACAAAAGCACAATGAGAAAAAATAAATGATGACAATTTAAAACACTTACTTTATTATTAAGTTTTAATAATGTTCTCACCAAAAATTTTCTTGACCACATATTAATGTCGTTTCCTTTTCTAGCAGTAGGCATAGCTTTCAATAGTAATAATAGCTTTGGCAGTAGCAATAATAATAAGATAAGATGTATCAATAAAGTCTGAAGCGAGATGTATCAATAAACTGGAAAATTGGGACGAAACTGAGAATAGGAATCATAGCATCAGCAATGGTAATAGTCTTGATGAATATAGAATTTGACATAATAGCAGTGATAGCTATGATGCTGACTTGTGCTATGTTACTATAGTCTGTTGTTGCCGTGGTGCTGTCGAGTGCAGTGGTGTTAGCATCAGCAATGGTTGTTTGTGTGATTCTGTAGAAATGAAAGTTTTGATAGTGTAATGGTGGGGAAAGCATATGTTCTATCTGGTTTCTGATGTGGTGGTGGTGATATCAACAGGGTGGTTTTGTCAGTTATTGACCTGGTGTTTTATTTAAATTGGAGGTTGGCAGCAGAGGTAACTTGTTTGTTTGTTATCAGGTCTTACTGAAGAGAAACAACAATTGGAGAATGATATGTCGTAACTGCTTAGATTTTTTCTACTTTTAGTGTAACCAATATGTTTATTACTGGAGTAATCTAACCAAAACTTAGTTAATGTTTTGAAAAGTAATTATTTTCCTGAGGAATTGATTGTGTTGCTCAAAAGTATTAATTGTCCGTAATCTTCGTTTCTAAATTCCATCTTCTAAAAATGGAGTGTTTCCATGTGTAGCTGCATTAACACTCTAAACTTTACATTTATTCTCATTTAAATTGCTCATATTTGCTTCTAGATTACTTATATTTTTCCTTATGATGTGTTTTCAAAGTTGATTCGGGACAGAGAGGGTTTTACATTATTGATAGGGCAAAATCACATCGAAATATAAATTGATTCATGCTTGCTCTGCAACGCTTTGTTAGTGATATTAGGTTTTTACTTAAATATTTAGATTTGCTGCGTCAGTGTATGTTTCATTTTTTATAGTAAGTTTTTAGATTATCATTGCTAACAACCCTTCCATGTTTCCTACATATCTTGCCTTAATGGAGTTAATTTGTTCTTGCAGGTTTTACATTATTCCTTGGCTTCATAATTGATCGCGTACATCATTATCTCCAAAAGCTTAACAAGTTAAGGAGTAATGCAGGAGCTTCTAAAGAAGAACTGGAAAGCCTTGAGAAAGAGAAAGTTGACCTTAAAGAAAAAGAAGAGAAAGCTTCCAAGGAGATAATGCAACTGAAGGAACAAATTTCTGGTCTTTCAGAAAGTTTAAAGAAGACAAAGGTGGAATGTGAAGAGAAGGACAAAAGAGTTGAGACTGCTGAAGCTCATGTTACTTCCCTCCAAAAGCAAGCTGCAGATCTACTACTTGAATATGACAGGCTCTTGGAGGAGAACCAAAATCTTCAGGCTCAAGCACTAAGGCACAAGAATTGATATGAACTCAGTTACTTTTAACCACAAGTTTTGGAGAAGAGTTATATCACCTTGGCACCATCATTAGTTTTTGTTGCAAGATCATCATTATCATGGCAAAAAAAGGAAACAGATTTTTTGGCCCTTGCTGAAAATGAACCATTGATTAAAATGGAGTGAAATCACCTAACCCCTTTCATTATGATTCTACTTTAAAAAATAACACATTAAAAAGTAACATTCAATTTACTAATATATTTTTTTGAACTGTTATTTTGAAATTAGAGAGACTGAGAAGGAAACAGCAAGTGGGACAAGGAAATTTCAGTCCAACTGCAAATAACTACGGGTCCAAGTTTACAAATTATTTAGTTCCTTCTTTTGAATCAATACCCTCCACCATCCCTTTAGGTGGTTGTCCATCATTTTGGTGTTAGATCAGTGCTTGACAAGTGTCTCATTGTGTTTCTTTTTGGATTTTTGTCTGAATAGATATAGATTCTTGGATCAGGATTTTGGATGGGACAAATATGAAACAAGAATAGGAAAAAAAAGTTAAATTTCAACTTTGTAATTGAGTCACCATGCAACTTCACAATTTTTTCGAAACATAATTTTAGAGTAGAAGATTCCACTTTATTAAAAAGTTCGGCAGTAAGACATGGAACTATTAAGGATGGAAACTTGACTAAAAGTATTTACTCAGTAATATAAATTAATTTAATGGAAAAACCTTAACAGGATACATTCGAAGAGCTATATGAATTCAAATGGTTAAGAAACCATGTTTTATTTAGCAAGCTCAAACCCCTTATTATTACAGGATACAAAACACAAAGATTTAACTAAAATAACAGAATGCGGAAACAAATAATCATGGTGTTATGTCTTGCTTAAGATAAATATTCAAAGTTCAAATAGTTGTTTTAGATTGTAAGGACTTGTGGTAGTGCGATTTCCATTCCATATCAACTGGGCGAAATGCTGGCAAGCTCTATCAGTAAAATGATTAGAATCGAAGAACACATATTCGTTTACATTGTCACATAACTCGTATTCTTTGATCCCTTTGTTCCCTCCGCAGCTACCATCTCCTCTATATGGTCCACCACCTCCACAACATCCCACCACCGTTTCTTTGAAACCTTCAAATCCCATGAAAACAAAGAGAAAACAATGATTACAATATGCTCAGAAATCGAAATTAATGGAACATGGTTTTGGGAATACCATATTTTGTAGGATGGTTCATCAATTCAGTAAATGCACCATAGAAATCAGTGATTGAATATTTGAATCCCTTGAGCTGTTTCTCTAGCTCAAGAAGCCTTTTTGAGAGTGCAGTGTTGTGTAGTCTTCCGAAGGCTGAAAATTCTTCAAAGCATGTGCTTCCATTATTCGCCAAAACCCTTGCCGCAGGGATACAACCTATTGGACCCACGTTAGCAAATCCAAATTTCCTTCCACCAAGATTATAGATTTCCTGAAATTATATCATACCAATATTAAGGTTAGGATTATGAAAAATATAGGCTTACTTGTAATTCTGTTTCTTATATTTTACAAAGTTCACATTTTTCATTCTTATTTTAATTATCTATAACTTTAGTCTCATTAGTTTTTAGTTTAATCATCTGCATTTTTATTTTAGATTGGAGAATTATACACATTACTCATGGGTTTTTTTCCACAATTGAAAAACTAGCAGTTTCAGGAACTATTTATCAAATATAATTTAATAGTGATTCAATATATTTTTAAGACGGAAACTTTAACAAAATTAGGGATAATTAAAAGTTAAAGATCAAAATTGTGTCAAATTTTTTGAAAGACCAATATATAGATAATAAAAAATGAAGAACTAAAATTGCAGAAAAATAATATGGAAACCGAAATGATGAATTTTGTAAAATAAAAGAATCAAAATTATGATTAAACAAAAAATATAGCATGCATGGTGGAGAGACTGAAGAGAATATAAAAGAGTAATTTCTGAAACCAAAGTTTGTTCTCACTGTGATGACGTCTGTGACGTTTCCAATGACAATATCTACAAACTCTTGATGATTAACAGGACGAAGCACAGGAGTTGAGTTTGGGTCGAGAAGAGAACCATAGTCATTGCTTCCAACGCTAAACAAGTAGACAGATTTTGACACAATTTCTTCTGCTGTTGCTTTTCCCAGTCTCTGAATAAATGAATTCTTTAAACTTTTAAAATAACTCGCCTGAGTTTTGAGGTCAGTCACCTACATACAAGTCATGGATAAAAAATCAGACAGAGATTAGATTAGTATAATGTGTTTATTAAAATAATTTTCTATAATGAATGTATAAAATTAAGTCAGACACTGTTTTATATGACAAAAGTTTACTGAAAATCGTCATCTTTAATTTTTTTAAATAAAATTGTTTATCTGCAGTCTAATTTTATTGATAACTTCATTCATCCCAAGCTGACACCAGAAACTAATCAATTCTCCTTTTCTTTTTATCTGGTCAAACATGTGCTGTTAAAAGAAAAACCAGCAAAAGTGAAGAAGGTGGGAACAAATATTTAGAAGTACTTTTAGTCAATATGTTTTCTTTAAAGACTTTTGATATGTAATGCATCATTGAAAAATTTAAGGTATTCCCAAAGATTTTTCAATCATATGCAACATAAAAACATATAAAACAAATAAAAAAGTGGATAAACCACATCTATTTATAATAAGTTATGGTTTTTAATATAATGGCGATCTTAGTCTTACATGTCCTTGAGCGGTTTCACGCAGAGCACCTGAACCTCCTGAAGCAAAGTTGACACCATAGACATGTTCAACTCGACCCGGATGCAGATATGGTGGAAGTATAGGTAACTTAGCAAGTTCAGCTAAAAAACATAAAATAAATACCATATGAGTGTTACTATTTTTGAACTAATTCAGAACAACAGTAATAGAAAAGCACCATCACAATTACAATTTAGAACTATGGTAAGTCACACGATGACCAAGAACAGTATATTAGACTTTAATTTCATCCACAATGTAGAAGAAAGTTCTAAACCGTGATCACATCATATGTCTATTCTTCCAGCAGAAAAGTGTGAAACAGATAGAGGTATATTTTAGTAGTAGATTAAGAGAGAAAAGTATATATAAATTAGCATTCATCTTAATTACTAATCCAGATTAATGGGTAAGAGTGATTCAGAATCCTCCTTAATATTATCTGCTGTGGAACTTAAATCTACATCAGTTACAGTTTTATCTTTAATATTTATAAGATATGCTTCATCCTGAAGTCTTAACTTTTATGAGATTTTTTGGATATAGCGAAGTATTTATAATTTTCTGCAGCATCACATGCAAAACTCATCTGTAACTTCTATTTAAAACTTTACCAAGGAGTATTGAGCAGAGGCACAAAACTAAATCACATGAAATAAAATATGTGCATACCAACGATATCTGGTATCATGCGTCCATCAGAAAACCTGCCAGAGGGGTATTTGAAGAAAGTTTCTCCATAGGGAAAATAATTTGCTTGGTAAGCGAGGGTGGTGTTGATGTAGTTGTTGTTTCCGTTATCAAATAGTGAATCTCCAAGTATGAATAATGCAGCATGGTTCTTAGGCAAGCATGTTGTCGTGCTGCTATGGCAGTGGCTAATTTGGATGAAAATACCCAAAGAAAACACCAACAAATAAATTAAACCTGCCATGCTTATTGCTATACTTAGTCTTAGACTCTTATGCTTTAATTCTGGTATATATCACCTAGTGCATGGTACTATTTATATATAACCATTATACAGCAGTATCATGGTTTGGTGAAAAACCACTTTTAATGGGTTAGAAAGATTCAAATCCTTAGCTAGGAAGAAGGAAAATTTTCTATCATATATATTTTTTATAGGAGTCTCTAAGAAGTAGAAATCTATTTGAGTTTCTTAGTGTATTAAAAATTATGAGTAAAGCTTCTCATGACCACGGTTTTTTTTTTCTTAAGAAACATGAAGATGATGTAATACCTCATCTATTATTATTCTCTGTGCTGATATTTTTAGTCAAAATTTCATTCAATATACTCATTTTATTACAGATGTAACTCTCCATCTTTGAATTTAAAAGAGTATATAGTTGTTTGTTTAATGTTCTCTTTCAGGTTCATCTGTCTGGTTTAATGATATTGCTATAAATTGATTGGGTCCAAATGGTTATGCCAGAATATTATAGTCCAATTTCAGAAAGTAGTGGTTGATTCTTAAGGAATAAAATGAAGACAATATGGCGATGTATGTGGTTTCCAGAATGTGGTCTTTATAGCTTTATATAAAAAAAATGCAGCATTTTAGCCAAAAAAGAGAAGCTTTATGGAATAAGTTAGATTTGATTATAAATTTAGATGTTGGTTTTGGTTCTCTTGTATGAAAAAGGGTTTTTTTTTATCCTATTACAAATGGTCAACAAAATCTAATAGTGTGGGTTTGAAAAGTCCATAGGTCAATGTTTTGTAAGGATTGACTAGTTCTTGATGTTAATCCTGTGTAATTGTTGGACAAAGAAAAAAAAAAGAGTTTAATTGCTTAAATATTTCAGTGTAAAAAGTGTTTTACACTATTAATCCTTTAAAAATAATTTATTTTCTCCAATGACAACAAAAAACAATCTAATTTAAGACTTTATGTATACTTTTCAACTCTCGAATCCCACCAAATCAACCACAATAAGTTTGTAAATATTATTATTATATGATTTTTAAGACAATATATATAATTTTAAATTTGATGGTAGTAGAAAAATATTTTATGGGATATGTGGTTTGATTCATTGAATTTTTCATCAAATATTTACTCAAATTAAATATAATTTAAGTTAATTTTTAATATAAAATTTAAATCAAAATATTTAATTTTTATTAACTTTATAACTTTTATTAATATAAAATTTTGAATTATTTTTTTAAATTACTACATATTTTATAATAATAAAATAATTAAATATAAACATATTTTATAATTTTAATTATTCTTAATTTTATAAATAAAATATAAAACTTTATATATAAAAATTATTATACTGTTATCATGTTTTAATAAACATAAATATATTATAAATATAATATAATTAAATCATAAATTTATTAATTATTATTTAATTTTAAATATATGATTTTTTTATTTAAATATAATAAGTGACTTTTTTTTATTTAAAATGTAAAATATAAATTAAATAACCTGGTTTTAAAAAAAATATATCTAAAAAGTTTTAGAAAAATCAATACTTTTATATTAACCATAAGTTATTTCTACAAAAACTATTATTATTATTATTCCAGTTTTTTTATCTGTTTGCTATCTCTTAAAAATTTATATATATATCAAGTATATGCGCATATGCCGCAGCCAGAATTGTTTTTAATTGAAGGTAACGTGCAGGGCTATATAGCACCTCTAAAATAGAATAAAAAAATTATTAAAAAAATCATGAGACTATAAAGAAACCACAAATCACATCTGTTTCTAAATTATTTTTTACTCCAAAATATTTAACACATATAAGACAATTTACAACTAGTTAAGAAAAAAATAATTTAATATTTACAATTTAAAATAGTTTTATAATTTATTTAATAAAATTTTGTTTATAATTTTTTTATAAAAAATTGATTAAAAATTCCAAAATTATAATATCTCAAATATTATAATTAACTATAACAATTCTATCTTAAATAAATTTAAGATTAGAAGTACCTAATAATAAATAAATATCAAAATATTTTCTATATTCATCCCTTGATAATGAGCATGGACTGTGGAGACTAAGGATAAGAATCAAGAAAAAAATTTGTTTAAATGAATGATAATTTTTTACTTGCAATAATTTGAATGTAAAAGCCTTTGTAGAAGAAGACAATTAGTAAAAGACAAGTCTTAAAGATAGAGAAAAGAAAAATAACTACAACTAATGATTGTATAACACAAATCATTATTAATTAACTCGATTTAACTAACTACAAATTAAATTAATAGCATACAATATCTATATTTATAGTAACTAACTAATGTATACAAATCTTAATACATATCATCGTACATGTAATTTTCTTAACTTTACAATAACTATATTGAAAGATATATTAACAATACTAATCCACAACGTGTAAAAAAGCTTGCAATGCATGAGATTTAAACTCTTTTTCTTAAATTTTTTTAGGTTTCTGAGTTATTTGGTAATTTTTTATTAGATTCCTACACTTTATTTATTTTCAATTATGAGTAATGAAAGTTGGATCTGATTTTAATTGTATCTAATTTTAATTTTTCACTTAATAATATTATGAAATATTAATCATAAAAATCTAATAATATTTAATTTTATATTATATTTATTAGTCTATATTGAATTAGAGATTTTTATTGGGTTGGTGATTAATAATTCAATTCAAATCAATTAGAGTGGATTTTCTTTAATATAACTCAATTTGAGCTCATCTGTTATATGAAATTTTAAATATTGAATTTGAGATTTAATTTAATTTAATTCAATTAAAATTATTATTTAATTTATTTAGTTATTATATTATTTAAATATGTATGTATTTTAATTATTAAAATATTAAGTTAAATAAATATTAAATAACATTATCTATTTTTTAAAATTATTCTAAAATATTAAATATAAATATATTTTAAAATAAAATAAAAAAATAAAATATTAGTGACTCAATTGACTAAACTCAATTAAGGATGAATTAGTTAATAAAATTTTGAATAGATGAATTGGTAAACAATCAGACAACTCACAAATTGGATGTTTCATATGCTTGTTGATAAAGCTAATGTCAACGAATCTCTCCACCTTGGGGTTTGAAAAAAATTTTATACCAAAAGCTTATCTTAATTTAATCAAATCCAAATAGTAAAAGAACTAGTGTTTGGAAGCAATTTTGTAATTATGTCATATTTTTTAAATATTTTCTCAATCTATATAGATCCTAGCAATCATATCTTTAATGAGAATAAATTTTGCTCATTCATGAATAAACTTATTTTTTAATAATTATACGAGATTATTACTATCACAATGGATTGTGATAGTTTGATGTTGTCCTCTCTTAATCGAAATCCATATAACTTTGTTTACTATTTCAATCATGATAATATATTTACCTTTAGTAGTAAAAAACACCACAAATTTTTTTTTTAAACCTAATTTTCAACTCACAATTAAAACATATACCCTGAGAATAAAGTGATTTTCTAGCATATAGACATAACATTATTTCTAACTTAACCATAAGAACCCATTCAAATATCTTAAGATTCACTTAAAAGTTTATCAATGTTTTTATTCAAAATTTGACATAAATCTTGTATCGGATAAGTATCAGTCAATCTTAAATCATTGGGAATCTTACTTCCAAACGTCCACTTGAGGAGTTGTGGGCCAAATCAATAATTCCCCGACCTGCTCTCAGCCCATTAAGCCGTGGGCTCACTTTCAGTTATCATAATTGAATTTCAGTAATGGATAGTGGTTATCGTGAATCTCGCCTAATGGATAGGTCAGTTATTACTGTCTCAGATATCAGTTATTTTTATCTTGTTATAAATAGGGAATGAGAAAAGTCAGGTAAATCATCATTCACTCATCTTTCAATTCCATCTTATCCTGTTTCATACTCTTATTGACTTGAGCGTCGGAGTATAATCACATGCATCCCACCATTCGATTCTAATTAATTAAAGAAAGTTAAGGAGACTTGAAGTCTAAATAGACATATAAGTGAGTACCGATCTATTAATAAAAATCACATCATAACTTATATTTAAATTATTTGAATGAATGTAAACTAAAGCAACAATATTTTTATATAAAATTAATCTCATATAAATATATTCTTGATGAATCTAAAGAGACTAATTAACACTCAACTTAATATACTGAATTAAACAGTAGAAAAAATTTCAAAGTTTGTCATTCCAAACTTATTAAGGATTTTCTTGAGATATGTCTCTTATACATATATAAAAGTTTCTCCTTTCTTCTTCTCATGATCTCATTATCTTCTTATAAATGTTCCAATATTCTCCATTTTGAACTCTTTACTTAGTTATACCTTTACCTATTTAATGCCAAATATACTATTACTTGTTATTAAGATATCGTTAAATCATACAATGAAGAAATCTTAAATTAAAAAATTTAAAATAAACACAATTGTCATATTTACTTTGCATGAAACTAATTGTTCCATTGCCACAAATATTATTTTATATCATAGAAGGATTTGTTTAATTTACAAATATTTTCCTCTTTATCTTTTACCTTTAGTTATTTCATGTAGATGGTCCTAATTTTTGTCCAAGAGTTTTTCTGATCCAAGTTTACACCTTATCACTCCAGAACCAGCAATCTTACAAGACTTATTTTTTTTCAAGAAGAATATATCCTTCTTCAACCTCTATAAGTTCTTCAAACAAAAATCTATTTAAAATCATAAGGAATGAGCTATTAGAATTCATGATCCACTCTGCACTGTCAACACCATTGAACATCATGAGAGCTTTTGTTGTCTCATATTTATCTTCAACTAAAGTTACGTGTCCTCATGTCCAAAGTCTTGAACTCTTAGAGTTATAACTCATCTTTTTTTCCTATAGAGAGAAAACCTTATTTTGTGACTTTCTTTCTTACAAAGTTAACCAAGTCAACATTATTATCATTTCTTTGTTGGGATTTCAATCATTATCTCCCAATTCTACTTTTTTTCTTAGAAGTTCTTCCTCTTATTATGATTCCTTCACTATTTCCTAAAGATTACTATTTAAAGGTTAATAACATTTGTTTGAAATGTATTTTCTTATAAAATTAAGACATGACTTTTTTTCTAACATTTTTTTTTTTTTTGTGATAAATTCTTCTTCATTTTAAAGAACAAAGTTTTGATAAATTTACTATTAAGGATTGTACTTATATTTAAAAAAAATTATATTATTTCACCTATTTATTTCACTTTATGTGTCATTTATTTCTTTTATATTTTTAAATTAATTATTATTTATGTATTTTAAATCATTACTTCCTTTCATTGTTAACCATAAACTAAATAAGTGGGAGAGAATATTGTTAAAAGATCATAGTGTATTAGAAATTGCAAATCAATTAGGTGGGAGAACAACTTGTTATCTTAATTATTTATTAAGAAGATAGTGTAAAAGCATTTTAGTAAAAGTTCTATATTCCCTAATATATTTATTACTTTTCTTTATATATATATTATTTATAATCTTAAACAACGTATAATTAAAATGAAATGGGAAGAGTAAATGCTATAATATTTTAAATGCTAGAAACAACATGAATTGGCTATAACAATCGCTTCTTGAGTTTGATAGGCAAAGACACAAACTTTCTTTCAATCTCCAATTAGAAAGATGATTATTTTCCAATATTATACGCAAACCTAACACTTGAATGTGTGCCTTGTCGGATGAAGAAAGTAACTTATTTACCGAAATTAATTTAATCGGTCATTAAAATCGTTAAATGGAAAACCTAACCAAAAGTAGGGTTAAACTTTTAATTCAAGATGCGGAACAGGTTAAACACTCAAACTGATAATTTCGTCTTCTTCCTTATTTTTTAATTAAAACAAATACATTTTTTTTAAGAACTTTATTGTGTAAAAATGGTGTTTTTAACACGATTTCATTTTAAATGTATTTTTAGGTCATGTTTACGATTTCAAATCTTTTTTAAATTTTTTTTTTAATGTTTGAAGTACCATTTGAAATCTTTTCAATTTTTTTCATAATATATAAAAAAAAAAGTTAATTTTTTTATCTTTTAAAAAAAATATAAAATAACATTTAACATTAAGATAAAATAAAGTAAGAAAATTCAAATTATCAAAATTTCTATCTTTAATAAATCCAACAACATAAAAACATGATCCACATATATAGTTCCAAACTTTTTATTCTTCTTCTTGAACAAGGGATATTCTACAAACACAAAAGTAAACCTAAAACAACTAGATTTGTAAGCAAGTAGTCCACATTCTTGATTTTGCTCAATTAATTAGCTGAGACCTTTATCACCTTAGCTAACTCTTTTGCCTGGGAAAATGGGAAGATAGCTTCAGGACCTTCTGGACTTATTTCCTCCAACCTATAAAATGAGATAGTAAAATAATAAACCAAAATTTCACACTATTCCTTATACCACTCCCATGAACAGTAAATTAGAAAGTTCATAATAATAAATTAAAAACTAAATTCAATAGTTTCAAAATAGCTTCCCAATAATCTGAAAATTCACCATTCCATATTAAATAATTATTAAAGAGTGCATGGTGATATATAAGATATTTTTTTTTTTTATGAACTATATGAAAAGGTGTATTTCAAAATATAGTTTTTCCTTCTCAATCTCAAATTTTTTACTATGTGTGAAATCTTCCTATTCCTGTTCTATCTAATAACATGTGAAATCACCGATAAAGACCAAACATCAAACTTAAATAATTCTTACTTGTAATTAAGGAGAAAATAATGCAGAAATATGGAAATTTCGAATTTGAATATGTGATTTCCTGGACAAAACCTAGATCCTGATCCAAAAGGAAGGAATGTTCCTGCCCTAGCATTGTTGTCCTACACGTAGAATAACACAAAAATAAAATGATTTCATAAAATGATTCAAAATCACCCAAAAATGTTTTAAATTACTCATCTTACATCCCATCTTGATGGATCAAATGCATCTGGATTTGGATAATGTTCAGGATTCATATGAATAGCTCTTAACCAAACTAGAACTCTCCATCCTTTGGGTATGATATAATCTGAAAATATTAAGAAATGGTTCATAAATGTCAAAATATAATTTAATAAAAAAATTAATGAAACCAAAACATGTTTGAAATTAATATAAACAACCATTGATTTTGACGTCAGTAGTTGCTTCACGAAAAAGTGTAAAGGCAATATTGGTACGACGTAACATTTCATTAATTACCTGCAAAGAATTATTCACAAAATTCATTATCTTCTTGTTTTGTTTTTTACATTTTCAATAAATTAAAAAGAAGAAATAATAAATTTGATTTTAAAACAATGAATTATATTTTTAGAAATTAAAATTAATTCATATACAAGTTCATTTTAACTTATAAACAATTTTTTTTTTCTTGTAAGTATTTACTGAAAAGTTTATTATAGTTTGTTTTCGTAATATATTGATATACTTACCTGAGAAAGATAAATCATTTGCTTAATGTCTTTATGACTTAATTGTTTCTGAGATGATGGTCTTGCCTTCACAATTTCTTCTTGCTCTTCCTGCATAACACCAACAATAATATGAGACAAGGATTCAAACACTAGATGATTTCGTTAAGAAAAACAAGTTGTCATGATTTTGCCAATTAAATTTATGCAAAGAAAGTAATTTATTTTAATGATATTGAAACTAAATAGCAACTGATATAAAAAAATGGTGGGAAATTGCATAGGTTTTTGAATCCTTTTAAAAGTAATACGTTGTAGTTGTCTTATGTTAATACCTTGGCTTTTCTAAAAACTTGTGGATGTCGTGTAAGATATAAAATTGCAGATGTCAAACCCACTGCAGTGGTTTCATGACCAGCAAACAGAAGCAATATCAAAATATCTGCAACATCTTCGTCCTTCAATTTCTCATCATTCTCCCCTTCCGTTTCCAAAACAATGTCAATAAGATCTCTTTTTCCCTCAATTTCACCATTTTTCATCATTAACCTCCTTTCACCTGCAACTGATACAAGTAGCTTCGACAACTTCTTTCGTATCTGACACCATAGCATATAAAAAATAAATAGAAGGTCAAATTTTTAAACATATTACGAGTGATTATAAAAAAAGGAAACTACCTTGATTCCTTCGTGAAAAGAAAAACCAGGTAAGTTAATGGCAATAGAGTATATGGGGTTAAATTTGGAGAATTGGTGAAACAGATCTCTCAACTCTGCAATGTGGGATTGATGGTGAGAACCCATGAATATGTGAGCAATGGCTTCGAAGGAAACTTTTTCCATCTCTTTGAAAAGCTGAACTGGGTGGTTCATGCTGGATAACTCTTCCAACGAATTAATCACTATCTTCTCCACACGTTCTAAGTACATTGGCAACACATTGTGAGCCAAAACTCGAAAAGTGACCAAGTCTCGTAAACCCTTGTGTTCAGCACTGCTCACATGAGTCACAGCATTACTTCGCAACAACTCACTCGTGGATTTTGGGTACCCTTCCTTGAACTTCTCATCATCATGCAACACTCTCTTGCACATCTCTGGACTGCAAACGATGATGCTTGGTTTTCCCAGCAAATGAGTCTTGTACATACCAGTTTCTCCATATCTGAAACATATATTTTAAAACTTTTTAGTGAGACTATTAACAGATAGACATTGATCTTTTAACACTTTTAAAGATAGGGGTTTTGGCTTTGATTTCAGTAAAAGTTTTATTCTTAAAATTCAGTTTAGTTTGTGTGAAAAACTACAATTTCTATATATATGATATGAAAAAAAGCATGGAAGATAAAAGGAAAGATTTGAACTTGGAGACTAAGTTGTTGATGAATGAATCAGGATGACCAGAGGAGAAATATTTGATGAAGGGAATTAGATTTCCAATAAGAGGCCATCCCATATCACCAGGAGGCAATAGGTGATGTTTGTTTCCTAATTTCATATCATAGTACCACCCATTCAACCTCCTCACTATTTTCTTTAAAAAAACATAACATATCAACAAAGTTGCACCACTCATCCAAACCCAACTTAATTCCATTTTTAATTGAGTTGATCCATCTTCAAATTGTTATATATATATATATATATATATATATATAAAACATTTCGTTAGTTTCTTCCCGATCTTCATTTTTACAAAAAATATTGTATTATTTTTTTTATCAAATATTAGTTTTAACTTTAAAATTTTTTTATAAAAATTTATAAGAAATTAATTTTTTTATAAATTTTGTAAAATAAAAAAAAATATGGAAAATTTGTATGAAATATCATTTAATTTAATTTTAAAACTTCTCGTCAATATGAATTTCTTACTATTAATGGATTATGAATTATTTTTTTAATTAATTATTAGGAATATTCAAAATTAAGTCGTCCTAAACAAATAATTGAAAATTAAATTGATTTTAAAAAATTGATAACGTATTAAAATTGAAAATTTTTTTATTATTTTAATTTTTTTTTCTAATATAATGAACAAAAAATTATCTATTTTATGTTTATAATATCATATTCAAACATACAAAATATTCACTTTATTCAGATTTATCATTTAAAAATAAAAAATTATTTATAAAAGTAAAAAATAAAATGAATGATGTAGAATTATTCATCAGTAAAAAAAATAATTTTTCTTTAAACAAATTGAAGCTACTATAATTTAGTTTTTACTTATATTATTATTCACTCTTGTGTCAAAATACAATCATCGCAATATTAACAAAATCACAAACATAAATAATAAGGGTAAGCTAATGTGCACAAAACCAATTAAAATAATAATAATAATTTATATAATCCACATTCTCATAATCTCAATCTTATATTCAAGCAAAGTCAAGTACTTAAATAACCACAATAATCCACATTCTTTCTCCTATATTATTGGATCTTCAAATAGATAAGAATTGAATGAAAATTCTTTGAGAGATCAGAGAGAAGGAAGGATAGGAATTTCTAGAAATAATGTGAAAATAAGAGAATTAGGAAAAAATTAGACTACTTATAATTTCTCCCCTTCTTAAATAAATGGACCTAGGGTTTATCTAATACTTGACCTTACACCTAAAATCGAATAATTTAGTTATGATTACGATTTAACATTTCAGAATCTTCAAATAAAATCAAATTGTAATACCTTATTAAAATATAATTATATTTTAATCAAATCGAATTGTAATACCTTATTAAAATATAATTATATTTTTAGTTTTATCTTGAAGAGAAAACCTAACATTTCTTATTACATTTTTCATTTTATCAAACATATGTTAGGTCCCATTCTTAAGAAATTTTATCAATATAATTTTATTATCATATCACCAACTCTTACTACAATCCATCTTTATCAGACTTTCTCATCTTCTATATCTAAATCTTTCTTTTTGCTCAAAATGATAAGTTTTTGTTAATTTGATTTATCATTTAATTTGCTTCCACAAGTGATAAGTTTTTGTTAATTTTATCTATTTTTTAATTTACATATTTTGTTAATAGTTTATTTTTTATTTTTCATATTTTAATTTTGATTTTATATATATATTATTATGTATATCAATTTTTACTATATAAATATTCTATTATTTTCTTGATTCAATTTGGGTTTAAAATTCCATTTTCATTAATTTTATTTTTATGAGTGTTATTTTAATTTTATTTTTTATAATTTTGTAAAGTTGAAAATTTTCTTATTAAATGTTCATTTAACTTTCTAAATATAAAATCAAATTTTTTTTAATATAGATAATTAATAGTAATAAAAAATAACTTAATTTTATTATTATAATTTAAAATAATATATGATTTCAATTTTTAATAATTCATTTTTTTTTATTTTAATGTAATATTATTATTCTCTATTTATAATTTTTTATTATTATTTTTTTACTATAATTATTTATAAACTAATATTATACCTACTTATAATATTATATTTTAATTTTAAAAATAAAAATAAAAATAATCCATCTTTAATAAAAAATTAAATTAAATTAAAATTTGAAAACTGTAAAAATTAATCTATGAAATCATTAAATAATTTATATATTTAATTTAGATGTACTTTTACTAATAAAAATTATATCAAACCATGTTAGGAACCTTATTAATTATGAATTATTTTAAATTCTCTTATAATGATTTTTTTAAAAATATTACAAAAAGATATAACATTAATCAACGTTAATCCCACCAACTTATTTAATTAAATCTTTCTTAATTTTTTTTTATAATTTTTCAAAGTACTATTTTTAAATTTTGTTACACAAAATATGTTTAAAAACAATACCATTGATCCTATCCATAAAAAAATAATATTTTTGTTGTTGAAATAATATAAGAAACATAACTTTGAAAATTTATTAATTGATATTTTTCGTGAAAATCAATGCATTTATTCGGCCATTTACAAGTCATTACTATTGGTTGAAAAATATTCATTAAATTATGAATATGTTATTAAGTATAATTATCACTTAAACTATTTATCTTCATGAATATATTTGAAATAAAATTTAAATTTATACATTATAAATTGAGACTAATTTATCTAATTGTATTAATTTCATAAATTAAATATTTTTTCTTAAAAAAATATGATATTATTTTCATAAATTATTTGGATATTAATTTAAGAAGAAATTTTGGGTGAATATTAAATAAATCTTTATAAGATGCTCATAAATAAATCGTTTTTTATTTAATTTTTTATCATATAAAATTGATTAAGAAATTATAATTATCAAATTTATCATAATTTAAATTAAAATTTATTCTATTCATTCATTTTACTATATTTTTTATCATTTGAGATATATATATATATATCATAAACATGGTTTATTGGTTATGAGATTAATTTAAATTAATAAAATATAATTTGACTAAAAAATATTTCTAACCAAAGAATATTTTTATATGGATCTAAAATATCTTACTAACATAAATATAAATATATAAATAAAAAACTTCGGAAAAAGTCACGTTGACTTTGTACGAGGTGATTTTGAGGACATTCATTTAGTATGTTTGAATGGAAAATTTTTAAAAACTAATTCATCTTTAAAGAACATTTAAAATATTTTATAATAAAATTAAACAAAGAATTAAAAAAATTGTAATTTATGATAATAATTTGATTATTTAAAATTAGATAATCTCAAATTTAACTTAAAAATAAAAATATAGAATTCTTAGTATTTTTATTTTTAAAATTTATTTATTTATTCATATTTTCTATTTAAGTCAGGATTTGACCTCGTTAATTCAACCAAAATTAAGACGTCATGTGAAATTTAATTTAACCTAATTTCTCCTAATTTCTTTGTATAGATAAATTTTTTTCAACTCAAATAAAATTAATATAATTCAATTTAAATTGATCAAACTTAATTCAACTCAATATTAGATTTGAGTTAAATAAACATGACTTGAATTTCTATAATTCAATCTTACCATCATAATCGTCACGTAAAAATAAAATTTTATAAATTGAGGCAAATTAAAAGAAAGTAAGTGATAATGATTTTTATATTTAAGAATAGTTAAAATATTTTATCCAAATTTTTTTAAAATATAATAAACTTAAATTATTTTATTTAAATAATTTAAATCAGAGTAATTCAAATTCAATAATTTTTTAAAAATTATAAAATTTTATCAATTATTAAAGTTGAAACTTTTCATTTAGTTAATTGCCAAACCCTAAGAAGGTAACAAATACCTTCGAGTAGGGTAGAATGGAGTGAGGTTTGGCAGTCCCAGTGACAATTGTCATTTAATGGCTGCAGAAGCGTGAATTTGATAAAGAAGAACGAAATAAAAATAATATAAATAGGTAAATAAATAAATAAAAATAATTGTATTTAATTCAAGCGAAATAAAAAATAATAATAAATTATATGAATTTCATTTCCATTATTAACTAAATTTTGTGAGGAAAAAAAAGGTGTACAATCTATTTGCGTGATATTTACATCTAAAAAAAATACATATTTCTTTAATAATTGATAGATATAATAAATATTTACTTACAAAGTTTTTGTTTTTAGTTAAAAGAGTTTGGCCTAATTTCATTTTTTATGAAATCTTCCAACAAACAGAGAAAATTTTCTGATGAATTTGTTGATGAATGATGAATTTTTCTTCATGTTACTCAACACAATATTTATTGTGTAGAATCTAAAATTAAGGTAATGTGAAAGGTTAATTTATTTTTTATTTTTGTTTACTTGGATTTATAAATTAGTTTTATATTAATGAATAAGAAAAAGTAAAAAAAAAAAGTAAAGACATTAAAAATAAGCCAGCAATTACCGACACGATGATAACCCCATGCAAGAAGTAAATAATGAAAATTAACATTTCTTACTTTTTAATAATAAAAATTATATTTTAATCACTTAAATCTTTGATTTTTGTTGTTGTTGTGTGATATTTTTTCATGCAACCATGTAGTAGCAATATAATGTGACTTAAACACTAAAAAGGAAAATGTGTTTTAACTCTAAATAGTAATTATATTTTTTATCAAATTTGTGTTTTGAAGTAGATTATGAAATTGAAATTATAATTCAAAACAAATGAGTAAAATAAAATATTAGAAACAGATATTTTTTAGACAAAAATTAGAAGATAGATGTAATATATCCAAAAATAACTTTTTATATTCAAAAGAGTTAAGATTTAAAAGATTATCACTATTATATAGTCCAAATATATTGAATAAGAGAAAAATAACATTTGAAATCCAAAGTAATTCCTAATACATTAGATTTACTTTTATTGTCTCTCAGCGGATGAATTTTCTTCAGACATAATATCTGCTCTCGTACAAAGTACACAATCATAATAGTTGAATATATACATAGCAAAACATGGGAAGAATCAATAATCATACAAGATATTCAATATAAGCATGGTTCAAAGTGTAAGGTTCTACCTAAAACTTTACATATGATAAATTTCACACTCACAAACAAAACCAACGCTTTTAGAAAGACCGTATGGATCTTAGACATTTGAGGCTAACACCTGATGCATCAAATAGGATCTTGGATCTTCATTACGACTGGCTAACTAAGTATGTTTCACCTCAGCGCCATCTTCATGTTACTCATAACAAACACTACATCAGGATAGTCTCATCTAGTTATCTTTTCAGAACAACTGACAGAAATTTCATCGATCTCTCACCACATGTAGTCACAGTCTATGTGACTTTGATTCACATTGAGGTCTAGATATCTCATATCATATCTCTACATTCATACACACTAAGCTACCACATATCACATTTCATTCACACATTAACTTCATGTTCATCATTTTAAATTCACAAATCACTAATCATTATTCATAGTCTCACACTATTCTCATATATATATATATATATATATATATATATATATATATATATATTGAACAACATTTCACAAATCTCAATGATGAACATAAAATCCAAGAATCAATTACAATAGGTTTTATAGTCATATTTTATCTTAAGTGATTCATCTCATTATATCATTATATATTTACTTCTCTATTTTTTCTTTAAAACTTATCAAACTTCTAGGTTCATGGTAATTTTCTCTCAGGTGAGGTATAAGAGGAACATTCAAGTCTGGTGCATTTTCGTTCAAACTAAAAATTCTCGTTCAAGCTTAAATACAATTTTTGTTTAAGAGATACATTTTTGCTCAATCTTGACAACATAACCTTTAATCACAAAAAAATTCATATCTTAAACTATACACATTATTTTTTTTATGAAATAAAAATTATTTATTAGCTAACATTCATGGCTAAAACTTTCATGAAGATTAATTTTTTAAATTAGTAACACAAATGTACCAAAAAGGGTTTGTAATCTCAAAGAGAACAATTTCATGACAACTTGACTTTTAATCACAAAAAATACCATATCTTCAGTTGTACTCATTATTTTTGCATGGAACAAAAGCTAATAAATAACTAACATATGAGGCTTCAACTCTCATGAAGATCACTTTCCCAAATTCTTAATGAAAACATGTTAGAATGAGATTTAAATCACAAAACAAAACATCTTCTAACTCAATCTGATGTAATCCTCACAATTAATCAACTAATTTCATATGATTTTTTTCTTCATACAAAAATTGTAATGTATTTAAAATTTGGGCTTTTAATGGGGTGAGCCTTAATCTAATTAAACTTAGGAAGAAAAAGTATTTAAAGTTTAAATTTTCTAAACCTTCTCATTTTATATCAATTTCAGAAACCAACCTTTTCTCACTCTCTCTTTTACTCTCAAATTCCCCCACACTCTCCCTAAAGATTTCTCCCTAAATCTCACCTAAATTCTAAGCACAAATTGGAGTTACAAGTGATGGAAAGGAGAGCTCCAGCCCCAACATTGGTTGAATTACTTCAATTAGGTGAGTACTCGTAACTTTAATTTATGGATTTGATTTAGAAATTTAAATTGGGGGAAACTTAAGAATATTGAAGGATTTTAGTTAGGTTCTTGGTGATTTAGCTTAATTTAGATATTTTAATGTTAGGTCATTAATCTAGCTCACAACCTTGAAAAATCCTTGTGGATTATCAAGAAGCTTGCTGGAAATCCAAGCAAGACGGGGGAGTTAATTAAGTTTTGTGTATTTTCTAAATTTGGGAAAAATTAAATGTGGAGTGAATTGTGTAAAATTGATGATGAGATTATGTTATATGTTGATGAAACTGCTGAATTATTTCGTATTAGTACTTGATGGAATTGGATGATACTTACTTAGAGTAAATGCGATTAATTTAGAGTTGTAAATTAAGCTTAGTGGTAATTTCTTACACTGTACGTCGATTTGTTCGCTTGAGCAAAGGATTTTTCGCTCAAGCGAGTGGCCCTGTGACTGCTCTCGGGTTCATTTTTGCTTGAGTGAGGAGAGTCTCGCTTGAGCGAGAATTTGACATATTTTTATTTCGAATTTTGAAAAGTGGTCTTCATGAAAGTTGTAGCTCTAAATGTTAACTAACTAATGGTTTTTGTTTCACATAAAAAGGATGTGTATAACTCTAGATATGATTTTTTTGGTAATTAAAGGTCAAATTATCAGGAAATGTATTCGTTTTTAACTTATGAACCCATTTTGATATTTTTATTCCGAATTTGGAAAAGTATTCTTCATAAAAGTTTTAGTCCTGGATATTATCTAACTAATGAATTTTATTCCATGTGAAAATAATATGTAAAACTTAAGATATGAATTTTTGAATGAATAAAGGTCATGTTGTCCAGATTTGAAGTTGCTCTCTGGAACATTTTCTCTTGAGCGAAAATGCTCTAGTTTTCAGGATGCTCTCTGGAATGTTTTCGCTTAAGTAAGAATTGTTCCTCTTGAACGAGAATACCTTAACTTCAAAATGATTTTTTAGTTATAAAATTGGTAATTTATGATGTTATGGGATAAATTAGGAGCATGTAATGATTTTTAGAATGATTTTGTTATATTTCCTGATTTTAGAATTTGCATGGTGTTATATTATCAATACCAAATATTTGCTTTTATGATTGAATGTAAAATTGTGAGTTGAGTTGGATAGAATTGATTAAGAGGATAAATATAAAGTTTGGGTAAACTAGAGTAAGTATGATTGTTGATGGTTGAATGTCTTACTGGATTGTGAAGATATTGAAAGTCATGTGGAATTTGAGGATATGTTATATTGTTGTTATGATAGATTGAAAAGAGAGTTATAGAGTGAATTGATGAAATATGATGAAATTGGTAGAATGATGATAAGTTTGATAATGCTTGACTAGTTTGTGAAAACCATTAATAATAAGTTGATATTGAATTTTTGTGAGTTTTGTGTTTAAATTGGTCAAGTCAAATAGTCATCACGGGATGTTATTTGGCATAGTTTAGTGTATATGGGATTATCTAGATCTATCGTTGTAAGGAGGTATCCATACTTCTAATGACCTTCCTAGTTATATAGATCAGGTTGTCATGTGGTGTGAGTTCGATGGAGGTTCTATTTATACTATTTCGTGGTGGTGTGTGACTACTAGATAGGTGTTTGAGAACTACCCTGTATGTGGTGCCATTTAAGGAGATAAACAGGTGTACTGAGTTGAAAGAGACTTTGATAGGACAACGCTTATTGCTCGACTACCGTTAAGCATGATAGGTATTAGCCTCTGAGGCCAATGATTCCATGTCTAATCCGGATGGGTCTGTCTAGTTTTAGGTGCTTAAGGGTATGAAGTCGTATACAATGTATGTGAATGAAATAGATTATGTGAAATATAAAGATTGGTGTTGAATTGAATATCTGAATACTATTAACTGTGATGTTGTAGATAATGTGGAAATAAGTTGTCGTCTATATTAGCTCATCCTTACTTTTCTTTGTCTTGTGATTTTATTGGACTGTTATGATCGTGTTTTAACACGTGAGCAGATACTACTACAGGAAATTCTTCCGGAGGATGTGGTATTGAAAATGTTGATAACTACCTGATGTAATTTTCTTTGTATTGAGTTGTAATTAGATTAAATAAGAAGTAAATATTTTAAATCGTTTAAATGTGTTTGCTATCTACATGTACAAAAGTTGTAGTGTGCAAAGTACTAGTTTCTGATATCTTTCCGTAAGTCATATATAGTTAAACTCATTGTGATTTGAGAATAGCATAGCAGAACATTTTTTTTAGTTTGTTACAATTTTGGTATCAGAGCTGTTTGATCTTAGAGTGGCCTTAGGAAGTGGACTTGCTTTGCTAGTTGTGTGATATTAGACTTAAGAGGGGTTGCATTGAGATATTAACTTGTTTTAAATTCCTTATGTTGTCTAGATGGCCCCTAAATAGCCTCCTACCCCCACCTCCTCAACAAACGTCATAGTTTTCAATGATAAACATACACTTTCAAAGTCTATTACAATTGGCTTGTAATCATACGTCAATTGAATGGATTCATCTATCATTTTATTACCTATTTATATCTATATATTCATTTTAGAACTTAACAAAATTTTCAGAGTCAAGGTAGTTTTGTTCAAGTGAACATTCTCGCTTAAGCGAAAATGTTCTAGAGAGCAACTTCAAATCTGGAGTATTTTCGCTCGAGCGAAGTACTTCTCGTACAAATGAAAATACACACAAGAACAAAATTTAAGTTTGGACATTTTCGCTCAAATGAAGGGTGTCTCGCTCGAGTGAAAACGCACCCAAGAGCAACCTAGTACTACTCACTTGAACGAGAATCTCAAGCGAAAGTACTTGCGTATAACACAAGCAACCTCAAGAACCAAACTTAAACCCTATGCCCAAAATCAAGGCAGTTCCTAAGTTCATAATTATAATTCATGCAAATTCTACCAATTAACTATTATCAACTAACATACAATCATAGTATTCTTCATCAATTTCACACACAATGCATCAACACACCAAATTACTTCTTTAATAAAAAGAAGTTTTCCTAACTAACTTTCCTTATCTTTCAATCTAGTTAATCTTGCAGATCCAAATTGTTTTCCAAGAATCTAATCACAGAAAACATTGTAATTACTATTATAACCTATCAAGAATTAACCAAGATCTTCCATAAAATGCCTAAATCCCTAAATAAATCCCTAATCAAGATTCCTAATTGCATAAATTGTTCAGTGTAAAATATTTCTTTCCTCGAGATCTTCATTTGATATTGTTAAATTTTTAATCAGATAAGAATTGAAAGAGAATTTTTAGAAAAAGGTTGAGAGAATTTAGGAAAGATTAAGAGATCATTTAGAGGGGAGTGAGGGAGGGTAGAATCTGAAATAAAATAAGAAAAATGAGAGGGATTATGAAAATTTGAATTTTAGATACTCTTTCTCTTCTAAACTATGAGACCGGAGATTTATCCAAAAGTCTAGTCTACCCAAAATACTCCATAATATATATAATATATAATATATAATATATAATATATAATACATAATATATAATACATAATATATAATACATAATACATAATATATAATACATAATACATAATATATAATATATAATATATAATATATAATATAATATATATATATGGTTGAAGAATTTAAAATTATATTTTCGTTATTCTTTTTTGAGAATGTCAAATTTTATTAAAAAAATTGTTTACTATAAATAAAATTTCTTTTTACTTAATTAATATATATTTAATTAAATAAAAAAATAATGTAAAATTAGTATTTAAATTTCACAAAATGTAACTTTATATAGTTGAATAAATTTTGATGAAAAATAAAAAACTTCACATGGAATAACTTTTATATTTTATAAAATTTAAGGTTAATTTAGTTAATTAATATATATTTAATCATAAAATAATTATAAATAGTTTTTTTAATGAAATTAGTTTCTAAAATTAACATGTGAAGGGGTTAAATATTTTTTTAAAATAATTTAAATAATTATTTTTAATTTTTGGAGATAGTTTTTTAACTAATTTTTTAATAAAATTTAAGTTTCTTTTCCTAATTAATATTTTTAATTACATAAGAAACATTAAATATATCTTTTATATATATATATATATATAATTAGTATCTAAAATAAATGGAAATGATTTTTTTTTAATAAATTATGAAGATAGATTTATTCTTAATTAATTAAAATAAATAATGTGAAATTTTTTAAATAATATTAATTTAAATTATTTATATCACGTATAAATGTTCTTTTAATAACCATATATTTAATTTTTATTTATTTATTTAATTTTTAATTAATTGATATGGTTGAAAATTATACAATCAATAACTAGAAAAAAAACAGTCTAAATTAATATTTCTTTTAATAAATTATGAAGATAGATTTGTTCTTAATTAATTAAAATAAACAATGTGAAATTTTTTTAAAAAATAAATTTTTTAAATAATATTAATTTAAATTATTTATATCATGTATAAATATTCTTTTAATAATCATATATTTGGTTTTTATTTAATTATTTAATTTTTAATTAATTGATATGGTTGAAAATTATACAATCAATAACCAAAAAAAACAGTCTAATTTAAATAATCTTTATTATAAGTAAATATAGAATTACGAATATATATAAAACATAATTTTAATATATAGGGATTCTGATTATAAATAAATATTGAATAATATAGTAAATTAAATTAATTGTATTGCTTTATTTATACATAATTGAATATATTTTTAAGATTTTTTTAATATTTTTTTTTTTAGTATTGACCTTTTATACTTAGATGTTAGATTATTATTGATGCTTAATATAATATTTTATATTTTAATATGATTTAATTTAAAAATATATATAATATTTTATAATATTTAATTATATTTTAGATTTTAATATGGATTATTTTTAAGAATACTTATTAAAATTTTATAATATAAATATTTTTTATTTTTTAAAATTACTTTGGATTCTAATGAAATATTAATATATGCTTATTTTATATAATAATATTATGACTTAGTTTGAGATCATAATTTTGAACATTATATAATACTTGGTTTAAGATCCTAGTATATAAGCATTATTCATTATACATTATACATGTATTTGATTTAATAATTTATAAGTTAAAATAAAAATTCAAAAATTATACAATCTAATTTCATATTCTTATGACAATATGTATTAATTAAAATTTAAATATATCTAATGTCAATAAATCTAAATATAATTTATATTGAAGTCTTAATTTAAATATATATTTGATTATATTTTAAATATAATTTATATTAATTATATTTAAATTATATAATATATTTAAATATACAATATTTGAATTAATAATATTTTTTAAAATTTAATTACTCTTTTAATATTAAATATATTTTCATGTGTTGCACCACACTCATTTGCGTTCCTTCTCTTTATATTTGACAAAATAAAAATATTATTTAGAATTGTAAATTTTACCTATATTTAAATTATAATTATGAAAATGATAATATATTTTACATGTAAAAAATATTTTTCTATATCATGTTTCTCCTATTATAGTTTTATAAATTCAAAATATTATATTACCAGCTAATAGTTATTGAAGCATAAAAAGTTACTCAAATTTTTTTATATATATATTTTTTATTTTATTTTATGTAACTTATTTATTAGTATTGTTATATTTTTTTATATTAAATTTATACCAAACTGAATAATCCACAAATTAGACAAGCTTAAAATTTGAACTTCAATATATAAGGAGTTGTAGATTTTATTAATTACAAAAAAAATACTCACCAATCATAAAATTGCACACTATAATTATTTCCCCATTGTGAAACGCTGTCGTTTGTATCTTTTTCAGGCGCCAAAACAAATAAGCTGGAATCAAGAGGATCTCTCCCTCTGGTACCTACCAAACAAATAATTTTTTTCTCTTTGCAAAAACAAAACCTCACGCCACAGAGGAACAAACATTCAACTTTTCCGATTCTGCGATTCTTATCCTTTTCCGTTTCTTTTAAACTCCAATTTTCTCAGAAAAACCATTGTCATTGTTTTCCTTTCAGAATTCAACACCCTTTCGCTACAAATAAAAAAATGGGGTGTTAGGGTTTTCATTTGTCTGTGTCGCTTTAGCATTGCGCTACCCTGCACCTTCCTCAGCGTTCGCCTATCACTTCCATTCCGTTTTACTCTCTCTGTGGTTCGAAATTAGGGTTCATAAGTTTCGGATAAATTCTTGTTTCGATTACGAACCGAGTAAATCGCAGAAAATGTACGCTGATCGCGTGGAGAATGGAGGGCGGAGGTCCGTGAAGGAGCGCCTTAATGGGAATGGTATTAGTGGCCCTACTCGGCAGCAGCAACAGCGTCAAATCACCGGCAAGAGGTGTGCAATTCTTACTCCTTTATGTTTTTATGATGATTTTCAATGTTTTAGGAGGAGAGGTTTTAAATTCGGTTGGTTTCACCATGTAACTTGATATTGCGGACAAATGTAGCTGATTTGGATTTGCCACAATGACGGTGGTGGACACACTGTTGGCCACCATCATATTTTTTTGTGGTGCATGTGGAGGCTATATAATTTCTGAGTATTATGACATTCTTAAAAGAAATACATGACAAACCTAAAATACTCTGATCAGAAATGTTATTTTATCGATAAACTAGGGCGTATGATCAGTTTTGGTTCTTGTTGTCACCCTGAATTTATGAGGGGCAAGTGTGCTAGTTCGTATATAGCTGCTGATCATTCAGTTAATTCTATTACATTTGTTAGAGTTCATTTGATAAATGTAAATTACGCAGATTACAGAGAACACTCTTTTCATGTTTGTCTCTGCGGTTATTTTTGTCACAGTTAACAGAGAGGCCACCAAATACGTCTTCTCTACATGATTGATCTCTTCCTCTCCCACACTCTCTGCTTTTATGTTTCTTCAATTGAAGCCATGCCTTCTTTACTTCTATGTTCTCTGCAGTGTTATCAATAGCTGATTGTGGTAAATGGCAGAAAGCTATAAATTCAGTATATTGTATACAGTGGGTAGTGCTGCAGTCTGCTGCGAAATGGAGGAAATCTCTTAGTTGTTAGAAAACAAATCCATCATGTGTATAAAAGTTTAAGTTGTGTGAAAATAAAAATAATATGCCTAAAAATTTGCATAATAATAACTCATAATGGAAGCCATTTAGTGGTTAAAAAAAAAAATAACAATAATGCAAATAAAAATAAGGTGCACAAAAGTGGCGTGATTATAATTCAAAAGTTCAATTGTTCAGGACAAAAATACTGATGAAAACATTAAAAAGAAGCTAAACATGAAAGACAAAATATCTATTCATTCTCTATACCTCTTCCCCAATATAAGCATCATTCTCATTGTTGGATCGTAAGGCATATCCTTCTATGTTTTCTCTTTATGAATCCTCAAAGTAATGACTTCAAATTCTTTGAAGATTGCTTTATCATCAACTTGCAGTCACTAAGTTTTTAGAGCTTTACTTGCCGGAGATTACAGGAGGATGCAGGAGGTGAATAGACACTGATGGAGGAGAAGAGGAGTCCTTACCTTACCTGAACAGTGGTTTACATAATGTATATGGGAGAAGTTTAAGAGCTTCATGTAATGGGAGGAGTAGGGCACTGGGATTGGGGGGAGTCATGTGCAGGTGTGCTAAGCACCCAAGCACTTAGGGAATCCACTCTCAAAAGCTCACTATTAAGGGGGGATAACCAAACATTAAAATACTCCACTGAGTATCCCACACTATTTGTTGTGAAACATAGGTATCCCATAATACCCAAGTCCCTATCATAAACAACACCTCTAAAAGCCAACATCTTGGTGATTTTTATTCTTCAACACTTTACTTGGTAAAACTTAACTTACTGTTGGTCAGAACCCTCGACACTAGTCAGAAACCTTCATAAGCCTTTTCTAAGACCGAACAATTTTGATACCAATTGATAAACACTCAAGTTCTTAGGGAACCCCACTCTCATAAAGAAGTTATTAAGAGGGGAGACACTTCAATACTCTATTGAGCATCCCTTATTGATGGACACCTAATCACGGATTAGGATCAATGGATCACTTTTTACAAATTCTACTGAACAATGAAATAATAGAAAATGACGAACAAGATAAGAAGATGAAGAAGATGCAACAATCAAACATGGCTGATAAGTGGAAGACGTCACAATTGAGATTAATTGATAAGTTAAGGAAGATTGGCCACCTTGAGTTAGTAAGTCAAATATAAGAATCAAAAGTTCTTCATGAGAACTTAGAGAGAATTTCTCTTATAAGCATAAACTTCTATTTCAAATGAGTCTTAACTTATTACAAAATTCAACAAAATCTATACTATGGACTCAAGACTACTAGACCCATTCAACCAATTAGGCCCATCCAATGAGTTATCTAATTAGCCTAAGAGCATTTAATGTCCAAAACAAGTTTCTATTTACAAAAACATAGAAACAAATATAAAAATCCTATACCAAAATACACAATTTCTATTCTAGCCTCAAGCCTCCTTTTTGGTCCTTTATGAAGCCTCTATCCATGCAGTCGTTGCTTAGGCATCCTATAATACGCAAGTCCCTCTCAAGGTCTCAAATTCGTGTCTGTAAACTGTGATAACTTGCAAAGACCATTGGAATTTCAACAATCACTCTGGCCATAATTGCCATTTTCATGTAAGCTGCATCCCACTGAGTCACAATAGCACATTTGTAGGCTCTATGAAATGCCATAATACTTTAGTGCGGCTATCAATACTCCTCAGCTGCCATGTGACAGATAAAAATGGGAAATGATTTTGTACTGTAGGTTTCTAGGTTTAAATACCTTGGAAATACTAGAAAATGATGGGGAAATTAATGAGAATGTCACACATTGGATGCAAGTGTGATGACTAAAATGAAGAAAGTCATCAGGGGTTATTTGTGAACTCAAAGTACAAGCCTTTAAAATAGGTCTGCTAGGTAGTATTAGACCACTTTTTTCTAACCACCTTTTTGGTCTCATTTTTGGTTAATATGTTTGACTTTTTTGACTGACAAAGTGCTGTTCCATTGCACACATCTATTTTAACTTTTATGTTACGTAAAGTGCTGTTTTACCCATGAACACAGCTGCTTCATATCACTTTTAATTTTTTATTTGTTAGACCACTTCTTTGTCTCCTACAAAACCATCACTCTTTGTTTCCTTTGTGAAGAGTTGTGGGCTGGCAGGTATATATTCATGATTCTGTCATTTAAGAAGTTGTTGCATATTTAATTCATCTAATACATGGTTAAGTGAAGTTCTTGTTATATGTTAAGATAAAGAAAAAACATCCAATACGACCTAGCAGACCTATTTTAAAGGCCTTATTTTCAGAGCATGCTATAGTGCCCACTATTTTGGCTGCTACAGCTGCTATTCTGACTGCTGTGTTCACAACACTAAAACACTCTCCATATTGGCCAAGGGCTGCCCTGCTAAAGCGCTACCCTGGCGCTATAGTGTTCTATTCTCGTCCCTGGTAGAAAATACTTAGAACAGTGGTTGTCCTGCTATGTGCTATAGCATTTTTGGGGTGAGCCACTATGCTCTGCTACCTGGGATTTAAAACACTGGTTGAAACCAAGTTTCATTCTTCTGCTGAGAATCTGTTTTTACTGTCAACTTGATTGAGTACTGAAAAGCTTCAGTTACTATGCACATCAGTTGTTTGCATGTTTATTGTCATGATAATTTTTTTATATATTCAAAATCAATTTTTTTATTCTTAAATTACAGGTCGAGGCAAGATGACAAGTGGGAACATGATCTGTTTGACAATGATGAACCACGGACCACTAGTATGGATAATGCTATTCTCATAGGCTGCTATACATTGCTACTGTTGTTGGATGCCAGTAGTTATTTTTTATTGGTTTTGACTGTTTTGTTAATGCTTGTGATTGTGAAGATCGCAAAGTTAGTGCTCAAGATCTACGCCTCAAGCTTCAAAGGAAAGGTCTTCAACCTGCATTTCAGAGTGGAAAGAGTTCTGCTCCAAACATGCGGGATCTCCGTGAAAGGCTATCAGGGACAATGACAATACAACCTACTAATGCTGATCCGCCAAAATCAAAATTTGTTAAACCGAGCAGTAAAAATGTTGGTGTTGAGGCCCCTTCTGTGCAGGTTAAAAGGCCAGCTGACCCAGCTCCTAAAAAGTCACGGAAGGTATTATTCTTGTTTTATATTAATTGATAACCAGAACTTTTGATTTACCTGCAGTCTCAGTGCATGTAATGTCCTATCATCACCTACTAACGTGCACATTTATGAATACTATTACATTTCCTGTTGAACAGGTGATTAGTATTTTGGTATTCTAGGACATTTATGCTAAAAGAACTGATATGGAATCTGTTTGAATTTCTTCCTGTTTAGCTCTTTGAGTAGGTATATTGCATAGATGGCACACTAGTGTGTGCAACAAGACTGGATGGATGTAGAGTATAAATATTGTTGAAAAATAACTAGGATTACCAACCAAGTACAGGTATACAGGGGCCATAGTTTTATACATTATATTCTTTTATATATATAAAAAATATATATTATATATTATATATTATTTATTTTTGTATATGAACCAATATTTTAACCATTTTATTGAGAAAAATTAAGTTCATCCACATTTAGTTGAGTATGATAGATAACCAAATTGATCGAACTCCTAAAATGTGATAATGTCAAAACTAGGAGACATCAATGAATCGATTATAACGGGACCTTTATCAGAGATAGTTTTGTGCATGATGAGGACTACAATGTTCTGGGAAAAATCTGGTACTACTGGTGAGATGTAATATTGCTGAAGACAACATTTGTTATAGTAGTGGCAGTGTTTGATTTTTTCTAGTGGAAGAAGGTGAAAGGTAGTATTGATTTAGTATTCAATTCAATCCACACTCTCTTGTTGCTTAAGATATATACAATATATCTTGTTCTTGTACTGTAATGGTGGATATGAATAATTATCTTCATATTTACTTCAAGATAATAGTAGAGCTTCAGATGTTAAACTGTTAATTTACTTGTCAGTGGCCATTTTATGCTCAACGATTATGTTATTTAAACTTTTTTGTTTATTTTGTAAATTTTTATTTTCTGCTATAGAGTATGTAATTTTCCTAAATATTATGTTAATGCTTGGCAAAACTAAAACAGTTGTTAACCTTTTTTACTAAATAAAGGGAAATTAAAAGATAAATTCTGGCTTTTGTTTTACAGGCTGATACTTCAATTGATGAATTTTTGCGGTCCTTGGGTCTTGAAAAGTACCTCATAACTTTTCAGGCTGAAGAAGTATGTTATATTATACATCTTTTTTACTTTTTTTTCTGCCATTAGAGAAAGTTCATTGTCTTAACTGGGTTTTAATTTGATCATCAAGGTCTAATATTTCTCTGTAAACTGTTTCTCAGGTTGATATGACTGCTCTCAATCATATGACTGACGAAGATCTCAAGGCTATGGGCATACCAATGGTACGCTTATGTGACTCATGTCAATGCCTGCTACTTGGAATGTGTCTTATACTCTCCATTTTTCATGGACTTTTTATGTGTTAAATTGACCCTATTTATGTGTCAATGTGCAATATATGCTGCACTTTGATAGTTAGGTTCATTAGATGTGTAGGTAACTGCACATTTTTAAGGGTTTCTCTTCAGATTAGTTGCTTCTTTTTTACAAGACTAGGCATTTAGCTTCCATATGATGATGTAAAGTGAATAGCTATTTTAGGAAGGTGCCCCTTGCATGTTGAGGGAGTTGAGTCATGATAGACTTAAATCAATGTGCAGCAATTCTGCAAAAGTCAATGAGTCTATGAAACACAGTATCTCTACGAAATGGAAATATGCTTAAATGGCCTCATGAAAGATAGTAATTGTTTAGGAGTGAAGTACCAGACGGATCCGTAAAAGATAGACTGTGGCTTATAGGTCCCTGAAAGAAAATTTCTTGGACATTAGTCCCTAAAGTTTTTCTCTATTCGGCAAGTTAGTCCTTCTATTACTAATTCTGTTAATCCGTGTTCACCTTCTAAGTTAATAAGTGCTTTTGTGGCAGTCTTTCTCGCTAGGTGGCATGTCTTGTCATCTAAGTTGAAGATGTCTGAAACTAAAGCGTTTTCTTTAGTTCATTTTAAATGAAAAATTGATTGAGGATGTTGAAATGCCTCTATGAAATTTTTTCAGAGCTATGTAACCCCTAAAAACTTTGGCCCCAATCGAATGGTTTAAAGGACAATGTTGCCACAAATACTAACTTGTTGAAGGGGCTGTGTATTAAGGGGAAGTCTGATGAGACTGTTAAGCATTTGAGGGAAATGGTTAGTTGTGGGATGAAGTCGGATGTGAAAGCATATGGGATTGTTGTAAATGAGTATTGCAATATTGGAAAACCAAGAGAAGCAGTGTCACTTCTGAGGGAAATGGTGGCAAGGGGTGTCAAACAATGCAGTGTTTAGAGTTCTTATGGATGAGGGGAAGATTGATGGAGTTATTATTTTGAAGCAGATGCGTCAATGGGATTCTCACCCAACTTCTTCTCTTATTGTTCCGTCAGATTGATGAAGGCCTTATTTTCTAACTCAATTAACTTATTTCAGAAACAATGCCAGCTAAGAGTGAGAAAGGGAGCCACCATGGCACCTAATTGAGGATGTGGCCTTTAGGGACTAATTTGTCCAACTGAGACAAACTTTAGGGACTAACGTGCTAGAAATTTTCTTTCTGGGACCTATCAGCTGCCACCCATATCTTTTAAGGAACTGTTTGGTACTTCACTCAATTGTTTAGGTATTCAAATTAATTCAGTAGGTTCTGGACAAGTGTCATGGGTCGAAAAAATTCTGGCTTTCACACTATGAAGGTAAAATTAGAATTTCATATTAGTAACCCACACTATGAAGGCCTACCTTTAAGATCAGCTTAGATCTTAGTTAAAATTCCAATTTTGTTTATTTTGATTAAAAATAAGCAGAAAAAAATACCTGTAATACTGAACATAAGTTTTGTTCTTAAGAATTGCTTCTATCATGGGTTTTATATTTTAATTGTTATGATATTTGTACGTTAATATGGGGGATTTGGTCCATCATTGGGTTGGAATTTCAGACATTTTTTATAATGTGTTCCTACGATAAATATTTTGCTAATATCCTGGTGATATAACTTCATTGTGCCTTACTTTATCTCAGTCAAGTATGCTCTTTTGATTTGTAATCCATTCAGTAATTCCCATCTTGATTTAGTTAAACACATTATGATTACGCTTTGTTTTTTCCAGGGACCAAGAAAGAAGATACTTTTAGCATTGGAGTCGAAAGTCTAACGTGTATCGGAAATTATTGATATTCTTAGCTGGATGAACTTGTTTATGGACGGTAGTGGGTGATGAGGATCTAAAAACCAAGTGTAATAGCATAGTTCTTTGATTATTTTCGTTTTTATTTTTTCCCTTATTTTAGACATTAATCAAGATAGTTTTGGAGTTTATTTGGTTAAACCCGTCAATATCCTGCAGCTCTTTTAATTGTACCTAGTAATTAGTGGATTTGAGAGTTCAGCTTTTGAATCAATAGGTATGGACGCGTGGATGGCGGAATATGGCCCATTTTGCAAAATTTCATGAGCATCTGCTGGATGCCTCCAGCGCGAACGGTGTAATGCTAGGATCAGAGTGGAAGAAGCTATTTTTCAATACCCTGAAATTGATACCGAAATGCAAAGTCAAGCATGGATGAACTAATTTGTTGCAAGTTATTAGTTTGTTTCATGTGATTTAAATTGTATCTCCTGTAGGATTATGTAAGGATCGATTGTGTGATATTCTCTTTACTTGAATAATTGTTTTTGCTTTATAGTTGCATTTTGAAAGACCAACACTGCCGTGAAGAAACAGCTTAAATAAATCTTATCTGCTCAATTTTAATGTAATCAGCTTATTTACTAGGTAGGTGTACTGTGGTAAAACAAAATTTAAGTCCGATACTTTATTTTTTAAACGTAAATTTCCAAAATAAAAAATAACATAACAGTTTTTATAGAAAAAAAAAAAGGTTATTAAAGTATTGTGAGTAAGGGGATAACTTAAGGAAAAATGTGTACATAAAAATAGTTATAAAATTGATATCTTCTGTATTAGTATGGATAAATTATATGCAATATCTTTCACAACTATAGTATTTTACATTTTTTTTTACCATGATTTTATATAATGTGGTAAATATGTAATTCTTATATTACTATATCACCTAATGAATAATACTAGTCTGGTATTTATTATCTTTATTTTATGTGCTAAATAGATACGTATTATGATACTACTGAAGAGAATAAATGATTGTTACCTTATTGCATCGATAGGATTGATTTGATTAGAAACTACATCCTTATTTAGTTTCACAATAAAAAGTTTATGCAATGTAAATTAATTCAAGAAATAAAAACGTAAACAGCTATAAAATAAAAGAGGTAGAGAAAATGATGATTATAATGAATTTAGAGGTTGGAGAAGAAAGATAGAAGAAAATTACATAAAAATAAATTGTTGAAGAAAATAAAATAAAATAAATCGTAAACTGCATTAAAATATTGAGTTTGAACGGACAATTCGTCATGGTGTTTGAAACTAGAAAAAATATTACCTTTACATTTGAATAAGCTATCTACGATGTTGTCATTGTCTTTTAAAATTGCATCCATGGAATAACTGCTGCTAACTATTTCTCTTTGCTTTGGTTGGGTCATTGCTAGTAACTACTTTCAATCACCTGCTTCAAAATCACATTTGTTGAAGAACATTTTCTACAAATCAAACTCATACTTTCTAAGTATTTTATTTTAAGTGATTTCCTTGATTGAATGAAAAACAAACTTCGATCTTCAAGAGCCTTTTTCTTCAAACATTTCGATCACAAAATTAAAACAAACTCCAGCTTTTAAAAAACTTATTTCAGTTACCCAATTTTTAAAAAAAACTTCGATCAAATGGTTTAAAAAGACATCTTACCAACATACACATTAAACTTTGTGATTTATCCCTCATGCTAATGTATTGGATCAAGCAATAAAATTAGTAGTCTCAATTTAATTCACAAAATTAACATAGGCATTTTAAGACTTAAAATTTTATTCTCAAACCATTGAATTCATAATCTCTAACTTCTTTTATCTAATTCTTTTTTCAACGATTTAATTAGTCATCTTTCCTGATCTTTGCAAGAAAGGGAAAGTGAGTTTATTTTATTAGTTTATAACATTTTTATTAATTGACTACAAAATTTATAATTCATAGTGTTTTGATAAAAAAAAAAAAAAATCAATTCAAGAGACAATTTGAAACAAAATCTTGTAAAAAGGAATAATTTTTTTTTTAATAGACGCTTATATATACACAGATAAATAGTAAATAATATAAACTTTTTACTAAGTTTAAAGATATTGTACTAACATAATAAAGTCAATCATAAATATTTGTGTAACTAGATAAATTTATTATACAAATTTATTTGTTAGGATGAAATTTTAATTTTATTTTTTTTTTACCATATTTTTCTCTTTCATTCATTCCATACTCAAGTCATTTTCATTAGTCTTGCAATGACTCAACTTGTTACATGCATGATCAATATGTTAGATTCATGGGCTCAATATTTTACACACCCTTCCTCAAAAACAAAATGTTGAAAAACCTCAGCTTTAATATTAAAGCTTAAAAATTGGGCATACAAGAAGAAGAAACAAATGCAAGAAGGTCGATGATTAATAGATTAAAAAGACAAATCCAAAATTCAATTCAAGAGAAATTATTAGGCTCCATCTATTCTGTAGTCCTAACCAATCTTTATGACATACATGTTTAAGTTTTTCTATTTAAGATAATATAATTAGTGAATATTTAATTACTTGTGATAAAGTTTGGTCAGGATCATGAATAACTTGAAATCCACAACAACCAGGTGATTTTTCTAATTTAAGATTAACGACAATAAGAAAAATATCAGTGATGTTCAATCTATAAAACAAGTTGCATTAGTTTCCATGCTTAACATTTAACACTGTATATAAATGTTTTTGTCTTTGGCTATCCAGTTTTCAAACTAATTGTGGACTATGATGACTCAAACTTAATTATGAGTAGTACTTAACAGTCCAAAGAAAGGGTTTGTCATTGCAGAATTTAAGACAAAACCAGCTGAATTCAGCAGTGCCATGTCAACCTTTTCTTGAGGAAGATGCAAGAAATCACCGGTTCTCTCAAAACCACATAGCTCAAGAAACTCTACACCTCCATTTAAACTTCCAACTCTATCCTGTTAAAAAACATGTAGAAAAGAATATACCCGATAAAAAAGACTTTGATTTCTATATACTATCAGTATAACTTTTTGTAATATTTTCAACCAATAAAATATCACTTTAAATGTGAATTTGAAAGTAACTATTAGAGTAAATTATAGCAGCAACCCCTGAAGTTTGTTGGAATTACATTGCACTCTTTTTTCTAACTGTATTAAGTATAGATACTAAGCATATCACATATTCACCTCTCTCGTGTTAAATTTATTACACAATCTCCCTCTATTATTAAAGCTATTGCACATGCATATATGTATTATGTGTAATACCGTTTGAAAAGGTGGTGAAAGTGTTATAACATTAATGAAGTAAGGAGGTTTGTGTATGATCAAACAAAAGAAGGGGTGCATAGTAATTACAGTAAATTTCTGGAAGTGTTGCTGTGATTGTTTCTAATTATTATAAAAAAAATCTTAGTAAACATGTCAATAAATTATTGGATGATAGTATAAAAAAATTGGCTAGCAACGTATCCACCAAAAGTATTATGATTTCCTCACCTAAATGAGAATGGTGGGTTTCTCAAAAGATCATAGTGATCAAAATAAGAAAATAAAATTTCCAATGACCAATTCAAAAAGAGTCCAATGCAGGAGAATCAATCCTACAAAGTTCATGTTCACTGAGTGAAGGACTTGTCAGTATGAGATATGTTCTTAATGAATCTTCAAGAGTGTATCTAGTATATACCCTGAATCTTTAACTTTTTGAACCTACCACTCAATAAAATATGTTTTGTTTAGAAAAAAAACATGTCTTAATTACCAGGAATAAAGGGTTACTCAGTCGTATTTTCCTGTACTTTTCCTCCTTTGGATTCTTGACAACATTTCCGATATAGATTAGTAGTGTTTGAAAGGCTCTGCTGACTCTGGCGTCCTCACCCTAAACAAAATTGTATAATTGACATAAAATAAAGAAGGAAAATGTAAAAACTATTGAAAAAAGAATCATCTCTATCAGAAAATTAAGGTGGTAATTCTCATCTATATCAGAAAATTAAGTTAGTAATTCTATTAATTTTGGAAAGGAAAATACAATACTTCCTGTCATTATTTTGAGTGATGATCTCATGTGTTATGATAAAATGTACTGACTTATAAAACTTGCTCAAAGACAGGGCATAATCAAGTCAAGAGTTGAGTTTGGTAAATGTAACCATGCTTATAAACGTAGATCATCTCATAGAATGAGCCTCTAACTACGTTTTTAGATCAAACATTAGTAGAATGCATCATGGAAAGAAGATATGAGTGTTTCACCTGATGGTTACGCTTGAGATTCCTGAGACATTCTCTTAACTGCTCGACTTTTTTAGTTGTATAAACAGGATTTGACTTCTGCAGTTTGAATTAAAGTAAAGCTATCTAAATGTTGATAAATTGGCACCACTATAACAGGGTGAAAACAGTTATTTAAAAATAAATTATGTATCAGATTGGGAAACTAAAGCAAGGAACTACGCATTCATTGTGTAGTAAAATAGATCTTAATCATACCATTTCTTGTTTCTGAATAGCAGATGATCTGATGGTAGCTTGGCCTTCTAAAGGAAATCCTTGTTTAAATTTTCTATTTAACTGTAAAGTTATACAAATATGCAGTCATTTTAGCAATCACAAGTGCCAAGATAGACATATGTAGAAGAAAATTTGACTGCAACCCTTTTCCACTGAACATGGTACTTTATTTTGAAGTTCCTTTATGTGAAAATGTTAAAGAATGAAGGAAGTTTATCATATTATGCGGTGTATTATGTAAAATGTATTGGAAACACTACATGCTCTTCTTCACATGCTTTGATAGATACTAGTAATTAAGAAAAAGATCACAAAAATTGAATCCGGTTCTATCCAACATGCTTATATCTATGAGTAAAAATTGTTATCAAATCCTCTAAGAACTAGATTAAAATACTACTTCTGAGTGGACAAATTGCAAGCACTACCACTGCAACCCTTGAACTGAAATGCTGCAAATTTTCTTCCGTGAACAATTTTGAACAATGTCTAGTTGTAAACCCTGAAAAGTTGCAATATTCATATTTTCTTCCCCCTTATTTCTCATAAGTCACAACACAAACAATTCCTTCTTATTTATAAATTACTGGAACTTAGAAAATTTGCGACAGGAAACTAACTTATTGGCAAAATAGAAATTTGGACAAACTTAATCAGCTACTTTGTAGAAAGATAGTCTTCAAAAGTTGTTTGGTAACAGCCACTAGATGATGTTCCAGTACTGTTATTTTCATTATCAACCACTAACCTGCTATATTTCTGTCATTAAAGAAAATCCATTTCTGAAACTGGTTGTCATTTCCTCAAGAATGACAAACCATTTTCTTAAAATGGATGACACCTTATTTCTGTTTATCTTCCTTCTAATTGTTGTAGTTTTACGTAAAATAACAAAATATAATTTTACAAAAGGACATCACTTGTTTGTCCATCTGTCATTAATTTTATAGTCTCTTGGAATTTATATTTACAATCTCCTTAAAATCAATGCAAATATAAGGTATGACCGTTCTACTTGTGTCTGTTAACTGACATACTACACAATGAAAACATATTTTAGCCTACACATATGCAGTAATGACTGCAGCAGAGTCTAGAGATCATTATGATGATGAAATTTGTGAAACCCAACATAGTTTATGAAAATTGACCCACACCCATAGGATATTTTAAAAAATTAGTGTTATACCTTATCCTGCTCTAGTTTCTGTAGAACTCTCTCTCTAGCTCTTTTCTCTTCTTCTTTTTCCGCTTTTCTCAGGGATAAATTCCTGATTATATGATAGGACAATGTAAGTTGGATAACTAGTCTCCTTATAGAAAAGAAATGAAGCAACTATGAACATTAAGATACCGTTTTCTTTCATTTTCTTCAGCAAATCGCTTTGCTTCAAGGAGTCTCTTACCCGCTTGAATCCTCTCCTGCATTCAAAGCTATAAAAAGGTTATAAAAATCTATGCTGGCAGTTTGGATGTCTAACTTCCAGAGATAAACCAATAAAATTTCAACTACCTTTATGATTAGGGAAACCAATCTGTTCGGAGGCTAGAAATTCTTTTAGATACAATTCGCTGAGTGTTAAAACAGATGCAGGAACTAACTATTATTTTTAGGCCAAATGGAATGATTTATTTTAATCAACATTAGAATTTGAAATCTATAGGGATGATATCCAAAAGTGTGAGGATTGATTGACTTATTATTGGCGGAATTCATCCTCGTCAATATTTTCATAGGAAAGTTTCATCACTTAAATTGCAACTTGTTATAGTATGTTTATTGACTACGCTAAAATTACAGAAAAGAAATATGTTTCTGCTTTGAAGTCAAAAAATCACATTATTATTCGGGAATTATCAGATGAGATGGTATTGTCTGAACTGTTTGTTGCAGGAACATTGATTGAATTACCTCCTCAGTCTTGGACAGACTACAAGAACTTAATGAATCACCAAAACAATCATACATACGTCTCTTCAAGAAGTTATAGTCCATCATGATTGAAGAGAAAAAGATATTGCAGGACAATGCATAAAAGGTGAAAGAGCTAGTCACTAAAGTAAATCTTATGGATACATTTGGACTTAAAAATTTAACATGCAGCCATAGATTTAGAACTTCCGCAATTGTCAAGGCATAAGCATGACTACAAAGCGCTACATACTTAGATACCAGCAAAAGGAAAATAACTGCTGTGTTTGTGGAAAACCAAGACACCTGTTTCTCATATCAGATACAGGAAAAGAAGCAACCAACTAGTCGCTGCCAAAGTCAGCCTAGTCAAGACAGATGATGTAATTGTGGCAAGTGTTTCCAAGATCAATCTTGTGGTGGAGCAGAAATCACATGTTTATCATTACATCTTTCATTGCTACATATTATTTAGAAAGTTTATATTAACATCCACAAATTGGATAGAACTCGTGCTGAAAAATTACTTTCATCTTCACTCATATACAAGACTTCATGAAACAAAAGGGTCATTACATATTGCTTTTGAAACAAATGATGTTTCGGGTTAAATATATGTTATACTTCAACAGATATTGCACTGTTTTACGAGAAATTAAGCATCTTAAGATAGGAACTCCCAAAGGGAATATAGCACACATAAGAATGTTCATGATTTTAAGATTGGAAAAAATATCTCTATATGAGGGAAGAATAAGTAGTGTAGGTAGGCAAGAATTAGAAAGAAAGGGAATGTGTTTGGCTAAAGGTTTAGTGCATCTCCTGAGTTATATTTGTCTTTTAATTTCTGCAATCGTCTGCTCTTGTAAGGAGCTAGTCTCCGTTGCTAATATCACTAAAAAAAAGTTTCTATCATAATTCATATATATTTATGTTGCATAATCCAGGACACTGGAAATTGCACCATTTGATTTACATGTTTATCTTGTTTGCAGTTTCTGTCCACTGCAATGTAGCGGGTACAAAGCAAAAGCTAGAAATAAGCAGCTACTATATTTGAAAAAATATGAAATTATTATACCTTCTCCCTTTCTCTCTCCAATCTTTTCTCTTCCTCCTCTTTCCTCTTACGCTCTTGTTCCCTGCAACAACGAAATACTAGTAAAAAAGGGAAGTAGCCAGAAGAAACACAGAAACCTTAGCTGGAAGCTTCAGATTATCATGCATCATATGAAATAATTATTATCGTTAGTTTCAACATTTGTTAGACAATTTCAACATGTTAAAAAGAAACAAATGCTCACTTGATACAAAGAACAAAATCTAACAACTTCTATAAAAATAGTGATCAAGGTCATAAAACCTTAAATTCTGTGCTTTGATTCTTATTTCTTCTGAGATAGGAGGGAATGACTCGGTGGACTCTATATCAATGTCTACATCTACCTGTAGAAATGTAAACAATTGAATAAAGTTAAACCATAGATTTCAATTGCAACTCCAATCACAATTATGGTTGTCATGAATATCTTCCAAACCACTATAAAGACAATCTCAATATCCTGGTTGCAACATTGTGTAGGTTGATAATCAGTCCTTGACTTGGAAAGCTAATTTAGATGAAACTAGGACATTGCATAAATATTTCTTTGCTTAAAACTAGGTTTACATTCAACAAGAAACTTCAGACACTCCCAGGTCATCACCTTAAATGTAACTTTAATTTAAACAATATGTATGTATCTGTTTATTAGGAACATAACAACCAATGTAAATTTTATTACACAACCAGGCATGATACCACATCCTAATCATTTATGAATGCATGTGAGGAGCAGACGACCCTAATCATTTTAGGGATTAAAAACATATTTTTTAAAATTTGAAGACCTAAAATGGTTTTTTTTTTAAATCTAAGAGAACAAAAACGGATTCATTTCCAATTTTAGGGATTAAAAAGGTAACTAAGCAAAAATATAATAATAAATAGTGCTAAGGAAAAATTGGGGTATGATATAATACCAATGGCATCTCATCAATATCAATGTCATTCTCATGATCAACGATCCAATTTATAGCATCCTCTATGCTGGTATTGCCTGGTAAAGCAAACATCTGTATTAAACGAAATATATACATGAATAGCAAAATACCAAATCCTAAAGAACTTGAGTGAAAACATAATACACAATTTTTATTGATAGAAATAATGTTGCCAAACTTTGAAAACTATCTGTGTTGCACTGAAATGGAGTAATTACATGATAAAATTGTTCAGTGTTATACAATACACGTGAATATTGGAACTTTGAATTCAAAACTATAAAACTAACTCGAGCCAGAAGGTATCTGGAGCCTTGAAACTACAAAAGCTTCTTGAATCTTCTGACTAAGTTTTTCTCCTTTACAGTTTATAATGTGTAGCCAAATATTCATACAGACAAGTGCATTGAACAGAAATGTGTATATACATGTGCTTTGGAGTTCATGTTATTTTAGTTTCCGCAATTGCAACTGTTCCAGACATGCCAAGGTAAGGGTTTAAAAAGCACTAAAAGATCGTTAGATTACAGAAAATTTAGTGAAAACAATTTTTTTTTTATCGACCAACCTTATGTTCTATTGTAAGTTGTAACTCACCTTTATACGGCCTCAAGCACATGCAATTGTAAGGTACCTAATAGGGAAACCAACTTGTCTATAGAACAGAAAATTGTCATCTTCAGTCAAGGCACTAACTTTATCTTAGAAGAACAAACCTAAAGTGAATTTACATAGTACAATGTTCTACATGAGTTGAAAATAAAGTTTAAGATTGATGATCTTCAGGTATCCCTTCTAACATTTTCCTCTCAGTAAGGAATAAAATAATCTGTAGAACAATACTACGTAACTTCTTGTTGATTAAGGTTTAAACAAGGCATATTCAAACTAAAGGTAAACCAACCAAACCACCTTGCATTTCAATCTACATATCTTAATTTATTTATTTATATATAATGAATCAACAGACCAGAATAATGAAGTGCTCTGGTTGCCCGTGTCTTTGGAAATCCCATTTCTTCGAGGTCTTCAAGCAACTTTTCATTCACTTTTGGAAAAGCCATTTTTATAAAATAAGATGATAGACTGCAAAGGAAAAAAAAAAGTCATTCCTCGAAAAATCTATTAGTGCTTAGCTTGTTTCTTATTAAGACCCCAAGATCATGAGTAACAGTGTGTTGAACGAATAAGAACAAAACACAATCACTTCTCAATAAATTTATTCTAGATAAAGAAAATGCAAGCCACTCTCAACCAACATACGAATTCCTGGATACATGGTTTTAATTTGTGGGTTATTGTCGTGGCTCCCATGTGGTTATCAAATTGTACATAATTGTAGACGAATGTGATTGATGCAGCTGCAATTATAATTGCCATAGGATTGCAAAGACCTTTAAAACCATGAATATGTTCGAACAAACTTCTATAAACATTTCTAAAACAGAAAAAAAAAAAATCGGATTTTAACAAAGTTGTATGAGAATTTCTACAAAAACTTATCAAAAACCAAAATTTCAAAGGAATATCATTTTCAGTGAACTACAATGAATGAAAGAAAATTGGTAAATGAAGGAAGGATTCAAAATCATGCGGAAAATCCTGCAAACTGAACACTGACTTGTGACACTATGCAATATCTAAATGAAAATAAAATGCGGCATTCAAGTTTCAGGCTTGAATACCGTTTTCAGCAGGGTGTTTGGTGGTGATGAGAAGGCAACTAAGAAAGCCCAGAAATGGTATAAATCTGGTTACAACTCTTCCAGTAATTTCAAGTCCAGGCAAAACCCACCAAGCAAGCAACTACACCATTGAAACACAATGGAAGAAGATTCTTTTCCTCTTTTATTTTGCTTGTTTACTAGGAAAAGAACTTTGTGCCATGCATTGTATTGAAGCACCCCTTCCAGAAGTAGCTAGAGTGTCAAGAATAAACATTCCAAAGTTCTTGGAGCAGACCGTCACTTACAAGAAGCTCCAATCAAAGCAATTGTCGATTAAGCAGAAATTAAAATAATTTATTTGGTTATAATTCTTTTAGCTTATATTTGGATGAAGAGCGGAGAGATTTATAGGGTAATTATTATTTTTAATGAATTTAAAATTTCTTAGGATAAATTAAGTTGTTTGGTTAGAATATTTGTTGGTCATTTTTATAGAGGATCCTATTATACCCGTATAACTTTTATGAAATGTTACATCATTAAATATTTTTGATTGATCACATGTTTCAAAACTTGTCTTATTGAAATTTCTTTTCAAATATTTAATATATACAAAAGCGATTATTGTTTTAAGTTTTTAGTATTATGAGAATTATTGTTTATGTATTACAGCTAGCTTATAAGATATAAGAAGTTTTTTAAATATTGATTTTGAAGTATTTTCTTTTTAAGAGTTAAAAATTGAACAATTTTTTTTTTAATTATGATAACCCAACTTAATCTAGTTAAATTGTTAAAATATATAAACTCATCTTAAATCAATGATTTTTAATTGAATTAGAATGGAATTAAATTTAATCTGCTCTCTTATCCTAAGAGATAAATGTTAAGAAAAGAAAAGGAGAGAAATATTTAAGTAAATGTAACTTTATATATATATATATATATATATATATATATATATATACCGGTAGTAATGGGGTTAATGGTGATACAACTTTACAACTTGTATCAAATTAGTATTAAATAATATAATTTAGTGACAAATTGGAACTTAGATATTACAAATTAATAGCAAAATGATCTTATAAAACTTGAAAACGTACGTAAATTGTAGTATTTTTAAATATTCAACGACTAAATAAAAAATTTCGTTTTGTCGAAACTTAATCAATACCAAATTTACATATTGAGAACAAAAATGGGCATTTATCCATTAATAATGACAAAAGAATTAAAGATTGAAATAGAGCAGTAGGCCCGATCCATGTCACACACCACCCAATGACCCATGCACACATCCCATTCAGAGACACTTCGAGAAAGCACCACAGTAAGAGTAAATTCTGGAAAATGAAACGATTGGAAAACGCATAGACACAATCATCAGCGACCATTGTATCACAGCCTAAACCATACTTCAAAACAAAACAGAAGAGTGGCCTCTGATTCTCTTGCATAATAGTCACAAACACTGTTTGTTTTTCCCATTGCTTCACTCATGTCAGGGAAGAAACCCAGAGAGATAAACATAAAGCTGCTATGTCCTTCCCTCTCGAAGGTGGCTCAAGTGGTGGCGTGGGAGGACCAGAGAATCGACTTGGGCTCCATTTCGTGGGCCTTCGGACTGGACCCATCAACGCTGAGGCTCAACGGTCACTTCATCAGCAGAGGGGCAGACCTCATCGCTTCCTCCATCACTTGGAACTCTCTTCTCTCTTTCTTCTCCTCCAAAGGATTGTCCACTGGCAAAGACCAATGTGACGCTCTTGTCGTCACTGGCAAGCTATGCAAAGTTGGACTCAAAAGTATGTCTCTTTTCTTACCTTTTTCTTTTTTCTAAAATTTGAAAGTTTTACTGTTGATCGATATTGTTAGTGAAGCAATTGAAAGAGAAAATCTTTCTGTTATTTTTTAATAGGTTATTGGTATATGTTGTTGACATTGGATGATCAGATATTTTATTCCAATTTATTTTGGATTACATTTTTATTTGAATGTTGGTCATTTAATTATCCGAGATGCTATTTGTTACCGGAGAGGAGGCTACAATAGTGACAATACTCTTTTGTCCTCGTCTTATTTTAGTTTTAGATGTTTTCCGAAATTTAAAAACTTTCACTCTAAAACTTTTTAAAGAGATATTACATCAGTTAAACATTTGTCACAACCGTCTTTCTTAATCCTACCAGTTTACTCTAATCTACTTAGTTATAAATTAATTTCATTTGTGATATTGTGATTGTTTCAGAAGAGTTTTTTTTAATCAGAAAATTGTGATGATTCCAATTTGATATAAATCTTTTATTCTCCTTCCATGAAATAAAATAAGAAAATTACCATGCACTAACGATATAAAGCAGATTTATACTGTTAGCTAATCACTGATAAATTATTCACTACGATAGAAAGAAGGTTTACTCTGTCGTCCCATCACTGATAAGCTAAGCACTATGATATACAGAAGTTTTTCAATGACTATTGTAAAAATTATACCGATACTGATGTCTGATGGTTGACAAAGTAAAATTTTACAGTGACATTGAATAGGCATTAAAATAAAATGAAAATATATGTAAGCTATGACATTATTTATTGGTAATTTCATATTGTCTGCGGTATGTTAAGGTGTTATTTTGTTTGCTGCATTGTTTTGGCTAAAATTGAAGTCATTTCCTATGTTCAGTTCTTTAAATAGTGTTTGCATGGTTGCTGAGACAAAAAAAGAAACTTACATGGGAGGATAACAGAGAATTTCAGCAGCAGCTCTTCTTGCTTTTCTTTCCTATTCAATCTTGAGATATTTCCATTTTTCCTATTATTGGATAAGATATCTTCCGGAGCAATTGCAATGCAACCATAACTGTTTCTAGGAGCTAAAACCTTTAGAGTAAACTGGGAAAGAAAGTGAGGAGCAGTGAGTACCACTGAAGGTGGATTAGTATAATTGTATTTTGCTTCAATGACTTTGTCGAGCCGTGCCTAACATCTCAGAAATGTCATATAATTCCCAAAAGGTTTGGACTGTTAAGTTCTTCAAAATCATTCCACTCTAAGAGCAGGTTGGATATGAGGAAAGATGAACGATGTGATCACTAAAGGTATTATAATTGGAGTTTTATATAGGTTCCTGGCATGTCTCAATATTTGCCCGGACATGGATTCCATAACGTCCCACTACATAGTCAATGATATTTTTCCATTGGTAGTAATAGTGTGCTGATAATCATCTTTTCTGCTACTTATATTTTCCAAATAGGATGTGTGCTTTTGTTTATTATTAAGAAGAATGCACTTTCCTAGTTACATATTTTCTCCTCACCTAATTATAGTTGTGATCGTGCAGGAGGACGTGACTCACTACATTTTCAAAATGGGATTGGCAAGATGATGGAAAATGAGAATGTTGATAACAGTAAAGGAATTCAACTGGAAGCTGACAACTTGCTCAAGAATAAAAAGTTGAAAGAGAGCAACTCAGGTACACATTTCAGTTCGATGATTATAAATAACATTTTACGATTGTGTTACCATATGTTTCTTCAAGCTTGTGGCATTCAGAGCTACCCTACAAGTTTTTAAGCATTTAAAGTTATCTGATGAAAAGATAAAGAAATATTTTGCACTTTTGAAGTAGTCATTCTGTGTGAAGGAATTTTTAACCATATTTTTCTATGCTCTTTTTAGATGGCGAGATTCTGAATGGCCAAAGCTGCAAAAGAAAACCACTATTGGAAGATGTCAACCTATTCAAGAAGCTAAAAATAAATGAGGACAAGTCAGGCAAGTTCATCATTCATTACAATTTCTTCACCAAAGTAGCTAAACTTGCTCTTGGTTATGCGGAACTATACCAACTCAAGTCTTCCCCCTTCCCTTCCTAATAAAAATCTCTTACCTGTCTACAACTGCCGCAAAACTAACATTTAATTGACTCTTTACAGATATTCGAGATAAAGTTGATGACGTCTCTGGCAGCATAGCACGCAACCAGTTTACGTGTAGCTATGCAAGTAAGAATCTGAAGCGGATAAGAGAAGACGAGGCAATTGTGACAGCTAACTACAAAAGGATTAGATAAATTCCCTCTCATTGGGGAAAAAGAGGAGAAAGCCTAGTGCACTATTTGACATTTTGTTGTTACTTACCGTTTGTCTTCATTTTTGCTCTTTTTGGCAAATAATAACTGTAAATTTGTTTATCCGTATGATATCGTGTGAAAATATTAAAGTGATAACGGAGTCTATTGAGCCAGTGCTTCAGAGGATGAAAAGATTAAACCATTGCACTTTCGACTGCTAGGAAAATCAATTTTCTAGCTGAAGCATTGGGAATAAATGATTGGCTACTTAATCTCTTTCAAAAGTTACATAAACCAAAAGTTTAATATCCGTAACTTGGATAAACAAAAAAACTTAAAATGTACCGAGAGTAAGTGCACAGACTCTGAAGTCGGCAGGTCCAATACCCTAGCGTTTTGATTCATCTGGGATATATGAAAATGATACTCAGTCTAATTGTTTATTTTGAAGAGTTGAGCAAAGCAATAGTAAGTTTTCATGCCACGCGAACGAGATAGGCGTTCAATGTACGAGGGTATAAAGGACTCTCGCATTCACTAGGTTATTTTGAACTTCATTTTCATCAAAAGACTAATAATACTTTTTAATTGGCTTGCTAGATCAGGAAAACATGCTCTCTTTATCACTGGAAATAACAACGGCAAGATTATAGTTATAAAATATGTTCAATGTACGGCAAAGGACTACAAGGTTTTATTTCTAACTTTTTTACATAGGAAATTATGACAAAAGATGGGATTATCCCATCAGTCAGGCCGACCTAAGGAAGCAATATCCACTAATGTTAACACTTACCAACCATAATAAAACTCAAAACCTAGACCACATCGTTAAGAGCCTTTCCAATGACCAATCATCAGATATACAAGTTTTCTAGTGTGAAAAAGGGTGTTGCAAATTTTATTACTTTAAAACCAGTGGAAAATCATGTGAACAAATTCTCTTTTTTATATAATCAATCAATTTGCTCGTGTACATTGTTTTGATCAACAAAAACAGATATGAACGCAAGTACACCGGGCAGTGGAAGTAAGGTTTGTATTGTACAAAAAATATATGCAATCAGAATATAGTACACGGAAAACTACCGGGTTGGAAGATATCATTGTGAGTAGTATTGCCATGCAATGGCAATTCCTGCAACCAGTAGTACTCTGAGAATCAATTTTGGACTAACAAAGGAGGAGGAGGAGGAGGAGGAGGATGTTGAAGGGGATGGAGTTGATTCCAATGGTCTGCCTCTAAGCTTGGCAGATAATTTAGTTAATATTTGACGAAGGAACACAGCTTTGTTTTCATCTACAGGTAGAAAAATAAGAAACATTAGCAATTGAAAATGAATATTTAACCAAAAGAATGGGAGAGACGGGCCAAAAATATATAACACTAGGTCTGCAGACAATAATGTATTATATAAAGTATAAGTTACTCTTACAGATCAAAATTTAGATTAAACCCTCCACACAAACTTAAACATACATATCAGATATATACCCATTAGTTTGGTTGGAAATAAGACATGTAGCCTATTAATCTTGTCATTTGTGAGAAAATTGGGGCTTTTGGGCATTGGGAGATCCAGACTTCTGATGTCCTACAACTTAGGCACCAGGTTTCTATCAATATAATAATTAGACATGCACATTCATATTCATGGAACCAAAAAGCACAAGTAGATAATAATCTACCAATATGATTCATTTTTTTAGTTTGCCATTGGATTTGCAATCATAAATACCACAAAAGGTACTAGGCAACAATCTGGAAAACTGAAACAGAGAGCAAGGGGTAGTTTAAAAGGTGAGGATGCTTTCTTTTTTACGCCTATCAAGGTAGGACTTCTTTATTAATTACAAAAGCACCACGCTTGGGGAATACTCATTGTTACAAAATTGATTTACTTCAGGATGGAGCAAGAACAGAGGTCTACCTTTGTTTTTCAAAAGTCTTTCCTCCTCTCCAACCCGCCTTCGGAGAACATTTAGCAAAGATCCAAAATACAAAGCAAAAACTGTGCACGTAATTGTGATGACATTGTATGGCATACTGAAATCAGGAGTCGTCAAGGGTACAAGTAAAACTTCTGTGTAAGAGAGAACAGGACTCTTTTCCTGCATTATAGATCCAGATAGTTAGAAGCATGACCAAGGAATATTATACATAAGGTGTCATGAGCAGAAAGAGTGCAGATTCAAATAACCTGTAATTTAGACAACAGCGGTGACATGCTTTGAGATTTATCATAAAATTGCAAACCAGCATGGAAGTCAGGAAACCTTATTATTGCGGATGGAATGTCATATCCTTGATTAGCATCTGGAGGGTATTCATCAATGTGCAAAAAGCCCTATGAAGACCAACAAAAGCAAGAAAAATTCATTTCGATATGAAGAAACCATTCCTATTCATCCATCTTAAAATGATCTTAAGTGAACATATCACATAAGGTAGCTTCCCATGAAAAAACAAAACAAGTATCACTTTTATGCCTGGGCGACATATACTTAACTGTATGCTATAAAATAGAAAGGGTTAAGTGGGTTTATATTTAACCGTCCTGTCCAATTTAAGGGAAGCCCATGAGGTAAATGGGCAGTTCACCTTTTACTCAAGTAGCGCCAGGTTAGGAATGGCCCGGCTCACTTCCATCACTAATTTTAAAAGGTTATAAATACAAACCAAATTGATATTTCATTAATTCTTCCTCCTGCTTCAATATAGTATTAACAATACTCTAACTTTTATACTCTCTCCGTTCCACAATGACTGCAGTTTAAAGTTATTGCACACTTATTTAGAACAACAATAAACAAACCACTTTTTGGAACAATTTTACTGAAATAGCCTCACTCTTTCCATAAATGTATTAATTTGAATAAGGAGAAAGTAATTAATTTTAGGACATACTGTGAAGAAAAAAAGTTAACGTTTTATTGAGAACATCAGTCAATTTGGAACTTTTTTTATAAGGCTAAAATTGCAGTCAATTTGGAACGGAGAAAAGAATAATATAATAAGTTCCTTATTAAGATTTTGAGGTGGCTTACAGACACTAACTTACACAGTTTGATGTCAATAAGAAAAAGTTAGGCAAATATTGAAATGAAAAAAAGAAATACAAATTGTAAGTAAGAATTTGAGCAAACCTTGTCAAACTCTATACTCAATACAGCTGACTTCATTTCACAAGGAAACTGGAGGACTAGCTCCATCATCCCAGGCGATACTTTGTCTTCAGAAGGCGAAACCCGCATTTTCTCAACAAAATCTGTGAGTACTTGAGGCCTTTCATCAACTAATAACTGCAAAGTATGATAATATACTTTAACATACCAAGGCACAACTTGGAGAACATTAACTTGCAACTTACAACTCTCTTCAATATTATTGGCTACAAGTCGCTGGGTCATTTCTGTTGATTTCAAGGATATTGCAATAGCACCCCTTTCATTTCCACTTCCCATCAAAAATCTGCTAGCATATAGAGGTGCATGTGGGCTGGACCAAACAATTGGATGCTCCCACGTTAGGCCTAAATCAAATTGTTCAGTATCCTTGTAATCTTTGATTGGATATTCATACAGAATTGAGGAGCTCTTTCCCAGTTCTGTATGCACCCTTTCGGGTGTAACAGATAATTCAAAGCCACTATTCCTTCTAAAATCTTCAGGACCTGTGTCATTAGTAGCAAATTGAGCAGTACTCTTCTGGAAAGTCTCAAGTTGAGCAACTAGACCTCTATCAGCAAGAAGGTAAACATTACTCAACTTGGCAAGAACACATCTTCCACTGATTTTTCTTCCAAATATTGAACTCAGGGACCAACTTGGTTGAATTTTTGTTTCGCTGACGTGGTTCATACCAGCATTCTGATCATTAGGCTGGAGTACGACTGTAAGTGTTTGTTCTAGAATAATTCCTGATCTTGACCCATCTGAAGCAGCTGAGGACATTGTCAAATGCAATCGTTGGGAGTGGTAAAAGCTTCTGTAAATAGATGGTCTATCCATTAAGGAAGAGAGTCCAGCTTTATCTCGACAGGGAAGGAGTTTCAACCACGGGGTAAGATTCTCAGTGCAGACAGCTTCACGTGGAAGTGTACCATATCTTAAACTGCCCAAAGCTGATTGAAATGCCCATTCAGGTGCAGAATAAGCTGTAGAAGACTCCAGGAAGTTAATTGAAGTACAAAAGAGGCCAGATAGTGAATGGGTTAAATTTCTCCAAGAAGCCTCAACCTGATGCAGAGGGACATCAAAAACTGCCCACAGTTCAACTCCTGGAGGCTTTGCATTGTGACTTGAAATTGGATCAAATCCACCCCATCTTTCATAGTTCCATCGACCTTGTGTAAAAGATAACTCCATTGCTTTAATATGAAACTTCTGAACCTGTCCATTAAACACTAATCCACATATTACTTAGTGTATTCAGGAAAAACTTTATATTTAAAAGCAATCAGAATGTAACAAACTTATACAATGTTGGTGCTACAAGAATAAAACTACAAAAAGTAGCAAAAACAAAAAGTGTAAGCAAGGAAGACTTAACTATAGAAACAGTGAAACCCAGAAGGTCCATTAGTATTTGATCTGATATAGAGGTTTTCCTTAAAAAACTTTATTGAAGCTAAAGGCTCCGGTTCTTAATTCTTATTGTGAATAATAATATACATGTTAGGACCATAATTAGTTTCCTTCAGCAACACATTTTTTATGAGGAATAAAATGCAATAGAAGAAAATATACCAACGAAAACCTGAATGGCATAGATGAAAATTGAAAAGCATATCAATGCTTCATTTAATGATCATATATGTAAAAATAATGACCAAAACTCAAATCTACAAACTTAAACTTTTTCCTTATTTGATCAATTGGAGGATACTGGATATAGAACAATGCGGTGCAATGAAAGAAACATTAAAATAATGAAACATGTGTTTTACATCAGAAGAACATATTAAAACTAACTATTGAAGCACATAGAATGTGTTTTATAAAACATATATTCTATATCAAACAAAAAAGTCAATTCACACACAAATGTCAAGTTACATCAGTACAATGTGCGCTATAGTGACTGACTGCATGGAATAAGTCTCATTTCCTATTTTGCTTGTCTACCTCCCTTCCTGTGAATATTTATTCTTAAAAAATAAAAAAAGATACCAATAATCACAACATGCAGCAGCGGAACAGCCATATTTGCTTCCCTGAACATAAATGAACACCAGCCATGTATGAACAATAACCAAATGCATTCTTCCAAACTCAGCACCCACTCTTCTGCATTCTATGAAAAACCGTTTTACTTAAAAACAGATTTCTTAGAAACCAACAATCATGTTTACTTGTTCAGCAAACAAGTAAGAAAAATGTGTTCATCTCTCTAAATTTAGCACTAACGAAAATGTCCCCACACATCTCATCTACTCAACCAAAGGTTATCAACTCCTCACACCAGACCTCAATTTATTTTGTTCAAAAGAGGTTGCTTTGCATCTACATTATTTAGAAAATTTTAACGACATCACTCACTGAAAAGGCACCAAAATCGAGGCATGTAAAGAATTATAACCCATTCATACGATTTCATTCACAAAATCACAAAAAAAAAAAAAAAGAGAAAGCACTGACCAGCTGAGAAATAGATTTGGGGAAGAGGTGGTGGTGACGAGCGAACGAATCGGCTGCGACAGGAGCTTCGTTTTGGAAGTGGAAATGCGCGAGAACCTTGCGATCGGGTAAGGGCTTCAGCAGCAACTCCTCCGAAAACTCTTCTTGTTGAGCTGATGCGGATAAAACCAGAAAGAGGAGAAGAAGAAGACGAAGAAGAGAGAGAGGGAAAGTGGATTGGGGAGGAAGAGCCATTTATTGTGTCGCTTCGGTGCGTTTGGAAATGCGCAGTGAGTGAGTCACTGTGTGTGCGCTGCTGGTTACTACAGAGATTCCGCCATGGAAATTGGAATCGCACTTGCACTGCTTGTGTGCCCCCTCGTTTCAGAAATGGTCTACCAGTTCTGCTCTCGTTTTGGGCCTTTGAGGCTTTGCTTCCTGCACCCCCAAATTTCAATTTTCCCATTATATACTCTTTTCATTTATAGCATGAGAGGTGCATTTGGAAAGGGAAGTAGTTGTGAAATGCACATTCTGAAATAAAAATTATTCCCAGGAAGTATTAAAAACAACACTGGAATATATAATTCGAAAAGAAAAATAACATCATAAAATGAGAATTCTAAAATATATTCTTTCCCGTTCTGAAATATATATTTTAAAATTGATTTTTAATTATTTTAAATTACTTATTTTAAAACATCAATGTGAAATTTATCATTACAAAATAATTTTTTGAAATGGTTTAAAATCTATTTTGAAATATTCTTTTGATTTCTAAAGGAGAAACAATTATAATATGCATCAACCAAAGCTTCAGATAACAATTATTAGAAAATTTTTAAAAGAAAAATTGAATCTTTTCACATACACAATATAGCATACTCTCATGAAGGCTTGAATCCATGTTTGTGATCTCGATGCAACATCATAAACTTGTTCCCATTATCAAACTGATAAAGAATTGTTATTGAATGTATACCTATTCTAGTGGCATAGTGTTAAAGAATTGTTATTGGATGTATATCTATTCTAGTAGTCTAGTGAGAAGTTTAAACCATCATTACTAAATTCTCTAATACAATAAAGTAGAGAGTAATCACATCTTGTTGAATCCATTTTTTGTAAGTGAACTCATGCTATTTTTTAACCGGGAATTATGAACTATTATGCATTATAGACCGTGAGCATATCAATGTATTATTGTCCACGGGAGTTAAAAACCTAATAAAAAAATATTCATTGTGGTTGAATTTCACACAGAAGAGCAATGTATAAAGATATGGTAGATAGTCAAAAAAAAGATTTAACCATTTTTTTTTGTCATTTTGTCCCTGTATATGTTTTCAAACTGTTTTTCTAATTACAACTGCAGCAGTTTTTTCACAACATCACCATCATGTTAATTACCATGAAATTTTAAACAAAATATACTGTTCCACAAAATATGGACCATTAAACTGTGTATAAAGAAAACATGAGTCATTGATCTTAAACTATGATCAGCATGCAACAGTGACCAAAGACAAACAGAGAGCAGAAGCATGAGAAAAAGGTGCCCCTGGTCCATGTGCAAGGTTACTCCTCTCCTTCCTTCCATGCGATGGCTCATACAAAGGTACCCAGAATGGCATTCATCTATCTAACCTAACACCTATAACTAAATCATTGAGCTTACATCCAAAATCAACTAAATTTTCTCTTCGTCACTATCTCCTCCAAAAATGGAAGCCATTTTCATGGCCAGCTTTGCAGCCATTTCCCTTCTTTGAAAATCAGGCATCAATCTTAAGCCTGCACGCATATTCCCAATCTCAGACATCAAATGTTCCAAATCCTCCAAGTCAAGATATTTACCCTCGTCTGCCTTCTCATCTCCTTCGGAATCCATGATATTGTGCAGCACATCCTTCTCACTCTCATCTTGAACTTTGGCGCTTGAAGTTGTGGGTGACTCTTTATCAGATTTAATTCCATCCTCATGTTGACCCTCTGCACTGGGATTGTTTTGAGGAGCTGATCCTCCTGCATCTAAGGGAGATGCAGAAACCCATCCTTGTTCACTTTCATCCCAGGGATCAGCCGAACCAGCTGATAATACTTCATACTCTGGTTCATAATCAGATTCATCTGAAGATAACTCTGGGAAAAAAAAGGATAAAACAAAATTAATGCATGCATTTATTCTACATTGACAAAAGTCGTAAGTAGCATGCTTCAAAGAAAACAGAAAGAAAGAAAATACCTTCTTTCACAGGAAATGATGGTTGATTTATCCTATCACCAGATTTCAATACCATTCCAGACCACATATGAGCAGAAAGTGCACCATAGAGACGTTCAACACCTTGTAAATCACCATCAATGGACAAACCTGTAAAATAAATTTGGGTAGAAGTCATATAATCTGAAAATATTATTCAATGTTTATCATTCTATCCTTAACTTTTTTGGGGGAGCAGTAAAAGATGACAAATTTTACAATTATCTAGTATTAATAATCTTCTAAATATTTCACTGCCATCTTGGTCACCTTCCTCTCACATTATACATATGACTCATCCACATTGAAAACTGAGCATTTATCAAAGCAAAATTTAGAGTATATGCAATATGTACTAGACCGACTCTTTACGACAGGAAGTGAAGTTTTACATTTGTCAAAATCAGCATTGGAAGCACATGCCTCAATGAACTCAATATTGTGATCAGTGCACCATTCCAAACAGGACCTTCTGATGTCCCATGATGGTGCTTCATCCCCCAATAAACTAGTTCCCTCTGATTCATATATTCCATAATCTTCTGAATAAAGATCTACAGCAGAGTCTTCTAGTTTCAGCAACCGCCTTCTGTATTCAGCATGAGCTGGATGCCCAGAAACCAGATCCACTTTGTTTCCAATACACAGTAATATCTCGAAGTTCTGAATATCAGTGCGAGACACCCATTCTCGAAGTGCAGTTAGGGAAGATGGCTGCACAAAAAGGGAAAATTAAAGATACATTACATGTGTATTTGTCACCACTAATGCATACTAGGCACACAGAAACCAAAAAGTAGTTCAAGATGATCCTTCTGCACATGAAAACCAAAACAATACACAGTAATATAAAAAAAGAACTTCACCAAGCTAGCATTAAGTAATTAACAGCATAAACAGAAAAAATCAAAGAACAATTATCAAGTGAAGGAACTAACTTCATTCATGTCAAAAACCATCACCAATGCAGTCATTTGCCGAAACATGGGCATCTTTCCAGCAGAAAAATCATCATGAAGATGAGCCATCCATATAGAAACATCAGCTGTATAGTACTTATTATTGATAGTCCACCTGTTTATTCCACATTAAAAAAACACAGAACTTCAAAAATATTCATAAGCAAACAGATGGATTAAATAATTCAGGGTAAACATACCCATGGACATTCACTTCAGAAGCCGAATCAAATGCATCTTCTACATCAACGGAGGTCAATCCTATTCTCAACATATCAAAGCATCATGTTGTATCAAATTTCAGCTTCACCACTCAAAATAATAACAATAAAAAAATTCTAGAATCGAGATAGCATGCATAACAAAGAATTAAATTTAGTGTCAATAAATGCCAGAACATCTAGGTTAAAATCCAAGCCATAATAAAATTGATCATATTTTTTTAAATCAAAAAATAAGCACGAAATATGCTGTAGATGTGATTTTAAGACAGTTGCAAGAGTCAGAATAGTCAAAACCTAGAATTAATAAGATTAATTAAATAGAATAGTGGAAGCAAGGTGAAGGGGTATAGAGAGTTACGGGATATGAGGGTGCGTTTGCCGACGTTGGAGGGCCCGATGATGAAGATTCCGGGTCGGTTGTGCAGATCCGTTTGCGATTCGGTAGCATCCATGGGAAGTTCCAGGTTTGGATTGCTCCTCCCACTCTGCAGTTTCTCTTCTTCCTTCTATCTTTGTATTTGTTCAACTCACCCTCCAGCATTAATTTGGACCCTTGGATGCATCTAAGGGATCAGATTTTAAACGTGAAGAATCACTCCATAGAAAACAGATACTATTATGACTAAAATATGTGTAACCCTTAATATTAAAGGCCCTATAACCAGAAAATTTTAATTTTTATCTCTAGTTCGTTACTATAAGTGAATAGCTACAACTAAAATATTAGAACTCCCAATTTTCTCACAGGTATGACCCATAAAAATACTATAAATAACCAATAAATATGAAGATATGATATCTAATTCCTAAACTTATTATTACAGTAATCATATTACTCTCATTATATAGGAGTACATCCTCCATTATGAAACATTGAAACTCTTCTTACAAAGCCGTGATGACTAATGGAGTGACAGTGGTGGCAAAATGGATTAGAGTGATGAATGTTTTGAGAAAAAATGGTTTTGATGCAGAGATGAGAAAACTCTCAACCTTGAATTAAAAAAAAAAAAACTTTTATTAAAAATAAAATAAAAACTATTAAAAAGATAATCCCCATATATTATTTAATATTTTTTTATTAAAAAAAAAGTATTATTAGAAAGAGAATTCCTTTATAATATTGAATAGATATAAATATAGAATAAATAAATAATATAAATTATTATTATTATTATATATAACTAAATGATTGGTTTAGGGTGTGTTTGGACTGAGGAGGTGATTTGAGGAAATAAAAAAGGAAAAAAAAAAGAGAAAGTAAGTAAAAAATAAAGTTATTTAAATTAAGAGAAATAAATAGAAATGAGGGGAAAGTAAAATAATTTTATTTATTATTAATAAAAAAATTATTTATTTATAAATAAATTTATTATTTTAAAAATATTTTAAATACTTTTATTATTTTTAATAATATTTTAATAAAAAATAAAAAATAAATGTTATTTTAATAATATTATTAATAATTTTATTTATTATTTTAATATTATTTATTATTATTATTTAAAAAATAATGTTCATTTTAATAAATTCAAAACATTGAATAATGACATATGTCTTTTCTTGCCTTTCTTCTCAAATTGCAGCGAAAGTCTCTCTCTGCATTTTTTATTTTCTCTCTCTATTAATACAGCTACATGACAAAATATTATTCTTATCTTTCTTCGCTTTTCTTTCTTCGAATACAGTCTTTGCCTTGATACAAACAGACCATTAGGGTTTAAGGGTGAGCAGAGTGTGTGAGTTGTTGTAAATCCCCTTGCATGTGTTCAATTCCTAGTAATAAAATAAATAACCCTCTCAAACTACAGGAAGCTGAGCTGCGTCCCTGGAGATTGGTATTGATAAATAGGGGACCTGATCGTCACCATTGGAAAATTCCTTAAGCTTCTGCAGAGAAGGTAAGGACTATCTCCCTTGTATCTATTTTTCTGCTGTTGATTAATGGATATTGTTGAATTTGATGGTTGGAAACTGAAAAGCATAAGTGAAATCTAGAAGTTGAAATTACGATCTGTATCTGTAGTTATCCCCCTCTTCAATCTGTGATTATATAGTTTTTTGTATGATTTTTGTGTTGTTGAAAACAACTTGTTGATGTTATGTGCGATGCTGTGGGTTATATATATATATGGAATGTGATATTTAATTATGCTTTTGGCCTTTTGATATTTCTTTTTTCCTTACATTTGATTTTTCTGATGAATTGTTGCCATTTACTAATTAGGATTTAGACCTGGCTGATTTCAGTTTCTTTTTCAGTTTTCAAAATTAGGTGTAACAAAACATGACCAGTAAACAATGAAAACTTCAATTTGAAACTCAAAACTTCATCTTCTTCCTCTTCACGCACAACCGAACCTTTTTTATTTAGTCAACCATCTTGTTAAATAAACCATTGCTACCCTATTACACCCTCTCTCTGTGTCGTCGTAATTGCAGTGTAGAGGAAATTTTATCGGTTTCATTGAGAGGTGGGAGTTGCTAAATGCAGAAAATGCTCTTTATCATTGTGTCATATGTACATCTTTTTTTTTTTCTTGATTGATTGCTTATATTGTAATGACATATTAATTAATTGGATCAAGTTTGGCGAAAAATCATGACTGTGACCTATCCAAATTATGATATGAATATCATTTTCATATTTTAATGTTACTTGTTCTTTGTTAGACATGTATACTCATTGTATCTCTGCATTTAATTATGATTCTCGTTTGCATAATTTTTCAACAAACCTCATTACCACAATATCTACGTTAATCTAATCTGTGATAATTTTTCCATACATATTTTAGATTTTATTATTGCCTTTATAATTATTAGTATAATCTACTATAGTAAACACTGAAACCTGTTTACAGGATCCTGGTGGAGAATTTAATCATAATCAATGTGTTGTTGAATCAGTTACTGATTGAACAATAAAGTATTAGGATTTTCTTTGAAGCCTTGATTGATTATAATATGGACTTTCTGGTTCATATTCTTCTCCCTAGCCACCATTTTATTTGCTGAAGCCACATTTTCATGCACTGCAAAAGCAACTAATAGTTGCCTTACCTAAAGAATCGGAATCAGAAGAACTTGTATCTCCTATTGGCTTAGCTGTATTGGTTAAAGCAATGTACACTTTCTTTTTTGGTTGTATTTACACTGGACCTTAGTACTCTGTAATTTGGTTCAGGTTCAATGTTCTATCTCAGTAAAATCGAACACAAATTGCCCCTGCCTCCTCCTCGCCTTGTTCTTCCCATTCGAGAAGCTATACACATGGAGCTTGAGAAACTTTTCTTAGATAAGGTTTTTTGTTGCTAACGCTTTCAGTTTCCATTTTGAACCATTATTGTGTGATTGACTTAATTTGCTTGACTTCATTTTGGGTTTCTGTAATCATGCCAGGTTATAGCAAACTTGGGCCTTTGCATTTCTGTGTATGATATCAGATCCATTGATGGTGGGTTTATCTTTCCTGGTGATGGGGCTCCAACCTATACGGTATGAATTCATGGGTTTGTTTTGAACTTGTTGTCTTGCATTTGACGAAAGTTGTAAGTCAAACGGAGACTTTTTATGTTTAATAAGTCAATTTTGCTTCTCTTAAAAAGTAGTTTGACTTTATTAGGAGAAAATTGTTCACCTAAAGTTTAATCCTTAAATTTTAATTAATGGCCACAAAAATTTTGATATGCTATTGGGTACTATATTGAGTTATTTTCAGTATATTGGAACCTGCAAAAGGATTTACATTCTTAGTACCCTTACTTACAGTTTATGATGCATTATACGGTCATATTTAAATAAACTTTTCAGTAAGTATTATAAAAGAAAAGAAGGTAAAATGAATTAAACTTCTGTAAGTTAAAATCAACTTATGCACTTTGCCTTTTATAGAAGTTCTCGTCTAATTCTCCAAAAGTAATGTGCATAAATTGATTTTGAATTATGGATTAAGTTTGATTCATCATACTTTTTATTTTCTTCTTGTGAAAAGTTTATCCAAACAGTGGCTAACTCACTGGTTTTGGTTTGATGATGAAGTGATGATGTATGTGATTGTGTCTATGCAATAAGTAAATTCTAATATTTATGGTAGGTCGTGTTCTATTTGATTATCCAAACAGTGCCTAACTCACTGCTTTTGGTTTGATGATAGAAGTGATGATGTATGTGATTGTGTCTATGCAATAATTAAATTCTAATATTTATGGCAGGTTGTGTTCAATTTGATTATGTTTCGACCATTTGTGGGGGAGATTATTACTGCAAGGCTTCTTTCATCTGATTCTGATGGCTTGCGATGTATGTCTCTGTTTTAGCTACTTGATTGTTATTTTCTATTGACATGCATAGTTTAGTTCCTCAATAGTTGTCTCTTCATTGATGCATATTTCTGGAGAAGAAATGGATACTTCTGTTTCATATATCTGTACATTTTACTCGCAACACAATACTTTCAGATACAGATTAGAGAAGGGAATTGTTTATAGTCAATATGTTTTGGTTTGTTGGGTTGGGCTTTAATTTGAGTCCAACTTACATTCTCTCTCTCTTTTAATTTAAAGCATAATATTAATATAATAAAATAAATAAAAAATAAAAATATAATAAACTATTTACAGCATAACATATACTCCTTTAGTTCTTTTTTATCTGTCACAATTTTTCTCATGCATAAGTATTAAGGAGTATAGTAAATGTTCTTGATTTTATTAAAAGTGTGTTCCAATTCCTATTATGTTCTTTATCTCTCCTGTTTATTAATTTAAATCATATTTATTAATTGTCAATGCATGGATCTAACTGGGAAAACATTAAGACTGTCTTAAACTTTGAAATGTGACAGATAAAATGGAACAAATTTTTGTAAAAAATTGTGATAGATAAACAAAAGGAATGGAGGGAGTAATATAAACTAAATAATAAGTAGTAACAAAAAACTAAATAGTAATAATTCCAGAATAGAGGTTATCATGCTATTCACTAATTTTGGGGTCAGCTGCTCCCTGCTGCTATCTAGGATTGATGATAACTACGAATTTTAATTCAAGCTAAAATGTATTCTAAAAGGATAATGCTAGACAAGAATAATGTGACTTTGCATATGGAGTTAATACCAAAGCTCGATTTTGTTTTCTGTATCTGTAGTGTGACACGGAAAACAACCTATTGTTTGCATCATGTAACAACACCATCCTATGTCTGCATCATCTGAAATATTAACTATTGTCAAATGTTGATTTATTCAAGATAGTCCTGCTTTATAATGCTGAATATGTGGTTGCAGTAACTCTTGGATTCTTTGATGATATTTATGTCCCTGCACATCATATGCCCTACCCAAACCACTTTGTTGAGGATGAACAAGGGAAAAAGTGATGTTTCCACTATCTAGTTTTACTTTTTGGATTATCTCTGAACTTAATACAAACAATCTTTTATTATTATTATTATTTTTATTATTATTTTTATTTATTTTTTGTTGAATGTAGGGTATCCTCTAGCGGAGAGTCAACGACTAATCCTTTGAGGTACTTAGATTCATTTAAGAGGCCCAACAGATTATATTCCATACATCCTTTTATTATTTTTATGTAATGCATATATCATTATATATGATCAATATTATGCTTATTTGCTGTTATTAAAATTACATCAGGAAAGGCGTATGGTATTGGGATTTTAACGAACAAGAATATCCTATTCAAGAAACAGATGTGGTTAGCATTCTTTGCCTGTTCTGCTAAACTGTATGATTGAAAATCAAATATGCTAACTCTTTGTTATCAATGTGGCAGATCAAATTTCGAGTTCAAAATGTGAATTATCCGCAAATTCCAGTTGAGCAACCAAAAGAATCAAAGCCATTTGCGCCTATGTTGGTTACTGTAAGTATTTTTGTTGCCCACCTAAAACTGTACGACCTTTGTTCATGAATTTCTTTAAGCACTTAAAACTACATGCTGAAAGAGGCAAAGTATTTATGCACATTATAGTAGTGTTATAAAGGATAAATTATTGTGATGAGAAATTTCAGTATCTTGAAATTGTGTGTTTGGAGTTCTGTATTTTTAAAAATATATATTATAGTTTTTTAGATGGGAGGTTTATTATAATTACAATTTTGGTTTAATCAATTTTTTTACTTTCATTTTGATATAGTATTTAGGATGTTTTATTTTGTTTATGATTTTAATGATTTGATTTAGATGGCTTTCTCAGCTTCATATGTAACAAGAGATTGTTGTTATGATGTATTGTTCGTTGATGCATAACTGAAGATGAATTATTAATTTCTTCATTGCAAACATATTTTCTTTCATTTTTGTTTAAGTTTTACCTCGGAGTTGCCAACATCTTGTTTTGACGGGTGTACATGATTCTTGGTAGAGGATCTCACCCACGTCTTAAAAGTTTTTCTTTTCTACCCTAGTTTTGTCTGTGTCATATGCATCATATTATTGCTAAAGCTTTTATTTTTCTTCCCTAAACCCTATTTAACAAGCATTGTTAAAATAAATAGTCGTTGTTAACTAGTATCGCACATTAACGGAATAGTGACTTATCATGGTGTCGATTTTGTAGGGATCTTTAGATCATGATGGTCTAGGTCCTGTTTCTTGGTGGTTGGCAGAAGAGATGGAGGCTGAGGATGAGTAAAGATGAGTACAGAAGATGATGAAATTTTCGTCAAGTGAGGATCTCATTCCTAGGTCTTTTTCAGTCTAGGATTAAGTTTAGAAGTTGGTTTGGTCGGATAGAAGTAGTTTGCTCATGTCCCTGAAGATTAGGTCTTGTTCAATTAGTTTGCTTTGTAAAGTGTTTAATTTAATTTAATTTAATTTAAATCAACACCCTCTCTTGGTATGAGTTTTTATATATTTTAATCTATCATTTTAATATCTTTTGTTCTAATTTTAATTTTTTTAAATTAATAAATTCAAAATATAATTATAAGTTAAAAAAATATGATATACTATCATAAATTTGTATTATTTTAATATCAACTATAATTTTGAGTGTTTCCTAAAAAATTCTAAAATTATTTTAAATCTTATAAATTCATAAAATCCTTTCAAATATTTTCAGTTCTTCGTCTAAAACCCAAAAAGTATTTTAAAAAAAAAATCTTGTAAGATGCTATAAAAAAAATCTTAAGACACAACATTTCTACCTTGGCTCTCAAAATTTGTAAACAGTTTTGTGGGAAGATATTCTTTTAAAATTTCAATCCAATATAGCACCTTAACTTTTTATATTTTTAAATCTATCATTTTTAATATTACCAAAATATTTTAATAAAGTATAACTAAATATCATGAACTGATTATATATATATATATACATATATTGTTAATTTAAATGAAATGCTGATTATTTGATTTTACTAATTTATTTTATATTAAATAATTATTTATTTTTATTATTTAATAAAAAAATATTATTAGAAAGAGAATTCCTTTGCTATATTAAATAGATAATATAAATTATTGTTATTATCTATAAATATTAATTATAGATATACGCTAATGTATATAACTATTTATAAGTGGATTATTAATATTTTTTTTTGTAAAATCAAAATATAAAGGATTGATAAATTTAAAGTTAAAAATGTTAAATTCAATAGCACGAAAATATTTAAGTAGTATTATTATAGAAGATTTTATAATTAGTTAATCTTCTATTTTATTTTTTAAAATATTTTATCTCAATCTATCTACGCATTATTTAAAACAACATATAAAAGAGTTTTCATTTCAGATATTGGTTCATTAGGGTTGACACGGCAGAACTCTCAGCACACACGCACACTGTCTTCGGCCACAGTCAAAAGTGGTGGTCGTACACTCTTCAAGTAAGTGAAATGGTATCTCTCAGCAGATACGTGTTCTGCATCTTGAATTCTTAATGATATATATGTTATTGGTGTGATTTAGAGGTAGGGTACGGATTATTTGTATGTCACTGCAAAATCGGGTTTTGTTTGATGCATTTCTCTTTGAATTTTGTTCTAGTGTGGTTAGGTCAGAGAAAGTAAACTAATTTGTGTTGTGCTTTGTCTATTAGTTTTTTTTCCTATGGCCTTCTAAGTTTTAAGTCTAATTTGCACCTGATTATCAGAATAATAGGCCGATGAAATTCAATGAGTAAGTGGATAAATTGTATTACCTCTCTTCATTTTGTGCATTGCGTATGTCATAAGAATACCGCTGATCAATCTGGTGAGAACAGTGAGTGATTTCAATCTGGATGCCTTTTTTCTTTTAGAAGAAATATAGTGTACAGTAAAAAAATTTAATTAAATTATTTTCAAAAATATAATCACATAATATATATTTTATTTTGAATATATATATATAATTAATTAATTCATTAAAATAAGATAGTCGGACCTGCAGTTCTTTTAGTAAAAATAATTATTGTAAATTTAAGGATAAAATAATAAGAAAAATATGTAAACAAAAACCGGTTATGGTAGTAAGAAAAATGTGGACACCAAAAAAAAAAATTACAGAAGGAATCCTCTTTATCAATGGTTATACGTCGTCGTTTTTATTCTCAGTATCACCAATGAGCTTCTGTAAGCGTTTTCTGTTTGATTTATATATGCATTTTGTGGTCATTAATTTATTATAAGCGTTTTTTAGTTTATGCTTTTTGCGATTTCCTTTTTTTGTTTTTGTTGTAGGTGTGTTAGAGTTTCTGTTTAGGGTTTTAGGAAGCATGGTGAGTGTTCGGGTAACCAACTCAGAAGAATTTTCCGTAATGGAGAACGGTGGTTACAGTGATTCACAGTTAGTTCGTCACTTCAGAGGCGTACTTCTAGCAGTCACAACGGTAAGTTATTCTAGAAATTGGAAACTGTTATAGGTTTTGTTCAATTCAATTTTTATTTTTCTATTGCCAAAGAAAATAAAAAAGATGGATTCTGGTGGCTCAGGGTGATAGAGAGAATTATGATGAACTCGTTGGTTATTTGCACCCGAAAAAGAATCTTAATCCTGATGAGGTCGCGATGCTTGTGGTATGTTCTTGATTTAATTATCATAACGAAGTGAAATGTTGTTCCATAGTTTTTGTGGGCTTAAAGCTAAGTCCTTGTGTTAATCACGTTTTGTAATGTTACAAATCACGCCGTTGCAGACAACTTTGAAGGCGCTTTCTGGAGCAGTGTCCTGTATAGATTCTGTTCATCACGAATCTCTTCTCTTTGCTGTAAGATTTTACTGTGACGTGTTTGGACTTCAAATTCTTCCTCCATGGGGGATGATTCATGGATATGATTGATTTTGTTGGAACTTTTCAGGTTTCAAGAATGAGCCTCTGGAATTATGGAACCGAGGTTATGGATGCACTGTTGGAACTCATTGTATCTTTGGTACATGATTATTTTGCATCTCCACTGGATCTTTCAAATTATAGAGCGAATTGTCATATTTTGTTATGTTTGATGTTTATGTATTCTTCTGCAGGCTGCTTCCAATGGGAAATTCATTGATTGGTGTTTGGAGATGCTTGTGAAACATTTTGTGCCACCTTTTTACCTCTTAGATTCTCTGAAACAGGAGAATGGAATTGACAGGAAAAATGAAGTTATGTCAAGGGTGCATGCGGCTTTGGAAGAAATAGCTGATTTGGTGCCTCTTGCACCATTGCGACTATCTCCTATAGTTGTCCAGAAAATGCCCACTGTCTTTAGTAATGAACCTGTGAGTTCATACGATTTTCTCTAGAGGTTACTAAGTGAATTTGTTGTGTATGAATATCCAATTGGTCGTTATACATTTTTATCTTGTCAATTTTGCATTCGGTAACAGTATCTGAACTTTTCACTATTTTTACCTTTCTTGCATATGTAGGATCTCTTAAGACCCTGTTTCCTTGTCCTTGAATTATTTTATATTAGAAAGTATAGTGGTTATTCATATTTTTTACTTAGTGTGCGTTTTGATTTCAAAACAGTATGTAGAAACACATTATTTTGTTGATATAGACTAGAGAGAGATCGTGCAAGTTATTTATCAAAATTCTGAACACGTTTTTCATCAGGGTTCACTTTTTTGTTGCTTGTAGGAGATTGTCATGTATGTTGAGAATATGTTAAAGCTGGAGAGTGGTGTAATTGGAGAAACTGTCGGTTCTACAATGCTGCCTGCCATTGTGGATAGGTTGCTAGAGTTGGATGTAAGTTAGTCCTCCTTTGAACTTTTTTGTCAAGGAAAATCTGGGTCGGTTGGCCATTCATATCGTTTATTAAATTGGCTGTAGGTGGAAATTGGATGGGATGGAATCTTACAAGAAGATGCCAGAGGCATATTTGATATGGAGTTAGAAGATATTATTAAATTTGCAAATGAGGATGAGAATTTTGATAGTATGGTACGCTTCTTATTATTTATTTGAAGTTCATGCTGTGATCTAATAATGCAACAGTACTTAGTAAATTAAAATGACTGAGCTGAGTTTACTTGGTAGCTCAAAAAATAAAGCCAATTTAATTAGATTTGCTTGGAGAAAAACCTCTTATTCCTATTCTTGGCTCTGTATTGCTTGCCTGGTTTATGTTTATTTATACATTTTTATGTGTGTTGAGAAGTTGTTTAATCGCTTACTTCTAATGTGTTATCTCATTAATTTCTGGTCTTCATTTTACAGCCTCAGTCAGAGCTGTTAAATAGGAAAAATTTGCAAGACAACCTGGTTGTTGAAAAATTAGATAGTCTAATTGTGCTGGCTTTTTTGCACCTTGAATCCTGTCAAAGTAATGGCCGTTTGACTGAGGTATTCCCATCTATAAAATTACACACATAGTGCTCACATTAGGGCACCCAACATATTTAAACAGTATCAACATGACTTCATGATAATATTCTTATTTGTTATCTTTGAGTAGGTATTCGATATTCTACTGCATTCATTTCGGAGAACTGTATTAAATGCATACAAGTCAAAATTTACCCAGGTACTGTTGTTTACTTAATCATTACTGTTTCAATCTTGTCTTATTGGTACTATTTCTGAGAATTGTGCTCTCATTTGTGCTCTATATTCTTTTTCTAGTTTGTGATGTTCTATGCGTGTGCACTGGATCCTGAAGGATGTGGTGTGAAATTTGCCATGGCTCTTGCAGATATGTTTGGTTGTGATGCCAATCCCCCTATTACTAGGTATTTTTTCATGTGTTAAAAAATTAGAATTCACCCAATCCATGAGGCTAAATGATGAACTACATCTGTGGAATGAGGCTTATGAATGCAGCTGCGAAATTTTGCAGAATTTGTTTTTACTGCCTTAATTTGTTCTTTAATTTTATCACGTTTGTAACTTGTAATCAATAAATGTCCTGTTATATGGCTTGATGGGGCTACTGTATCAAAATGGTGGCCCTAGTTGCTGCAACTTAATTCTGTTGTAAAATTGAGCTCTGCTACTCATCATTAAATGCTTTTTGATGATAAAAAAACTGGACTGAGATGGAAGTTGTCATGCAGTGCATAAAATAATGTATATTCAAATATAAATATTTTTTATAATCCATATTTAAAAAACATATGACATTGGTAATTGTCTTCTTTCATTGTAGGATGAGTGCTGTTGCTTATCTTGCCAGTTATCTGTCTCGTGCAAAGTTCCTTTCAGCTGCATTGGTCACTTCCATCATACAAAGGTTTTGGAAAAAATTTGAATGTCCAAAGTTCATTTATGACCAAATAAGTTACTTTTATTTTGTAGTAAAATATGCAAATTGTTATAAATTGATTTTATGGTCTTTCGTTGGGATTTCAGATTGGTCGATCAGTGTTATGCTTATTGCAAGTTACGTGATTCTGATATGAACCCACGAGCACATCAAGTCTTTTATTCTGGTTGTCAGGTGAGTCTTATGAGATTTGACCTTTTTAGTTGGCGGGCTGTAAAGGTGATGCCTTTTCATGTTGTAGTCAACAATCATTTTCTTCTGAAGTATTCTTATTTTGTTCAATATGGTTTTTTGGTGTGAGCAGGCTATCATGTATATTCTGTGTTTTCGCATGAGATCTCTGATGGACATTCCTAGGCTTAAATTGCAGCTACTTAATATGCCCATGGAGGCAATCTGGAAACATAAATTGAGTCCGTTCAAGGTAAGGAACTTTTTAGTTTTCGTAGTCATGGTTTTCAATGATAAACATCTTGTAGGATTTTGGCGAAAAAAATGATGAGGAAATATCGAGTCTGTTTCGATAAATTTTTTATAAACCATTATAAAATAAGAGAAGAAAATAAGAATACAAAGTAAACTGATCAAACTAATATTAGTTTCTACAGTTAATTTATAGAAGTTTTGTTGGATTAACTTTTCCAAATACTTCTTATTTTTAACTTATGAGTTAAGTAATTTTATCTTATGGAAAGTTTATTTCAGTTTTTTTTTTCTTTTTTATAAGTATTTATAAAATGAATTATCAGTAAGCATCTAATATTCTTTAACTCGTGACATTTGAAAAGGTGAAGTTTGCACTTTGTTAGAACTCTTTCTTGCAACATTGTGATGCTGTCTTAAACAAAACTTTGAAGATTGATATAAATTTATCTACCAGGTGTGTTTGCCTACTGTAGTAGTGGAATTTCTTAGACAGGCAAAGGCTGCTCAATTTTTCATGGCATCAGAGTCATTTGTTTTCAATGACGTGCTCGAGTCTGATCTTTCCAAGGCTTTTGGCGGGATGGATAGACTTGACATGTTCTTTCCGTTTGATCCATGTTTATTGAAGAAGAGTGAAAGGTTAGTTTTACTCAATTGAATTTATCTCATTTGACCTTTACATTTTATCTAGTTAATTTTTATGCTTATGCTGATTTTCCTCTCCACTCCAACTACCATCTGTCATCAGCTACATAAAACCACATTTTGTTCGTTGGTCAAAAGTCAGAACTACATACGATGATGATGATGATGACATTGACGAAGTCAGTGACAGTGGTAGTGAAGTATCAGATGATGATTTTGTTGACAGGAATACAAAAGATATGATTGATGATGATATGATTGTGACAGTTGAAGATCTTGATTTTAACCCTGACTTGAACAAAATGTCTATAACGCCCAAAAATTCTTTGAAATATGGGATTAAGCGAATGCCTGCAAGAATTAGACCTTCCACTAGTCCAGAGTCTCTATGAATGATAGGAGTTGATATTTGTGGCTATTGCAGTTTTGGGATTTGGAGTTACTTCAAAGGAAATAATTTGGAATTATAACCGTTTATTGAAGTAATTCTTCACAGTAGACCATAGTAAAAATTACGTAGTGGTCATCATATAGCATCATTTTTGTATTTTACCTTGTGTTGAACAGAGTAGGTGCAGCCAACTTTTAAGATTAGTTCCCTGCTGCTGCTATCTTGTAATTATAATTTTTGAAGATATGTAATTTATGTAACTTTGGTCTGCATATTAAAAGTGGAGTTCCTTTCAAAATTTCTTTCATAATATCAGTTTTTGAATTCAAATTGGAAGTCACGAAGATCATTATTATCCCATACACACATTTCATTAATTCTTAACTCTTACCTTTTTAACTTCTTTGTAGTATAACTCACTGAGTTAAATTGTTTTCTTCTTCTGTATATTTTTATTTTTAGAAGTGATTGTCGTAAATAATTGTTTCTCTTATTTAATTCACTGGTTTTGTTTTTAAATGACATTGTATGAATGTGGAGTATGTTTTCTCTATTCAACTGTAACTAATAGAAGAAATTTATCATAGTTTTATGATGGATGTAAGATAGGAGATATAATTGAAAAAGTTTTATCATCATAGACTCTATCCATAACTTGATCTTGGAGAGGTTTCTGCACTCTTTAATTCATCACATTTTCTATCTTTTGTCTTTTTTCAGCAGGATTTTGAACTTGTATGTTTTCGATAACTTTATTAATAAGACGAACAAGGTATGGGTTTTCCTGCACATTCTATAGGTTCACATTTCTTATTTAAATGAAGTATGTTTTTTATTCATATTTGTTTTGTTTTGTGTTTGTGTCTGTTCATTTTTTTTCACCAATTATTGCATTTATTAGGTTCTATCTTTTGTATTGTCTTCCTTTTTTTCTTGAAAAGTGAGTAGAAAAGGAGAAAATAACAACTTTTCCTTCTTAAGTTTACTTGAATTTGTATATATATTTAGGGTACTCTTGAATTAGCTTCATATCTTCTTAGCTTTGTAATACAAAAGTTAAACATAGATATATTTGTAGATCGTTCGACATATCATAATGTATTGTTTGTAATAGATGTAATCTAATGTTCAATGCCTCACATTGTCTTTAGCTGTGTATAACATTTGATGGATAAATAATCCTTATACATTGTATTAAGAGATAAATATGCATCTCTTATCAAACAGTGTCTCCGTTATCATCAATTAAAAGTAGGCAGTCTTCTTTTTCTCATAATATTATTTTCTACTGTTTTAAATTTAAGACAATTATTTCATTACTGAAGTTGTACTTTTCTTTCATTAACATCATAGATCAGTTTATTATTTAAGAAAATATTCAATTGAGATTTTTAGAAAATTTTTAATATACGTAGATTTTAAAAGACTTTTTTATCATTAAGATTCTATAATTTGATTTTTAAAAGATTTATAAAATATTAAATTATAATATTTGAAAAACTTTTATGAATTTACAAGATTCATAAATATTGTGTATTTTTATCTTTTATGATGAAATATGTTTTATTTATTATCTTCTTCTCCAACATTATGTAAATTAAACAGCATTTTATTGACAATCAATGCTAATATTATGATAAATTGTTCAAAATACAAACATTTGATATTGGATTATTATTAAATCATTGACCACTTACCCTTCTTTTACATATATTTTATTTTCTTTCACTATATTTTTAAAATTTTATATACTTAAAGAAATGCATGACAAATAATGAAATTGTTATTATTTTCAATAATAGTCTAATATCAAATGCTGTTAATAATTTAAACAGTTAATTGTAATATTAGCATTGACTATCATTAAAATTATTTTTCTTACTATACTTTTTTATGTATAGTACTTCATTAATATAATAGCATGAAAAGTTTTAAATAATCACCAAGTAAATAGAAGAGAAAGACAAAGAATTAATATACAAATAGAAGATAAAAAATATATAAAGAAAGGAGAATAAATACACTTGGATGACAAATACTACGCCATGAATTTACATCTATTTCACACTTCACTCGGTTAATAAATTCTCAACAGTTTAAATAAATAAATAAATAAAATTATGAAAAGAATCATGTATTCTAAAAATATGGGTATATGTTCAAAAAGTTTAGGTTAAATAACATATATAAAATTATTTTAATTTAAATATTTAAATATTATTTTTAAATTTATTTAACATGATAAGTTATAATTTAAAAAAAAAATGAAAATGTATTTAAAAATTTTATATTTTTAGATAGGTTTGATTTTAAATATTTTATAACAATTCAATTATTTAATTAAGTGTATTTGAAAATTCACTCTCATATATTTAAATTTAATAAGATGTGAAAGTTTCTACTTGTGACTTGAGTCACTCTAAATAAATAAAGTAGTAAAAACTATTTTATTATATATTTATTCAATAAAGAACTAAATTATATTTCAAAATTCTATACAAAATACATTAAGATATTTCTATACAATAAAAAATTATGAATAATTTTTGTGTAGATTTTGTGCAATGAAATCAACATAATGATTTAAAAAATTATTTGAAAATTTATTTATATGATGTTGTTTTAAAATTAATTAATTTATCCTTTTATTTTATGTTCTTTTAAAAATTATAATGATCATATTTTTATAAAAAAAATAAATAATGTTATAGGTTAAGATTATTTTATATATATATTTTACAAAAAGATATATTTAGTTTGTAATAGAAATTAGTTATATATGTTTATGTTTTAGTTTAGGTTTAAATAGTGAGATTGTTACATTTAGTATTTATTTTTATTCTCATATCTTGGTTTTAAAATATATATGATTAATATTAATATATACATAATAATATATATATATATATAATATGTGCAAAAATAATTTACTTTAACTTAATAATATAGTTTATATATATATATATATATATAAATAAAAGCAAGATATCTGTATTTTCAATCATTAATTTAAATAAATATATTAAATTTAGTAAATACGATCATTAATATTAAATAAAGATATTTATTTATATATTTTTAAAAACATGAAATTAACAATATTAAATACTACATTAATGCTATATAATAAATATCATTAATAAAAATTTAATTATTTGTTAATTATTGACTTTGACTGAAGTTTTTCATTCCTTAATATTTTCGTTCTTCTTCTCTTTTTCCTTTTCCTTATTGTTAATGGAAATCTTGATAGAATTTCTACCTAACATTAATTCAATCATTTCGTTATAATAAGATTCTCCCAAACTTAATAAAAATCACAAAGTTTTAGTTTAATGAGTGTGTTATGATACATGATGGAAAGGGGAAGAATGTTGTGGTAAAAAAAGTAATATATATAATGATAAATGGTGCAAAATTCCTTGTGTTTGTGTTTAATTTCTTGAAAAAAAGTGTTAAATAGAATAGAGAAGAAATACTAAATAATGGATTTGAAAACTCCTGTTAACACAACCTAACATTAATAATTAATATTTATCGATTAAAAAAATTATTATTTTCAGATTGATTAATGTTCTAACAAAAAGATTTAGATATAATTGTTAGATTTTAAGTTAAAATATTTACAATGAGTTTTTTTTATTTGATTACTGAAAAGTCAATTATATTGAGACAATTGACTCCCTCTTCCTTTGTGGTTTTGATTATAGTTTTTATAATAAATTGAAGATAAGTTTTTTGTTTTCATGGAGACTTAAAAAATATAATATTCAGTAGATATATGTTGATATGTAAAATGTTGAGTGAAAAGAATAATTGAGGAAAATAATTTTATATTTAAATTAAATAGTGGACTACTAAAATAATCTAATGAATAAAATTTATAATATATTATAGAACACTTATAATAAAAATAATTGTTTTAATTAATCCAAAATGTATTTTTTTTCTTAGATATTGTTAGAATGGACATTTTAAAATGTGTTGCAAAATGCTTGATAACAAGAATTTAAAATTAATGTGACGTGAGTGACTTTGTAAAAAATAATGGTAACCAAACGGTTACGATAGTATGTAAAAAATTATTATAAATTTAATTTATCTCAAAATGGATGAGATTTATATATTATTGTATATTATAATTTAACGTTAAAATAAACTTTCTCAAAAACCTTATAAAAAGAATAATCTAAATAATGAATAAAACATGTTTTGGAATATTTAAAATACCATATAGAGAGTTATATATAGAGAGTTATTATGGTTATAATTTACAAAGTGAGAAATTTATAAATTATAAACATTTTTATTTTTTTTAACACATACTCATTCTTCACGTATTGAACCAATACCAACAACAACTCCATTACATTGATTTATTTTTTTTCATTTATAGAAATTAAATATATGTGGAGAAGTTATAACTATTTCTTCTTCTTCTTTCCCTTTTGCTTTCTGCATTTTCCGCTTTTTAATGAATTAATGGTGAAAAGACATTGAATAATAAAAAAAACCGGAAAATTAGAAAAAGGTAGCTACGATATATAGGAAACGGAGAAGGGTCCGCAACGCTTTTGGACTTTGGTTTTATATTGAAAATTATGGGTTTAATTGTAATATTCCGTTATTCTATTTTATCAAATTCATAATTTCTGTTTTTAATTTTTTTAATTATTTTAATCTCTTATTCTTAATTATCTATAATTTTAGTCTTTAGATTTTTTAGTCAACTTCATTTTTTATTTATTTTTAGTATTTTGTAATTTTATTCAATTCTTAATTTTTAAGAACATTATTATTTTAAATCCTCCACCAAATCATCACTATTATATACACAATTTAAACTATCATGTTTTTTCTTCTTCTAATTTTCACTTTAAGATATCTAAAAAACAAAAAATATAAGAATAATTGAATAAAGTTACATATAATTAAATATGAAAAAATTAAAATTACAAAAATATTTAAGGATTAAAGTTAGAAATAATTAAAAGTTAAAAGGATTAAAATTGTAAGAAAAAAAAGAAAGAGTTAGGACCAAGTAGGTTTTATAGAATAAGTCAAAAATATATATCTGATTTTTTTATTGTTATGATAAAAAGAAAAGAAAAATATTTATGTTATATGCAGCCGAGCACACATCTCAAGCATAGAGGCAGAGTGGACTGACTTGTGTTTCAGTTTTTAAGGCACAGCACAACCGATCTCTCTTTAACGGTTACTTTTGTGGTTTGAGTTGTGAGAAAAAATATATATATATAAAAAAAATTGAGACTCTGTATCTCTTTCTGATCAGTGAGTGATTGGGGAGTTTGGTTCATCTTTTCGGTGAGATGGATTATAACAACAATGACGGGTAAATCTCTCTCTTTGTGTTTCTTGTTATCTGTTTTCATTTCTTTCTTTTAATTTTGGCTGTGATTGGTTCTGATGGTCGGTTTGGGAGGTGCATTTATGTGATTGAAGTTGTGGGTTTTTCTTTTTCTTTTTGTGCTGTGTTGTTCATGTGTTTTGCTTTGTGAATTTATGTTGTGCTTGTGGTGATTTGTTTTTGGACGGTGGGTGTATTTTTTCCTTTTTGCTGAATTTATTTGCTTTCGGAGACAACCCTGTTCTGTTTCTTCTGCGGGTGTTTGTGTTGCTCTTGCTAGGTACATTTTGGTTTGATTATTGTAATAAGTGATGGAAGATGATTTTAGTTGATTGGGTTGTTTCTTTTTTTGTGGTGTGTGGTTTTGATTTGTTCTGGAGATTGTTTGATTTTTTTTGGGATATATGGATAAAGAATGTAGGATGAGGGATGTGGCCTCGTTTGATTAAATTGGTGGGTCATCTGTTTTACCCTTTTTTACTGTTGATTTTTTCTTTTCATATTTTGCCCCTTTTCTTTTCTGCTTTCTCTGTTATTCCTTGGCTAATATATTCATTAGATGGAAGAAAAACTGTTTAACTACTTGCTATGATTTCTAATATGTAAACTGATGGTTCTGTTTCTACTAACTTTTTGTTGGTGGTAATTGCTTCAGTTTTCCATGATGTCAATCTTCCTTTTGTCTATGGTACTAATTATGATGTTTACAAACATTGTTTGGGGACTGAGTTAATCTTATGCATTGCGGAATGAGCATTTACTTGGTTCTTGAATTGGGGGTTTCTTTTGTGTTTTTTTATCGCTTTTTATCTCATCTGTTGGTTGATCTTTGCCAATGTTGCATGATAACAATGACACTTACTTGACTTCTCTTATTCTTAGTGGTGCTAGGGAGCCATGGGATTGGCAAGGGGAGAATTATAGTCTCGAAAAGCCTTCTGCTTTTGGTAAGTCCTGCTGTAACTTAAGTAACTTCTACTTAACCGATGCATGAGGAAAATGTGTTGTTTTGAGCAGAAATTTCAGAAGATATGTGGAATGATGTGCCTCAAAATAAGGAAGATCTTTCATACATGTTGGATGATGAAACAACCCCAGTTAAGGCTTGTGGTGATTTGGCATATAATGTCAATAATTGTGGTAAGGCGGTTCTCTGGCATGAACATGGTAGTCTTGACGTTGTCTTAACAATATTGCAACTTGATCAGTGATCTTTTCCCTATGGTTTTTGTTATTATTTTTCCTTTTCTAATTCAAACAATGGTTGATTTTCAGATCCAGATAATCAAAAGGAACCTGAGGAATGTAGGGAGACTTATTCACAAGTCAAGAGGCGGCGGATGCTACTGTTCAACAGCCAAGATAGTGATCAATCTCTATCCAATGAAGAGATGTCTTTGTCATATTTTCAAAATGTCAGTGCTTGTGGCATTATTCGGGATTAACTTTTCACATTCATAGTTTGTTGAATGATTCAAACAATATAATAAGGACTTGCGAAACACAGATTTTTTTTCTTATTGTGCAAAAACTTTCAAATATTTGAACTTTTCCTCGAGTAAATTACATGCTGATATGAACATTTCATTCATGATTGAAAAAAGAATATGTAATATCTTCAATGCTTGACTTAAAGTCGCTTATCCTTGTTCTTTCTGTAAGATCTATCTTTTCTGATGTAAGACTTCATAATGACTTAACATTTTGTTCTTTGTTACCACCTTCCTCTGATTCAGCTGTGAATTGGGCGTATTCGCTATTCCACTGTTTGTATATTGTAACCACATGATGGCTTGATGTAGAATACTTTTAACTTAAACATGTGGGATGAGTGTTAACCCTATGAGATACCAGAGTTTGTTAAATATATGTTTGCTAGAAATCTTTTTATCTTGTTTCTAGTAATAATTATTTAGGATAGATTTCTCTTTTTCACTAGTCCTCTCTGTGACTATTGGTAATTGTCCCTAAATATTGGGAAGACTCTATGTTGGCTTGATCGACAAATCTTGTTTCTTTTCTTGTGGGTTTTCCTTAATTTTTATCACTGTTATTCTATTACATTTGCAGGGGAAGGAGGACGCGGTTAAAGATATTTTTCCAGAAGTGTCACAATGGATGTCAGGGGCATCAGGTTACCTTTGGCAGAATTGTGCTTTATGTTTTAGTAGGTGGTATCTTCTATAGTGTATTTCTATTTTATTTCTTACGTTCCCCCAATCATTATAGATTACACAATAGGAAATGCATCTGCATCTGATTATGTGAACCTGGAATCAACTGAAACGTGGCTTGCGGACTACTTTAACGATCCTGAGATGGATTTCAGTCCTGATGAATTGTATGCTTCTCTGAACCATTGATTTGTTTTGGATATTTGGCCGTAAAATATAATCTGACAATTATGTGTTTTTGACTTAGGAATTTTTCTGGGGCAGATGATGTTCAAATTGATGTTGCAGGTAGGTTACATTGTTTCTACCCACTATTGTATGATAATTTTGTTTCTTCCATCATTCTTTACTCTTTCCTCTACGCATTGGGTTTATTCAAACTATTTTCTTACACTCGCAGAGCTTAGTACCGTCACGCCATCATGTCAGCAAAATGCGGTTCAAATGCATCTCCCTCGGTCCACCCGTAACATTATCATCAAAGGTTTGACTTCTTTCTTGACATAAGCTCTCTTTAGGGTTAAATATAGCAAGTATCTGCTTGGTTTCTCTTGTAAGCTATATGATGCTTAGGCCAATGTGGGTTGGCACAAGTGGTCAAGGATCTGGAGGCAATTTTCATCCTTTCCATAGATGTGGGTTTGATTTCTTCTAAAGCCGCTAAAGTCCTGCTCGGTGGGCAACCCTCTTCTGGGAGATCCCTTACAACTGAATAAAACTATTTATGCCTTACATTTGTGTAATAATCCATTATCTGGGCCACTATAGGCCTTCGTTGACTACTTTAGCATAACATTCACCCTGCCTGGGTAATGTGCTCCCACAAGACGTGAGAAGCTAGCATGATTTTACAGAAGTTGCTTTCTTTCCTATAAGTTGGGCACTAGAAGAATATCATGAAGCAACATGACCTTGTCCCTACTTCAAACTTCCTTGAAGACAATTTTAGACATGAACACTAATTCAGACTTCTTTTCCATGTGTAGGTAGGAAATCTTTTATACATACGCCTACTAAGCTGGCCTCTTCTGTGGCATATCCATTTGCCTTCATTAAACCAAGTGGTGCCCATGGAGATGTAACTCTGAAGGAAATAAACCAGCGCATTCGAACACCAGCACCTTCGAAATCAAAGCAAACTACTGATGATCCATCTGCTTACCCCAAGTCTGCCTTCTCAGGCAAGCCTGTGGTTGGTAAAACAAAAATTCGCACCGAAGGGGGAAAAGGTAGCATCACCATTATGAGAACTAAAGGTTAGGCATAAATTGTTCACTACTAACGTTTGGGCTCACCCATTAATGTGGGATTGACTTCATTCTCTGTAATATATCTGGCAGATATAGAAGTTGATACTGCAATTATTTTCTTTCTTGTTGACATGCATATATTACACCACCTTAGTGTTTTCTTTCCAGTGGGATCTAGATAATCTTATAGCTCTTCTTTTGGGGGGTACATGATTTTGTTTTGAGCTAAGTCTGTAATGAGAATCTTAGATCATCAGTCCCCACCATTCATAGTCTGTAATCACAATTTCACTAAGCTTGCCTTAGCTTTTGTAATTGAATATACAGATTATTTTAGTTTAGAGTCCTTGTTTATATGTTGTGCAAGAGTTTTTACTCTTTACCTCTTTTTATGTTGTGCATGAAATCGAATTTGTTTATAGATCAATTTGACACTAATCCGTCTATGATACGATACGAAAGATAGATATTTAAAAGTAGATTATATTAAAAAATTTCATACAAAAAAATGAATTGATATTTCATCAATCTTCTTTATTTTGACAGATAAAGCATTATTTCAAATATAAATAATTGACTATTATAAGATAAAATAGTAAGGAACATGTTTAAATTACAAGAAATTTGTTATGCATAGATAAGAAAAGAAATATTAAACGATTTAATGGTTAGATTGAGGGAATTTGTATTTTATAAAACATTATGGAAGTATTAAAGTTGGACCCGTGTGTTATGTATATCCATATCGTACCCTTTGACCTAAATGTTTCATGTTTGCACGTGAGCAAATATTTTCTGGATCTAACTTCCTTTTTCATTCTAGTTTCCCTGTTATTCTGTTTAATTTTTACAATTATTTTCTTAAAATACCCTACATGCTAGAAATTACACCCCCTGTTTTTGCTTTGTGATCCATCTGCTGCAATACGACTATTACGCCTTTTGAAGAATAAAAACATGTTTTAAAATTTCTTTTTATTCTCTAACTAAATTTTTTTATTGGCAAATGTTTTACCAATCGCGTAATTTCTTCTCTTCCTTACTGATATTCGACGTGTGTTAATGGAAGTTTTGTAGAATTTGAATTTCATCTAAGACTAACTCCATTATTTTGCCATCACAAGATTTTCCCAATCCTAATCGATACTACAAAATTTTATTTTAATGGTGTTGTGATATAAGGAGAATTTAAAATTTATTTAAGTCTTTAAATTTGTTGTGACATGTCAATAAATCATTAGATATTTCATTGATTATTTAAATATACAAAACAAATTAAAAAAAAACTTAAGTAATAAAATTAAAACTATTTTACTAAGATCAATTTAAAAACATGTTAAATAATTATAAAATAACATTGTTACAAGTTAGATTTAGACTGAACCTCAAATTGATTGAAATCTGGTCACTAAACCAATTCATTTAATTATTAAAAACTGATGCAATGAGTAGATAAACCAACCAACTAAACCAGTTTTCATGCGATACATAAAACTATTTTTTTATAAAAAAACGGAAATTATGATTATTAATATAATTTTAATTAGATATTAGGATGGTAAATCATTATTATTTAGCTTTTTAACGCAGATGCTAATTATTATTTGTTATTTGACTATACTGTTATGAAATATTTAATTTAATTTAGTTTCATGCTAATTTAAAAAATTATACATAATGAGAGTTATGAGTAGAGTGATGACATTAATGAAAAATATTATATTACATTATATTTACTGACAACTCCTTCTTTTTTTTTTTTTTTTTTTAGATTTTGATAATTTCATTTAATTTTGTTTTTGATTAAAAATTAAAATTTAGGATCTACATCCACAGTCTCTGTTATCATGTTATCTTTGGTGGCCTATGCAACCACACAACAACAGTTGGGTAGGGTTGGATAAGTTGTGCAATCTTTATGTGGGCCCAATAAGTTAGCACACCAAAGAAAAAAGAGGTTCACTGAAATAGATTCCACTTGATGCCTGAAGATCCCACTTGCTTCTTGCAATCGAATTGCAAAACCCCCAATGCCATTCATTCCCCCATTTTCAATCCAATCCAATATTCCATATCATCCCTATTAAATCAATAATAATAATACGAAAATGTTTCAGGTACACTCATAGTTTTTTTTTATAGTTTAAATACATTTTATATTTATGCTTAATACATATATATAATTCTATATAAATATAATACATTATATAAAAAATCATTTCTCTCTAATTTAGTTTTGTTTTATTGAGCGTTCTTATATAACAATATGTTCTAAACCTAAATATAAAACGATCAATATTTATAGATAATTTATAAATGTCATAAATATAAAAGAAAACATACTATTACAGCATTTGTTATTTAAAACATTTTAAAACAAACATTAATGATACTTCTTATAATATAATTTTATTTTTATTTTATTTTTATTAATCAGTAATGTGACTTCTATACAAACTATTTTTAATTTCTATAACTTTTATTAAACTTTTATTGTATTTTACAAGCTGTCTTTTATTCCTAAGTTTATTGCATTGGATTTCTAGAAGCTGCAAGAACGAAATGCATCTTCATAATTAAAAAATAAAAAACAATTTTCTTCGTGAGAATGATAATAAATGTTGTATTCATCATCAACCCTTTAAGTACATGACACAACCTTAGGAATCATTCATAATTCACCCTTCAAACCGAAAAATTACACACTTTGTGAATATGTGATTCCAAACAAATTTGAAAATTATAATTACGTGAATTGACTTAGAATCACATAATTTGTAACCATTTCAACAAAGAAAAATAAAAATTCTAACAGAAATAGAAATAAAAATAAAATAAAATTGAAGTGAAATTATTACCAGGTCAGAAAATATCAAGAATTTCCAAAATTAAATTATTGCAGAGAGGGCAGTTCCCTCTGCTCACCCAAATCTCTCTGGAGCACATTCTGCAGAACGTGTGACCGCACGGGATAAACGCCGCGCCTTTATGCCGCACCATGCACACGCAGCAGTTATACTCCACCACACCCTCTTTTTCTTCTATTTCTTCTCCCTTCTCAAATTCTCCCACGTCATCATCATCGCTCACTCTGTACAAATCCATTTCCTGCTCCGCTTCCTCCAACAAATCCATCAACGACACGCCAACCGCCGCCTCCTGGTTGTTCTCCCCTTCCGAGGAGTCGCCTCCACCCGCCGCGTTGTCCGCCGGAGATCCGAACCGCGCGATCGGATCCGAATCGTTTGCGTCCTCCACAACGACGTCGTTCTGCTGAGTCGCCGCTTCCGAGTCGAGGCCAGTTTGAGGTAAGTTTCCATCATCATTGTCGTTATTATTGCTATTATTACTGTGATTAGTGGCGGAGGACCAAGCCGAGCCGATAGCGCGCTTGAGCCGAAGCTTTTCCTTGAAAGCTTTCCAAGAGTTCCGATCCTTCGCGTCGCCGTTAGGTTTTTCTTCGCGGATGATGTCTTGGAGAGTTCGGCTTTGGCTCAGCTTGCGGCTCGCTTCGGTTTCGGCTTCGGCTTCGGTCTTCCTGAAAACGACGTCGTCGAACATTAGGCTGGCTAGTGAGTCTCGGTTGCTGCTGCTGCTGGTGTTGTTGCTGTTGCCAGCTGTCATTTGATCATAAAGTGTTATCCTCCGGCGACCTTCCATTTTCCGGGAAAGTTAATGGAGAAACCACAGACTGAAGTTTTCTCCGAGAATTTTCTCGGGAAATGGAAGGTTGGTGTGTTAATTAACGATGTCTGGGGGGGAAATGGAAGGAAAATTAAGGAGTGGATTGTGTGTGGGATGGAGAATTTATGGGGTAAAATGTTTTAAAGGGAAAGTTGGTGGAAAAGAAGAGGTAGGTTGCTATACTTGCAAGTAGTTAATGGGATGAGGATAAGCAAGGAGTCAACGTTTTCGTTCGGAGAAACTTTCTTTTTGTGAGAGAACAAAAGGAAAAGAGGAAAAGGAAAAGAAAAACACATGGGGACAAAAGAAAGTGAAAGAAAATGCCATATTAAGTTTTAAAAATTGAATCCATGGGTGTTTATAATTCTGTGACTTGGTTTAATAGGTTGTTTATAGCAAAATTAACTATTAGTACAGTGAAAATTGGAAAATTTTCTGTGCATGGAAGTGGGGAAAGAAAAATTTATGGTTGAGATCATTGATTTTGTGAGTGGGACCTTTCAATTCATTGAGACACACAATGCATAGATAATGACAAAAGAAAAGGAAGACACAGGATGCCTAGGATACCTTAGGTCCCAGAACGGAATAAGGAAGGCACAGCTTATTTGAGATAACTCATGTGCAACACCTAATTGTACTTTACTTTGTTGTTATTTAATTTTAAAACAATTTTATCTTTTTTCTTATGGTTTTTAGTGTTTGATAATTTATTACATTGTCAATAATTAAAATAAGAACAATGTTCAAAATTATAATAGTATTCTTTTTTTTATCGATACACAGATAATTATTTCTATCAATCGAAACAAATATACCATTGTGAATTCTTTTTTTAGATTTAGCAAATTTTAATTTTTCAATTTTAATTTATTCAAAATTATTAGACTACAAAACTTATCAAATTAACAATATAAAAAAAGATTTTAAAGTATTAGGGAATCTTAGAATCAATGTAGGGAATCTCGATGTGAACCATATTGGATCTCAAAGCTCTAGTTTGGTAAAAGGAGCAAGAATGACATCTAATTCCTTGTATTCCATCAAAATAGTGAGGAATTTTTCGTATGATAATTTGTTGGAATTTTGTTTTCTTTGGATATATAGATGTAAGTCTAACACCTTCAAGTGAATATGGTAGAGTAATGGTGTTTAAAATTCCAAGACGTAGAAAAATCTTTTCAAATATGAATAGAAATCATAATTAAAAAAAAATTAGAGAGGTCCTTACACACTCAAGCGAGAAGAATCTAAAATCTGGACAGGGTCATGGAAAACAACATATAGATAGGTTAATAATAACTTGGCTAAACAAATAGAAAGAGTGTCTTTGTAAAAAAGATATGCCAAGTTAGAATAGTGTGAGAAATGTTATAAAGACAAAACAAATGTGGAGAATAATTGTAACTCTTATAATATCGTGAGAAGTTACAACTTCTATTCTTCGCATATAACACGAAGTTAAAAAAGTATTATAGATTTATTTGTAATGATAATAATAATTAACAAACAAAAATGGTACGCTTTTGTATATTTGTATTTTTTTTAATATTTGATGAGAGAAGTGATAAAGAGAAAAGAAAGAAAAAAAAAAAGAATACTTAAAGAGAAAAACGAAAGACAAAAATAGAAATAAATAGTTTAAAAATACAAAAAAAAATACTTTATAATCGTTAGATACGAGAGGTTGATTATTGAGAGAAGTAACAAAGCAAAGAAAGAAAGAAAAAGAATAATAAGAGAAAAAAATAAAAAATATGAAAAAAATAGTGTGGAATATATATATATATATATATATATATATATATATATATAAAGTGAAAGTAGATAATAAAAACTTAAAATATATACGTATATGTTAGGCCTCATTTTAAACATAAAGTAACTACTTATAATTTTCTAAAATATAATAAAAAAATGTATACAAATTTGAAAAAAAAAAAGTTAAGTGAAGATTCGAAAGAGAGAAAAATTAAACTAATTAAGTAAAGTTATAGGAGAGAAAAAAAATGAAAAGAAATTAAAAAATTAAAAATTAAAATAATTTTAAAATATATTAAGATTATAATCAATTCTATACAACAAAAATCTTATAAGTTTTTTTTATATTAATAATTTATTATGTTTTGTAGTTGAATATTTTTATTGGAAAATTAAAATTTTACTAATTTAAATAAAAGGAATTTACAATTGTATATTTATTTGGATTGATAGAAATAATTATGTGTATTGATTTAAAAACCATTGAAATTGTTATTTAATTTAAAATCATTTTTTTATGGTCTTTAGTGTTACTATATTTTTATTATTATATTACTATTTTGATGTATTATATATTTATCTATAACTTATAACATATATAATGGGATATCATGATTGAGATTTTTTTTTCTACAATATATGCTTTTTAAAAACATATTTTTCCAATATATCTTTTTACATAGTAGATTAGAATTTGGTTTTAGAAAGTCGAATCTCGACTTGTGAAAATCGATTAGAATTTAATTTTGCTGAAATTGAATTCTAACCTCGTTTTTGTTTTTAATTTTATTTTGTAAAAAAAGGTTAAAAAAAATTGAATTATTTTAATAGAATATAATATATATATATATATATATATATATATATATATTGGTGTTGGGAAAAAAATTATGATTATAACTTATATAATGAGATATATATATTTGTTGTACATAATCTTTTTTTAGATTAAATGTGTTTTTTTTTATAATTATCTAGGATTAAATTAATCCTTCAATTTTAAAAATTATATAACTGTAATATTTTAATCAGTTTTATAACAATAAATAAATACTATTAAATATTATATTTAAGTAAAATAATAAATAAGATCATATTTAATTTTTTATATTAATTATGTTAAAATAAAAAATTATTCTTAAATATTAAATTTAGATAAAAAAATTAAAATCACATATCTGTAAAAGTTAAAAAAAAAATCATTCCATTAAAAATATAAAAATAAAAAATAATTTTCGAAATAAATATAAAACATATTTAATTTTTTTTCATTTTATGATTTAATATAAAATATATTATCTTTTAACTACTGAGAGGAACTGTCACGTTTCCAAAATATTAGTGTTTATCTCACTTTTTTATAAAGTAACTGCAAATTGTCTTTTCCTTCCACTTTCAACTCGTTTCTTTCTCTCTGCGTACATCATTTCTCTCTCCTTTTCTATTTCTCTTTCTCTCTCTTTTATATATTATACTCTTTTCTTCCATTATCATCTTTCCTATTTTAGATTTCCTCATTAAGCAAATTGTTCAATACAAACTAAAATTTTCTTTATCACTTTTTATGACATTATTCTCATAAACTAATTTTTTTTTAAAATACTTTTTAAATTATTAGTACAGATACACAGACATCGCACACGTACTTTTTCTGCTAGTATTTATAAAGGTATATGTCATTAAAAGTTATAATATTGTTATTTATCTCCTTATTATGTTGTTTAAAATAAATTCTAAGTAACCTTTTATTTTAGTATAAGTTAACCTTTCACTTCTTTTATAGAATTATTTCACTTAATTTTGAATAGCTACTTTAACTTTTTAAATATTTTTACACTTAATTTTTAAAATATTATTATAAATGAATTTGAATTAATAATGTAAATTTTTAAAAATAAAAGCCTAGTCAATTCAGTAAATTAAAACTTAAATATTAATCAAAAGTAATCTAATAAGTAGCGATTGAATTTAAAAAAAAAAAAAATCAAAAGTATAACATTTTCAGTAAAAAATTTAAACTATATAAGACTTGTTTAAAATAATTAATAGCGTAGTTTTTTTTATCTTGTAATCGTCAATTTAGTTCCTTACGTTGAAAAAAATTATTGTTTTAACTAATTTTCACTATCATTTCTCATAAAAGGATTAAAGTCAGAGCAATTTTAGAAGTTAGAAGTTAAAAAAAGAATAACATAAGGATTTTCTCAAAATTAAAATAAGTTTACAAAATAATTTGAATAAAAACCAATAAAAATATATGAAAATTTATAGTAATATTAAGTACTCTTATGACTCGAGTTTGACCGAGCTTAGTTTATATATATATATATATATATATATATATATATATATATATATATATATAAGTGTTTCTTTAATAAATAAACATATTTCTATTTTTAATGTTTTTGTCTAATTTTCTTGTTTTAAAATAAAAAATATTATATATTTCTTAAATAAATATTTTTTAAAATTATTTATTTCAAAACAACTTATTGTAAGTTTGACAAATAATAGCCATTGTTTTATTTATGGTTGACACTTTTCTTTTAAATTTTGATAACATACATCAAAACATACAAAATTATCTGATGGAAAAAATGAACACTAGAAACTTATTTTAGCGTCCCTGCTTTGCAACAGAGATAAATGTTATGAAATATAATATTTTAGTTTTAATATGATAAAATTAGATACATAAAAGTGTAGCATTTTTTACTTCTAGAAAATATAGCATTGTAGTTTTGAAGTCAATGATGGAAAGTATTGATAGGTTTAAAGGAGGTGGTGGTTTAGTAGAAGACTTAACAACACGCTAATGGTTGTTGGTAATGAAATAAACATAAAGATGGCATAATTCATGGAATGAAGAAAAACTGAATGAAACTAAGGCATAAGATTGATGATTGAGAGAATGAAATGAAGAAGTGAGAGAAATGGTAAAGAAGTAGAAGAGTTGACATTTGGAGGAAGAAGGAAAGAGGGGAATTGAAATAATTGATGAGATATAGAATGAATGATGATAAGTGGTGGGGTGTTGTGGATGATAAAAGTGTAGCAGAAGATGCTGCGTTGCAGCAGTTAGGTGGCGGGTCTGATGGGTAGTGATGAGCTTGTCATCTTCTTTCTATCTTTAATTCTCTTCTGTACTCTTGCGTACTGCACTGGGTGGTCAGTCCACACACAACATTGTAGCCTTTGTGTTTGGTATCAGCTTTTGGATTTTTCTTTTTTATGGTCGTTAAGCCTTTTTTTAGTACTATAAGTGTATTTATATTGTTCAATTTTATTACTTTTATGCTATTCCAGACTCCATTTATAGGCTTACGTTTCGTTTTTGTTAGTGTTTTTTTAAAGGCTTACGTTTCGTCGAGTAGAATTCAGATCGTACTTTCCATTATGTATAAGTCTCTTAAAATTTGGTTATGATGGATGCATTTTAACTTAAAGGTTCCTATTAATTAGAAAATGTTTCTTCCTGATGGTTATGTTTTCCAATGCACAAGTATATATGTCGTTGGTTTCACCTAATTCACTTCCAAGACCCTACAAATACCCAAAGTTTTTCCACCATAAACCTAAATGAAAAATCTCTGTGAAAAAGTTAATGAATTCTTATAATACTCCCCCATTCAAATCCTACACCAATTTTGTATATTTGAAAATTTGTTGCCTTAATTTGAAATTGAAATCGTTACGAAAATAATTGCTCATGTTCCTTCTCATCTCGAAACCTCTTTCATTAGAATGAATGCCTTGAAGTTGAAATCAAACACAAAAGCTTCCATCAAAAGCTTCTAACACTTTATTTTCTTGTATTTTGTTCTAACGTGTAATCCCTGTTATTGTTAACCTAGCCTAATAGAGTTTCATAGCACTCTTTTCAATCTATGAGTTATCATCAATTCTCATTTTTGCTTACCAGTTTTATAATGAAACAATTATTAAACTTTAGGCATGAAAGAAACAAAAATTTGTGCACAATCCATTTCAATTTTTGCTCATTTATATTCAATTCATCGGATTCCTATGACCTAGTAAATTTGCTTCGAGTTTAATTAATTCACATGCAAAATTTTTATCATAGAACATAAAATATTATGGGTGGTAAAATGTCAATTGAGTTTAAATAATTGTTTTTATTATTTTTTCTTCTTTAATATTAATTTTTTTTCTGGCATATATATATATATGAAATTAATATAAAAAGGATATAATAATTTTCTTTAAAAGTAAATAAGTACACAATAATCCTTTAATAACGTTAATCTGTATAACACTAATATTACATTATTAATTTTTTTTAATAATCATTTTAGATATATTTCTACTCTGTTTATTATAATATTATAAAATTCTAATGATAACTTCGAATGCATTTTCGAGAGAATTAATTTGAAATATTTAAATTAGTCTAAAGGAATGAAAATGATAAATAATTTAAAATTTTTGTAAAATAATTATTTTGGATGCACTTTCAATTTAATTGTTACTAAAATTATGATAAAATGATGATAACCACTTTAAATATACTTCTAATTTAATTGTGTAAAAAAGTAATTATTTTGGATGTTCTTCTAGTTTAGTTGTTATAAAAAAAATCCAATTAAAAATAAAAATCTTCCCTCTCATCAGTATTTTTTATGAAAACAATAATGTAATTCAGATTTTTCACATAACCTATATCGAGTTAAAAACCAATTATAATAATGATTTCTTATTTTAATAATGTTAACAATAACATTTTTTTTATCAAGAAATAAAATGAATAAATAATAATGTATTATTTTAATTAATCTTGGTTATTTTGAGGGGTAAAATAAATTATTTTAAATTTATTTAAACTTTTTACATCTAATTAAGGTGAACATAATTAAGACGAACATATTAATATATTCCTTGTAAATCAATTTTTAAATTTAAAGTTTAGTAGATATTTGTTTAAAAGGTTTTTTTTTTTTTTTATATATATACTTTTCTTAAATAAATGTTGGTAGATACTCTATTATTTTTAAATTTATATTTTCACTCTCCCGCAATAATTTTAGTTGCTGTAACATTTGTAACATTATTACAAATATTTATTTGTTTGTAGTGAATCAAATTTATTTTAGTCCTAACCTAAATCCATTTTATGAAGTAAGTAATAAGAAAGTTAGTTTAGAAGAGGGATTGAGGTCAAATCCGTGGATCACGAGTTAAACTAACAGTAATAATTAGGAAAATAATTTATTCATATGCATGTTAATATATCTTTTGTTTCTATCTATATATAGGAATTTCTAGAAACACATAACTTCATGGAAATTACGTTATTCTTAAAAGAACTTGGAAAAACTAAATTCTCATTCTCTATTAAATCAGTAAATCATTTAGAATCTATCCATTGTTATATTTATTGAGTGATTCATTATCAAAATGCAAATGTTGTGTGGATAGATAATGAGCAATTCTCATTTAATCTTGGAGATTATCTAATTGGAAATAAAAGATTGGCACATGGTGATTACGTAAGAACCATTTTGAAACTCGTATTTGCAAATCCTGAGGCAAAACCAGTTTTTAGGTGTAAATACTAGTGACTCCTTCCACTCTAATCTTCGAAATCGTAAAATTGGTAAAACTTGTCAACTTCCACCTAACAAACACAACACAACATTACGTCAATTCCAAAACGATTTCTTCTCCAAGGAGTTTTACTTTTCTACGTAATCTTTACACATTGCAAAAATAAAATAAAATTTTAGCACTTTCATTGGGTGGAAATTTCGTGTTTATTATTTAATCACGATGGTTATATAACTAATGAATTGTTTTATATTTTCTATCAATATCAATATTATCTCATTACATTATTACTTATTAGATTAACTGACTTCACTTAAATAGTGACAAATGTGAAAAACAGTCTCTACGATAATATATATTTATATAACTCAAAATAATACTCCAATAGTTTTCATATATCATCGTAAGAAAATTACGTATACAAATACTTTATTCTTTTTCAAATACCTATAACGATTATACAGTTACTCTGTGTAAATAATTTTTAAATTAAAATCTACAGTATCTTACTTAAAATTAACAATATATTAATTAAAATTAAATAATAATCTTTATTATTAGTTTACATATATTAAATTATGTTATCTAATACAATTATAGTCATTTTAGTTAATTTGAAAATCACTTTGAGCCATCCTCAAAGCATGAAAGTTAATTAATTTATAATTTGAAGAAACACATGCCCACTCTCTATTTGTGAGGGAACTTTTTTTTTTTTAACATAATATTTATTTAATATATCATTGTCAATGAAATTAAAAGATAGCAATGCGTTTTCTGATTAGTGACGAAGAAAGTCCTAAAAGTGACATACTCATGTCAATAATTTTAGGTATTGTTAGAAAAAATGAATAAAATAATTTTTAAAGACAGTAAAAGAATATAATAATACTTTTAATTAAAATAGAGTAATTAATAATAAGTAATATAAATAAAATAGATTAATTAATATTTTTTTTTCTAAATCATCATTTTAAAAAATATATATAATTTTTACATTTATTTGATGAACTTTAAAATTAAAAACACAATCTAAACTTTAAAATTGAGAACTTTAGAAATAAAAAAATTATGTATGAAAGAAATTTACGCCTTGTTATGAAAGAAATTTATAACAAGTCTTTTTTAAAAGTTTTCTATGAACTGTGCTCTAATTTTTTTTTTTCCCAAAAACTCCTTTACAGTTTATACTTTTATAACTACGAAAAAGTTGGTTAAAATTAAATTTTATTATGCTTAAAAAAATTTGGTATGATGTCTTTCTAAAAAGGTACATCAACATCACATGACCACAATATAAGTCTTGCAATCAAGAAAAAACAAAATTCAAAATAAAAATCTTTAACTCTAAAAGAACAAGTCTTTTACTTATTATTAATAGAAGAACTAATCACAACTAATATTACACAATTTTTTTATTTAAAGAAAAAATATTCTTCAACAAAAAAAAAAATTCATAATTATTTTATTAAAACTTTCAGTAATTTCAAAATTAATAACTAAAAATATATAAGTGGAACTAATAAAAGTTTTGAACATCGTTCTACTCTTTGACCCATTCGAAATTTGCCTTAAGCAAAAGGATACGCGTTTACAATTAAATTAATTTGTCTGTTTTATTAAGTTAATTAGTTGGTATGATTAAAAAATTATTCTTAAAATTGGACAGTTTATGGTAAAAATATAAATTCAAAATTTAAAGGTTTAATTAGAATTTAATCGGCTTAAGTTAGGTTTAATAAAAAAATTTTTTAATAGGTTGGATCGATTACATTGATTTCAATACCTTAGTAGGATTTGGTTAAAAATAAAATTCTCAAGGATATTATATTATTCACCATATTTAACAAATATTGGTTTCATTGTCTCTTTTCATTACTAAAAGTCATGCAATCTATTGTTTTATTGGTTCTTTTAGTAGCCTTTTTTTTTTTTCACATGTCTAAATCACATTAACCTAATTTCTATCATATTTTCCTCCATTGATGTCATACCAATATACGTATGTAATCTTTACTTTCTTTTCTGTTCACACATCAAAATACTCTCACTTTTTTTTCTCTCTTATTGTCACTGTTCAAGTCTACCATTTACAACCATTCAGTATAATAGTCATACGATAATAGAACTATAAAACTTCATTTTGAGTTTCATAGCTACTTTTTAACTACGAAGAACCTTAATTATATTCATTTTACCATTTTGATCATCCAACATCTCCAATATTTACTCTAAGTCATTTTACCTGGGCACAAATAATGATCATGGTGAGAGATCCATGGTTAGTGGTTCAATAAATTTTAATATGAATATTGTCAATAACTTACGCAATTCTCCTACGTTATCTGGGCATGCATGGGTGGCTATATACCATGTAGGATTAAAATATTTTTCTATCAATTATAAAAAAATGAACATTTCGTTTACTTGATAGTATATAAATAATATAACTCTTATTCTTCTGATTAGTTATTTACCAAAAAAAGGACTTGAAACACAAAATATAGAAATGACTTGTCGTAACGAAACTGGTCTCATTTGGTTGCAAAAATAAAAGATATGTATATCTATCAACTGTAATATTATTTTGCTCCCCTTCACATTAAAAATCTTTGAATTATTTAAGGTCTCATTCTGACCTTCGTTTCCAGATAGACTAGTATTAATTAATCTCATGCACGTCACCCTCTTCAATCAATAAAACTACTAAGAAATTGTTTCTCTAATGACTTCTATTACCTTAACCACCATTCCCAATATATTAAAATCTGGTAAAACGTGATAAAATGAAAATATGGTGCATATCATAACAAGTAGGAGTAAATAAACAACGGTTTAATAATATTTTTCATGACCATGTAGTCAGAAACAAGGACATTCAAAAATCCCGGTTAAATTAGGTCAAAATTCCAAGCTATTGACGAATCGTGATTATATAATCTTTTTGTAGTTTTCTACGTTTATAGCTTCATAACAAAGCTGCATCCAACGAAAATTCAATTGCTTTTGCTTCTATCAAAACAAAACCCTTGCAAATATTCCAACCACACCAAGAACGCACAATTTTTGAAAAGTCAAACCCAGGTGTTATCTATATATATTGGACTCGTTTTCGTTGCACAACATATTCAAACGTTGTTTCATTTCATTAAACTGAATTGACACTATTACAACCATGAAACGTTTTGTCTTTTGGGTTTTTGCTCTTCTGCTAGCTTCTTCATTGGCTCATGCTGCGATTGTGGAACACACTTTCAATGTATGAATATGAATGAGTGTGTTTCGTTCTTCTCCTTTTCATGGGCTAGTTAAAGTTTGCATCATTTTTACTAAGGTTTTGTGTTGTTGTATATAGGTTGAAGACATTACTGTGCAACGTTTATGTCGTCAACAAGTGATCACTGCTGTTAATGGAACCCTACCTGGACCTACCATCAACGCTCGAGAGGGTGATACTGTTGTTGTTCATGTGTTCAACAAATCACCCTACAATCTTACTATTCATTGGTAAAAGATTCTTCTCCCTCTCAAAAATTATACAAACAAAACGCGGTTTGACCTTCACAATTAATTGAATAGTTAGACTTTGATATCTGCTTTGTATATTCATACATATGCATACTTATTTAACCTTCAAATTTCGTTCCTTAAAGCAAAAGTTTTCTTATTAATGAAAAGTAGAAATGTCAAAATTATTATCCAAAATTAACACTAAAAGTTGGCCACCCTCTCACTTATATCTTTTAATATTAAATTCAGTCTTTAATTGTTGTCGCAAATCTCAAACTTGAGTCAAATTTGACTTTGATTTTTTTTTTTAGAAAAAAAAAGTATCATACCAAAAATATATATATGGAACTTGTTTTTACCATATGGATTAATTTTACAATACATGATGCAGGCACGGAATTCTTCAATTTTTAACACCATGGTCAGATGGTCCTGAATTTGTAACTCAATGCCCTATACATCCTGGCAGCAGTTACACATACAGATTTAACCTAACTGGACAAGAAGGGACACTTTGGTGGCATGCCCACTCCTCTTTTCTACGTGCTACAGTCTATGGTGCCCTTTTCATTCGTCCTCGCCAAGGACACTCATACCCTTTCCATAAAGTTTACCAAGAAATCCCAGTACTACTCGGTACTTTTTCCCTCTCATTCTTCATTCTTTTTTTCTTTTCTCATTAACTGTGTATGTAACCAGTTTCAACATTTTCAGGAGAGTGGTGGAATGCTAATGTTGTAGAGGTTGAGCACAATGCAACGGAGTCCCAAGCAGCCCCCATCGAGTCAGATGCGTATACAATCAACGGTTTACCCAGCGATCTCTATAACTGCTCTCAAGATGGTAATCAATCAATCCATTCTCCAACAATATGTTATAAATTTGGTTCATGTGAGTTCTTAAATAGATTTGTAATGAATGACAGTGTCTATGTTTGTGATGTGAATCCAGGAACGTACCAGGTGAAAGTGAAGCAAGGAAAAACCTACATGCTGCGAGTCATCAACGCTGCCCTCAATACGCAACACTTCTTCCAGGTGGCGAACCACACGTTAACAGTGGTAGCCATCGACGCTGGTTACACCAAACACTACGACACCAAAGTTCTAGTGCTTGCTCCGGGACAAACCGTCGATGTCCTCCTCAGAGCAAACCAACGCCGAGGTTCTTACTACATGGCTTTCACACCGTACCATTCCGCTCCACGAATAGCAATCAACGGCAACATGACCCGAGGAATCATCACTTACGAGGGTGCCACGTCGGAAAAGCCCGTGATGCCAGACCTACCGGCCCAAACCGACACCCCGACGGCCCACAGGTTCTACACCAACATCACGGGCCTGGCCGGCGGACCCCACTGGGTCCCCGTGCCACGCCACGTGGACGAGCACATGTTCATCACTTTCGGGATTGGCTTCACGGTGTGCAACAATTTCTCGGGAGGATGCACTGCGACCACGCGTCCACTTTCTGCGAACATGAACAACGAGTCCTTCGTGCTGCCACGTGGCAGAGGGGTATCGATGCTCGAAGCGTTTTACCGGAACAACGTTAACGGAGTGTACACCAGGGATTTTCCGAACCGGCCTCCGGTTGAGTTTGACTACACCAACCCCAACATATCGAACGAGATGCCTTTTGCCTTCCAAATCGCCCCTAAATCAACGAAGGTGAAGACGTTGAAGTTCAATTCGACGATTCAGATTGTGCTTCAGAACACGGCCATCCTCGCCGCCGAGAACCACCCCATTCACGTTCACGGTTTCAACTTCCATGTTTTGGCTCAAGGCTTTGGGAATTACAACGCCACCAGAGATGAACCCAAGTTCAATTTTTATAACCCTCAAATACGTAACACTATTTCTGTGCCCGTGGGAGGATGGTCCGTGATTAGATTCCAAGCAAATAATCCAGGTTCGTTGTTATGTTTTTGAGTAATAATAAGGTTAAGATGTATTGAATAATTTTTCATTTGACATGTTCCTCTCTCTAAACATGATTTGTGTACGTAGGTGTTTGGCTTGTGCATTGCCATTTGGAGACTCATTTGCCTTGGGGGCTTGCCATGGCTTTCGAGGTTGAGAATGGACCCTCTCCTTCGTTCTCAGTGCCTCCACCTCCTGCTGATCTTCCTAAGTGCTAAACTCATACCATACGCTTTTACACAAGAACAAAAATATAGATTGCTTCATGTTTATACCACCATTACTGTTTTTTATGTGCTTTTCCAATTTCATTTGTTTGATTGAGAAAAATAAAGTGTAATACAGGATCAAAAGTTTGGCTATTCTTTCAACCCTGTGACTTGATAGCCACTTGTACTTTGAATAACTCCTTAATTTGTCATGATGATAAAATATTTTTTTATTTTCTGTCATATTTTTCCTTCAAATAACAGTTCCTACCGACCTAATATTGACACAATAATTCTCACACGTTCATGTATCATGGAACAAATATTTATATCAAAGCGTTGAATTCGTATCTCAGGTAAAACCATCGAAATATATATTATGAGAAAAATTATCAATTATATAAAGCAACACGTTCTTAAGAAAACAATCGTCGTTATCAAAATATATACGTGTATAACTAACTATTGATAGAAAATTTATATCGATCGTTTCCTTGTAAAAGATATAAATTTTCTATCCACATTGCCCCCCAGTTTCGGCTTTGTTAATTTTTCACCTTTGGAATGTGAATTTGGTTGAATTGATGAAAAAGCACCCACATTCTGACTTTCATTACAAGACAGACATTGATACGTCTGCGTGTACAACGCGCTTACTAAACTACAACTTGATTCTGTTATGACTAATGAAACATTAACAGCTATGTCAAAAGCTCCCCAAGTTTGAAATCATCAAAATTCATTTATATAAATTAATAAATTAGGATTTTAATATGATAGGTTGACGTAATATTTTAACATTTTACTGAAAAATTAGGATTTTCATGCTATGTCTTTTTCAGTTAGGGAAAATGATAGAAAAGGAGAGAACTAACTGGGTGTACTTAGTAGAAGAAGAGTAAAATAGAAATAGTTTAAATATCGATCTACTTTTTTTTTTATTTCCTATCAAATTAGTCAAATTACATAAATTTTAAAAAAAATATTTTTATCTCTTATATGATTAAATATTCAATTTTACTTTTTTTTTTTACCTATTTTTGCTTTCTCAATTTATTTCTTCCCTATTTTCATTTCCACAGGGCATAAGAGATTCATTGACAGTAATGGATATGTTTGTTTAAACTTTTTTTTGAAAAAAAAAGTTTTTTTAATAAAATAATTATTTATTATATTTTTTTCATGTGTTTAGATAAGTTTTTAAAAAAGTAGAAGCAAAAAACATAATTTTATATTTTTTTAGAAAAAAACTTAAAATTATTTTCACAAAAAGTAAATACAGTAGAAAAGTGAGATTTAAAAAAATACAAAAATTTAAATAATAATCACTTAAAAATAAATATTTCTTAACAATTACTATTTCTTAAAGACAAGCAAACAGATCGAATACAAGTTCTACTACAGATAAATTTAAACCTTTGTTCATATTATTTGAATTATATATATATATATATATATATATATATATTAACTAATTAAGTAGTTTATGATTTCCAAAGTTTTTTCTACCTAAAAGTTAAATTCTTCGAGAAACTTTAACCGAAGGAAAAGAAGGATCATGTTATTTGTAGCCAAGTCAGAATCAGGGGCTTATCAGAATCAAAATTTCCGGTTAGATGATCAAAACAAGTTATTGACCAATTGCTTTTAATTATTTCCCACAGTGGATGCTTCTGATGGCTAATTACCTAAACATTCATATTTAGCATAATGAACATAATTTCCTTCTAATGGGGAAAATTCAAAGGCTTATGTCAAGATCCATATGCAATATCATAATTAATTACATACTGCAAAACACGTAATGGTGTTAACACTTGAAGTCTCAGGGGTCTCTATATATAGACTAGTAGTTTTCGGTTCCAGAGAATGGACTATATTGCTTAATTTATTTAGCCATGATGGGTTCTGTGTTTACTTTTGCTCTTCTCCTAGCTTGTTCCTTCGCTTCTGGTGCTGTTGTTGAACACACTTTCAATGTATGAGCTCCTTCATGCTTCTCCTTTCTTTCTTTTTTCAGAAAAATATAGAGACTGATAGAGAAGGAAGCCAACTTCTGCTATTTCCTCTTTTACTTTTTGTTTTTACTTTTTAATTACTCTTTCCATTTCAATAATAACTTTTTACAAGATTTGTTTTTTCAGTGTTTCTTGTACAAATATTTGAAAATAAAGAACAAAATGAAAACTGGGTGACATTATCATAATTTAAAAGTAGAAACACAAAATCAAACACAAGAAAGAAAAACACTAGTAAACTCTCCCTTGTCTTATCAGAAATGAGATCAATGAATTTGAATATACAACTGTACATGAATAATCGAAAATATAAATTAACTAGTAATCATTAAGAAAGTGATGCATGTACATTTTTTCTTTTAAATGTTATCATTTCAAGTGAAGGTTCTGAATGAGAAATATAAATCTCATTCACAGCCTTATAGTTGATTAAAATTTAAAACTAATCAGTAATTTCATATTATTTTTCTATATCTATCTGAAAATATAAGTTTGTGTTTCGATTTCTTAGTAAATTACTAACAAATAGTCATCTTCTATTGCATGAGATTCACTGAAATTTCATTGATTGCAGATAGGTAACTTGACAGTATCACGCTTGTGCAATCAGCATGTGATTACAGCAGTCAATGGAGGCCTTCCTGGACCAACGATTAACGTTGAAGAGGGTGACACTCTTGTGGTCCATGCAATTAACAATTCACCCTACAATATTACTCTTCATTGGTAAATTTTCCACCTCAACCAAATCACTTCTTGATACATGGAACAGAATTTATTAACACCATGCATGGTAGATTTTGTTAAATTTATGTCTTAATATGTTGAAGTTTTCCCTTTAGTCCTTTACCATGACTAAAAATTGAAAGCATTACTGCATAAGATATAGGACAGTAATTTTTAACTCATAAGTTTTACTAAACTATACTTTTAATAACCTAAATGATAAACTAATTTTTTTGTTTTATCAAATGGTGTTGAAATTCACTTGGAGATTTTTTTATCATTACTGAAAATGAAAACATGAATCAATATTGAAGTTGACTATAAAGTTTCACCTCACGCGTATGTGAAGAGATTTATTTTATACCGTAAATTCTAAGTCAAGGTTTACTATACTTTTCTAAACTGAAAAAAAAAAAAAACTGTTATATCACCCTATTAATTTAAAGAAACTAGACTTTTCTTCGTACCCCCCTATTGTGACATATTTTCAATCATTTGAAAAACTAAATCCAAACCAAAAGACTTTGAGGTTTCTTCCAAATCTAACTCTTCTAGTTTCTACTTGCAATTTTTCTACGCAGAAATGTGACTTACAGAACATTTCTGTTATAGTTTTTTGACTGAACCAAATATAGAAAACTATGCAGTTGCTTTCATAATATTATTATATTATATGGAATGGATAATTCAAAATATTTAGGTATCTTTCATGATATATATGCAGGCATGGAATTTTTCAACTTTTGAGTGCTTGGGCAGATGGACCTGAATCTGTAACTCAATGTCCAATACGTCCTGGTGGAAGGTATACCTATAGATTTAACATCACAGGACAAGAGGGTACCCTATGGTGGCATTCCCACTCTTCTTTTCTGCGTGCAACTGTTTATGGGGCTCTCATCATTCACCCTCGAAAGGGAAATTCATACCCTTTTCCTTCAGTTTACCAAGAAGTTCCCTTATTGCTTGGTACTTAATAAGTTTTTTTTCTTTTCCTTTTTCTTTATTTCCTTTGTTAATTTGACTATCTTAATCCCTACTTAAGGGTTTTGGGTTTTTAGTAGAAAGAAAATAAATAAATAAATGGTTTGAATCTTAATCTCAAATTCAAACAAATACTTTTAATCTTTTCCATCTTTAACTTGTGCTTGAATAGAATAACTTTTATTTTGAAAACAGTAATAACTTAATTAAAAAGAGTATAATTAATATTATGAAGTAACCTAATTACTTTACAATCTTAACCTAGTGTTGTGATTACTTTGATGTCTCTGACACGTAGTGACTAAAAACATGATGATTTTTGCAGGGGAATGGTGGAATGCTAACGTTGTTGATGTGGAGAACAATGCAACAGGAACTGGTCTTGGTCCAGTTGATTCAGATGCCTACACAATTAACGGTTTGCCTGGCGATTCTTACAATTGTTCTCAAAATCGTAAGTCAACTCTTCAATATAATTTCGAAATCAAATTTATTTCATACTATATTTAAACATTTTCAATGCGTGAAGATCTTGTTTTCTTCAAATTTTAATCATCCCACGAAGTCCAACACGTAATTCATGTATTTGTCCACATCAATGTGTGTTTTTTCCAAAACCTACTACTATTGGAGTTTAAATGTCAAATACAGTGTAAAAATTTGTACTTTTTATAAAATAACATAATTACTTTTAGAGATTACTTTCAAACAGTGTCAAATTTTTATACTATCAATCAATCAAAATCTTAATTATTATAAAAGTAAAAAAAATTACAACCACTAAAACACAGTTATACTTTTTAGATTAAAAACACAGTTAAGCCGACATTGTATCTATGTCTACATTTTGGTGTCTGAAACACCTTTGTTTGACATTTGAAGAATGAGATTTTTCAGAGACATACCAACTTCGAGTGAAGCAAGGAGAAACCTATCTGCTACGCATCATCAACGCTGCGCTGAATGAGCAACATTTTTTCATGATAGCGAACCACACTTTCACAGTGGTAGCCATCGATGCTTCCTACACCAAACCCTACAACACCCAAGTAATAGTCCTTGCCCCAGGCCAAACCGTGGATGCACTCATAACCACAAACCAAACCCTAGCTTCCTACTACATGGTTTTCACACCGTACCACTCCAACCCTAACGTCGCCATCAACGCCAACATAACCAGAGGCTTGATGGTTTACTACAACGCCACGTCAGCATCACCCGTCATGCCAAACCTCCCAGCCCAGACAGACACGCCGGCGGCCCACGAGTTCTACAGCAACATCACGGGCCTGGCCGGCGGGCCGCACTGGGTCCCCGTGCCAAGTCACGTGGACGAACACATGTTCGTCACTTTTGGGATTGGGTTAGACCACTGTAACGAGACGGGACCAAACGCGTGTGGAGGACTGAACTTTAGACTCTCTGCGAGCATGAACAACGAGTCGTTTGTTTTGCCTAAGGGGCTTTCGATGATGGAGGCTTTTTACCGAAATGTTAGTGGCGTGTACACACGAGATTTTCCGAGTGATCCTCCGTTCGTGTTTAATTATACTGATCCAGCGTTGGAGACCAATGGTACGGACATAGCTTTTGCTCCAAAATCCACCAAGGTGAAGCCTTTGAAGTTCAACTCAACCGTGCAAGTTGTGCTTCAGAATACGGCTATACTTGCCAGGGAGAATCATCCCATTCACCTCCATAGCTTCAATTTCCATGTCTTGGCTCAAGGGTTTGGGAATTATGACGCAAAAGTTGATGAATCCAAGTTTAATTTGGATAACCCTCAGATTCGTAACACGATCGCAGTGCCCGTGGGAGGATGGGCTGTTATTAGATTCCAAGCAAATAATCCAGGTTCGTAATGACCAAACTTGAAGTTTTGTATCTTATTATTTTTGTTGATTAAATTTTACTGTGTTGAATTGGATTGTAATGACCAAAATTTGAAATTTTGTATACGGTGTGACAGGTATATGGCTTGTGCACTGCCATTTGGAGACTCACTTGCCATGGGGGTTAGCCATGGCTTTTGAGGTTGAAAACGGACCTGAGCCATGGGTGCTGCCTCCACCACCAGCTGATTTGCCCCAGTGCTGAGTGAAAAATGCAGCAATAACTCAGACCTTATAAATTAAATTAAAATAAATGATAAATATTTTATCACATTTATTATCTACTATGCCTTTTGATCATGTGAATTCCTAATTCAATTTGTTTGACTGGGAATAAATAAAGAAATTATGATACTGAGATAAAGGTTATCTTAATGATTCTTCTAAATTCATGTACAACCATGTGAAGTAGGGTTTAATTGATGTTTATCAATACTTGTTTTTTTTTTTTTTTCTTATAACCTGTTCTTTTGGATTTTTCTTTTTTCTTCTTATAACACTAGACAGTTTATTCGTACCTAAACTAGCGTTTGTGAATCAATTGTGAAGAGTCTAGGGTGTTGTTTTATCATTTACTGGGTCGAATTAATTGTTATTCTAGTAAATTAATCTAATTAATTCAATCATTAAATTTAATATAAAATCAAAATCAAACTATATTTAAACATGTAATATACATTAAAATAAATAATATTAATATAAATATTATATGATGTTTACAAAAATACTACTAAATTAAAAATCTTATTTTTAAAACATAATTATTCAAAAAATTCATATGTTTTAAAAATATAAAATATATAAAAAAAATAATTATCAATTCATGTCTTTTAAAAATATAAAATATATATATAAAAAAATTAATCGTTTATGAAATATTTTTTATATATTTATTTTTATAAATAATTATAAATTTTTCACGAAAATTTTTTATGCATAACTTAAATAGCTATGATTAACTTTACACTTTTTAGTGAAACAAATATTTATGAAAAAAATAAATATTTATAGATAAAAATATAAAATTTTCCACTAATATAAATTTGATGAAAAATATAAATAATTTTTATATAATATTTTTTAGAAAAGAGTAAATATTTAATAAAATATTTTTTCCACAAATATTAATTCAGTAAGAAATATACACATAAAGTATAAGAAAAAAAATATTTTAATTTTATGACACTAAAAATCAAATTAAATATAAATAAATTCTTAAAATTAATATATATATATATATATATATAAAATTTTGGTTATAAAAATCACTTTTATGATTGTGACACTAAGTGTAGTGCAATGACCTTTATACAACAAGATGTTATGACCAGTTGAAATATTGGATGTTTGATATTCATTGTGATTTGCATAATTTCCGTAATTTAAGCACAAAAATATATAATTCATGCAAGTTAAAGAATCATATTATCACACCAATTATATGATATTGCTAATCATAATTAAATTAAATAGTATTAGTTATTTTTATTTACTTAAATAATTTCAATTGATAAATCTCATTTTAGACTATTATATAGTTTTTTTTGTGTGCCTTCTCTTCACATTTAAAAAATATTTAATTTAAAAACAATTAAAAATACGAAAAATAGTGACGAAATAGAAAGTGTTTGCCAAACTCACAAAAGACTGTCTTTTTTCTTGTTGTTTAGCCTGCTTAAAGGATTGGTACTACATACAATGTTACTATTTCACCCTTTTAATTTAATTAACTAAATGAAGAAAATATAATCATGTTTTATTTAATTTATTCTCAAAATTACTTCAAATAAAAAATATCCATCCTGAAAAAAAACTAATTAACAAGATTTTAGAAACACGATTATATTAAATGATGTGTGGAAAATGGACTCAATAAACTACAGTAAATATTTTAAAAACTAAAGATTTCAAATTTTATATTAAAATAATAGTTATTACATGAAAAGGTGCATCAACTGAATAAAGAGGGAGAAGGGTATAACTGTAATTACATAGCGTGAAATCACACATCCGTTTAAAAGTGCCAAAACATGCGTAAAAAAGTGCCGAAACATTTGCGCTAAGTTTACTACTGTCTTTTCTTTCTCTACTCTTAACTAACCTCACAGATGGAACCGGAAGAAACCGCCGTCACAGCCGTCGACGGAAGCGGCGACGAGGGACTGCTGGTGTTAGACGGGGGCGGAAAGGACAGAGTCAAGGGCCCTTGGTCTCCGGAAGAGGACGCCATTCTCAGTCGTCTCGTTAGCAAGTTCGGCGCCAGAAACTGGAGCCTCATCGCGCGCGGGATCAGTGGAAGATCCGGCAAGTCGTGCCGCCTCCGGTGGTGCAACCAGCTCGACCCCTCCGTTAAGCGCAAGCCCTTCACCGGTAAGTGATCGATATTGGTACCGTGCTTGGGTTTGAATTTGAATTTAATTTTTTTTCAGCTTTAATGAATTTGAATATTTTGGAAATTGATCTTACGAATATAGGGATGGGAATGGTTTGAATTTTCTTATGGTAATCTTTTGTGTAGGATCCTTTTGTTTTTAAAGTTCGATGGTTATGTGGTTCTTTCTTGAATTTGCTTGGACCTTTGGATTTGCTATGTGCATTATTGTTTCTTAATGGATAAATCATGCCTTTTGCCTAGCTGTTACTTTAAGAATTATCATGGTGTCATATTGAGATGTTGGTTATCGCTATTACTTACTGACTGATACTCATGGTTGTGAGTTATTATTGGCTATTGGCCATCTGCGATCCTTGATATTGCGGAAAAGTGTGGTTATTGTAGAGACAATTGCAGCCGAAAAACCTTGACATTGCAGCCACAGTTGTGATTGCAGATTTTTTTTTTAAACCATAGTTAACCCTATTTTCTTTTTTATTTAATCATTTTTCTTTCAAGGCCTAATTCTTAGAATGTGAGATTATTTTGGCAACTCATTGCGTCTATATATTCCTATGATTTAGCGAGCGGGCTAAAATGATGTCCCTTCAAGTTAAAAGAATAAATTTATGTCTAAGAGCCTTACAGCTCAGGTAGTATCAATCTCTTTGGACACTTATGTTAAAGGTGATAAAATTTATAGATTTTAAGAGAAGGAACACTTGTGTAATGGTTTACAGAATCACAAATGGTGACCAAAGGAGTGAACCATTCTTCCAAGGTTCCCCTCATACAACTGATTTCGGCTTGATTTTCTGGAACTAATAAATATGAATGCTTCCTCTTCTACCTAAGCCAAGTCCATAATCTTATCAACTTTAGCAGCCCAATCAATCCTATAACTATTACTAGCTATTATCTGGGCCCCATCAGTGTCAACTACTCGAAGTTCAACTTTGTTGGCTTGTCCACAAATTTGAAATTGGGGAACTGAGATGAGATGGTGTCCAGACTTCCCATCATTCCCTTTCTGTTTTGGCTTTCTTACCAAGATTCCAAAATCTTGCATGCATGCATCATCAGCCAATCCATTTTCCGCAAGGCAGCTAATCTTTCTGACAAACTTCACAAACGTCTTCTCGAGAACTTGTGAACCATAGCTAGTATCAAATTTTTCTAAGTCAAATCCGATGTCTTCTTTCTCAAGAACTTTATCAATTGCCCTGCTAACCCCCATAATCATGAATGTGAGTTGATGATATTAGGGAAAAATTCCCCATTTACAGAAAAGATCAACACAGCAGAATTTTGAGGGTCTGCATCTCCTAATTCTCTATTAACAAGATACCCCTCTCTTTCCACCTCTCCTCTTATTTATAGCCAATATGTCTTATACCTTTAATTATCCCTGTCTCAACTAACTAACTAACTAACCAATAAAACAGATTGACCTTAAATAGTTTTCTATGAGATGAATCATCTCATTTGGCTTCATCTGTTGCACTTTAAATAGCTTCTCAACTTGGCTCATCCAAATCATGCAGTTGCTGCCATGAATATTTGGAAATTCAATCTTTTTATCCTAAGATTTTGATTCATCTAAGAAGGACTCTAGCTGTCTTCTTCCTGTTATGGTTCTGCCATCTCCTTATTCATTCTTTACTTATATATGTCTTGTGAGTGGGTAGTTCATTGTTATACTCCTTGAAGCTTATGTTCTATTTCTTCATTCATTATCCACTGATTGTCGAATTCCTTAATTACCAATTATATTTTCCTGAATCTCTACTGAATTAGTGGCTAAGGGAAGTAATTGCTCCATATGATAATTGATGCTCTTCGTCAAGCACTTCCCCATGTTCTTCAAGGCTTCCATCCTGTCTTCCATGTCATCCTCAACTATGTTGCATAGATACAACTATGGGATATGATTTTTTGAAAATATCCAGGGTATGGGTACTTTAATATAAATTTTAGAAAAATATACATATAGAAAAACTAGAATTTTATATGAGAAAGACTGAAATGTATAAATGATAGAAAACACAAATAAGCATAATTTATAATATAAGGTGTTGATAATAAGATATTAAATGTACTATTAGAAGTTGTTAGAATATTCTAGAGATCTCTTTGTAATTATTATTAGAAGTGGTTAGAAGATTCTAGAGATCTCTTTGAAAGTATAAGTGGTTAGAAGTTGTTAGAAAATTCTAGAGATCTCTTTGTAATTAAAAGTGGTTAGAACTTGTTAGAAGATTCTAAAGATATTCCTTTAGGGTTAGGATTCTCTCTATACATAGATGTTAATGTACTATTTCAAAAAAACGAAATAGAAAGTATATCCTCTTTCATTCAAGTTAATTCTTTCAACTTGGTATCAGAGCTCCTAATTTTGGGGGTTCTGCTTCCGCATTCCTTTACCATTTTAGACACAGTTCTTCTTAGGGTTGCCTGAAGTGCACCCATTTCCTTTAATTATAGGGTTAGCTTGAAGTGCACCCAACTTATAGTTTTATCACTGTTGCTGCCACCTCCGGAGCCGAAGCAGTTGCCAGAGTTGTCATTGGAGCTGTTGTTGTCGAATCGGCCATATTTGGAGTCATCACAAGCCTACGTTCTCTCTCTACAACATGTCAACTCCATTAAGCAATGTTGATCTTCCTCATTTACCAGATGACGGCCGCCTTAATGGTCGAAATTATCTCCAATGGGCTCAATTTATCATACGCACGTTGAAAGGTACGGATAGACTCAACCACATTGAAGGAGATGCCATAGCTCAAGATAACCCTAATTTCCAAATTTGGGACAATGATGATTCGCGAATTATTACTTGGCTATTGGGATCTATGACTACAGAAATAAGTAGAAATTATATGTTTTACTCCAGTGCCCGTGAAATCTGGGAAGACCTTGCAAATACTTATTCTATGCGACAGAACATTTCCACGTGCTATGAACTTGAAAGCAAGATTTTTGGTGCCAAGCAAGACACTCTTTCTGTTGCAGAATACTATGGAATGTTAAAGGGACTGAGGATTGAGTTGGACGAATATCAAAATTTAAGGCTAGAAATAGCTGAGATGCTGCAACTCTTTCTCAGTTTGTTGAACGATCTCAGATATTTAAGTTTTTGTCAGATTGAATCCTGAATATGACCCTGTTAGGGCACAAATTCTCGGGAAGGAAAAACTTCCTTCTCTTTCTGAAGTCTTCTACATTGTCCGAGGTGAAGAAACTCGTTGAATGGTCATGATGAATGAGCCCTCCACTAAAGGAGCTACCATGTTATCTGGAAAGGCCTCTAAAGTTGGGACTTCAAATCCTGGAAACATAAAACCCAATTTCAAAGGGAAAGATGATCGTTGGTGCTCTCATTGTAAGAAATCTAGCCATACTAAGGAAACTTGCTTCAAGCTAAATGGAAAAGAGAAAGTTCTCAATCGTCTGGTAGAACTAAAAGGACAGCCCCCAAGGAAGGCTTATCAGGCAACTTCAGATCCAAGATTCCTTCATCTCCTGCAATTGATGAAGGAATGCCTGCACTTCGTGCTAAAATTGAATGACTGAAATTTCTGATGGAGTCTATCAGTAAGCCATCTTCTGGTATTTGTTCTCTAACCATGACGGGTAAGAACTTCAATTCCTCTTTTAATGTTTCTAAAATTGTATGTAAGGACTCTTGGGTTCTAGACTCTAGTGCGACAGACCACATGACTCCTCATTCATCTTTTTTACCATCATATGTTTCTCTTTCTGGTAACCACATTACTGTTGCAAATGGGACCCATATCCCAATAATTGGACGTGGTAACATTTCTCTTTTACCATCCCTCAACCTTAAAGATGTTCTTTATGTTCCAAAACTTTCTAATAACCTTATTTCTGTCAAAAAACTTACTCATGACCTAAACTGTTATGTAACTTTCTTTCCCACTCATTGTGTTTTTCAGGATCTTGCCACGGGGAGGACGATTGGAACTGTTAAGGAACAGAGAGGGTTGTATTACCTTGACAACTTGGAAACTAAGGATAGTATTAGTAAGAACCCGACTACCTCTTGTCTCCAGTCTTACACTACTTTTGAGTCCTCTCAAATTTGGATTCTCTATTGTCGTTTGGGACATCCATCCTTTTTTGTTCTAAAGTCTATGTTTCCTTCATTATTTTCCAAAAAGTCTGTTGAGTCTTTTAAATGTGATGTATGTCAACTTGCAAAGCACCATTGTGCCACATATTCTCCTAGTAATACAAAAAGTGTTCATCTTTTTGATTTGGTTCACTCTGACGTTTGGGGACCTGCATCAAACACCAGTATATCTGGTGCGAAATGGTTTGTCACTTTTATTGATGATTGTACCCGTGTCACATGGATTTTCCTTATGAAAGAAAAATCTGAAGTTTTTACCTTATTTGTCAAATTCTTCCATATGATAAAAACACAATTTGGAAAAATAATTAAACGTCTACGTTCTGATAACGGGAGGGAATATGTAAATCATGACATGTCTAAATTCCTTTCTGACAATGGTACTATTAGAAGTTGTTAGAATATTCTAGAGATCTCTTTGTAATTATTATTAGAAGTGGTTAAAAGATTTTAGAGATCTCTTTGAAAGTATAAGTGGCTAGAAGTTGTTAGAAGATTCTAGAGATCTCTTTGTAATTAGAAGTGGTTAGAACTTGTTAGAAGATTCTAGAGATATTCCTTTAGGGTTAGGATTCTCTATACATAGATGTTGATGTACTATTTCAAAAAAACGAAATAGAAAGAATATCCTCTTTCATTCAAGTTAATTCTTTCAACTTAAGGGACACTGAATTTTTCAACATACAAAAAGGTATCTCATAAATAGCTAACGCCCTTGGTTCTAGGGATCTAAAGTTATTGCATTCATCGTTGTAGCAAAAAAATAAAATAAATGCTTATGCCCTATAACTTCATTCACTTATCCATTGATTGGTGAATTTCTTCGGTACCAACCATATTTACTTGAATCTTAGCTGAATTAGAGATCAGAGAAAGTAATTGCATCCAGTGATAATTGGTTCTCTTAAGAACTCCCCCATCTTCAATGCTTCCATCTTGTGTTCCTTATCATCCTTGATAAGAAATTTAACATTTGGGTTAAAATTGTTAAAGATCCAACATATAACTTCTTAGGTTTTAGAAAGAGAGTTTTGAATTGGAAAATCTAGAAAAAAAAAACCTCTTTCATGGTTAATTGAATCAAAGACCAATGGATGGAATCTCCTACCAAAGATTTCTCCTTCATGGTTTTCTTTTTACTACTATGCTACTACCCAACTTCCCTAAAGTAACAAATCTGATTTCTTTCCCATTCCTACTATTTAGGCCAAGTCTATTCTTAACCATTTCAGTGCCTAACTAACTTTTATTTACGATAGCAAAACTTTAGTCCTTATCACTTCTTGATCCTTGGAACAAATCTCAATGGCTAGTTTGCTTCATATTTAGCCTACATTCCTCCTTGTTGACACTGGATCATGGACCTACCTTTTAAAAAAAATAGAAAAGAACAAATATACTCATTCAAAATAAATTTTCCAAAATTGAGATCAAAAGAGCATCTCAATGCCTGAGACTCTTGCCTCATGGGATTTGGGGAGAATAGATATATGTAATTTTAACCCTTGAAACAACAGAGACTATTTTCAATATTTGAAATCATGACCTCTAGATCACACCGCCAACCTTACCATGGCACCTAGGCTCACCTTCAAAATAATAGAATGATAAATATTTTTTGGAACCAAATACACAATAGATGAGAATGCCTGTCATTTTGTAAAGATACACAAATCTAGAATCACTAGGAACTGATTTAGGGAAACAAGAATCATGAGATATGTAGCAACAATATTTTTTATAACAAATTACTTGGAGAGCTCTCCAACTCAAGCACTAAATCAATTGTGAGTGAACACTCATCCAAAGGGGCATTGTCAAGCAACATTGAGACGAACATCTTGTATATATAGGTTGGGGAAAAGCTCCTTGTATAGGTTCCATTCCAAACCTTCGGATCTTCTAATATTCCAACAATCCATAAAAGAAAGTAAGGTCTTCAAAGCTTGACTAACAAGTGAGAAACTTGACTTTGAGAAAGTTCATCACTCTCCTAGCAAGAGGTTGTGCACCTTATCTTAAAAGAGCTATCACACATTACATTACCTAGGAAATAGTGAAAGCTTCATAGGGCCTTTTTGTCTTGGTGCAAGCAAACCATATCTACCAAAACATGTCTATTTCATTGAGTCTCCCTCTAAGTCATCGTCCAAATCGTTACACCTTTCGTGTGGGTTGGAACTTATCCAACAAGGAATTTCATTACTTTAGAACCATTATAGTTACAATTACCGTTTATCAAGACTTTGGTAGTCGGCTACTTTGTCATCAAGTCAACTTCCTTGACCTTTTGTCATCAAGTCAAATTCCTTGACCTTTTGGCATTGGCAGGTGTCAACCCCACCATAGATGGTCTTATGACTTTGTGGAAACCTTAGAATTGATGCAATTACTAATTCATGATCTAACATGCATAAAATGAAAACTTCATCTTCGATTCTACAAGAAATTTATGAAAGCCTTTCAATTGCTTCTCTTTGATGGAAGTTTTATTTTACTAGAATTTATCTTGATTTTCCAATGAATATGAAGATTACTCACTGTCAAATGAAAAATAGGATCTTGTATGTCGTAGAAGATTCAGTTCCTTTGAGAAATACATCATTAGACATAACTGATTAAAGAGAGGGAACAATAGGTAGTTCTTTACAATGGTAACATATATTTCTTTTCTCCAATAAAATTCCTACACTAATTATTATGATGCCAACTTTAGTCATTGAGATGAAATTGAAGGTTGCATTTGAAGGTTGATAGCGCTTATTGAAATGAAATATAACATTTGGTCAACTTGATTGAAGAACTGTATATGACCAATTCCTTTTGTATTATGTTAAGCTTTGACCTCTTACTAATTTAATTTATGGTTAATTAATTAAAATTCCAATTCCGTCATCACAAATTATATAAATGTCAAAATGCTTTTTGGAAGCATAGACTATACCATATGCGTATCACTGATTGCTTTTATATCATCATTTGTTGGGTTGCCATCAATAAACCTTTGTCTAAAAGTAAGCCACATTTCTTTGGTGCAAATTTTCTCACCAGAAGCAAATTATAATTGTCTCAACATTATCTTATGATTCAAAACATAATAAATCCAATGTACAGTAAACATTTATTGCATTGAAATATGTTGGTATTGTACCTCAGAGCATGCACTATTATCTACATAGAATTATGATATATTTGCTTAGAAACTTTTGGATTTGATCTATTAAATCTTACCATGCCATTTTCCTAAAGATGTAGGCTTAACAAAATATGATTATTTCAGATGAGGAGGATCGGATTATAGTTGCTACTCATGCAATCCATGGGAACAAATGGGCGGCTATTGCCAGGCTTCTACCCGGAAGAACAGATAATGCCATTAAGAACCATTGGAATTCCACTTTGAGGCGTCGGGGAGTTGAAATTGATAAAATTAAATTAGAATCTGGTAACTTCATGGAAGATGTTAGCTTGGAGAAAGCAAAAGCATCATCGGAAGACACTCTATCATGCGGGGATGTTTCTTTGAAATCCTCAGAAGCGAGAGATGTCAGTTCTGTGGAGATCATGGGTGATAAATCTGTTGACAAAGCACAAGCTGAGGGTCAATTACACCACGAAGTCAACGATCCACCTACCCTTTTTCGGCCAGTAGCTCGCTTCAGTGCTTTCAATGTATATCACTCATTTGATGCTATGCAGCCTTCAACTTCAATTCAAAGACCTGTTCCGATGCAAGGACCCATTTTACAATCATCAAAGCCTGATATGGAATTCTGTAGAATGCTTGAAGGAATTTGTGGTGACCCGTCAGTGCCTCTCCAGTGTGGCCATGGTTGTTGTGCTGCTTCAAATGGTAGAAAGTCTGAAAGCTCTTTGTTGGGACCAGAATTCATTGAATTTTCTGAACCCCCATCTTTCCCAAATTTTGAGTTGGCTGCAATCGCTACAGACATTAGTAACCTTGCCTGGCTTAAAAGTGGATTGGAGAGTAGTAGTGTCAAAATGATGGGAAACACCTCTGGTAGTGTAATGTCTAATGGATCTCAACTACACATTGGCCATTAGATTGCCAAATATATCACCATTCCTATTCTTAGTGAGGAGTGGATAATGGGCATGATGCAGGCTATAGTTATGATAGTCTATTTTCATTGCAAATGTAATTAGGTTACTAAATTTGAGCGAATCACTGTTATAATGTAAAATGGATTCACTAGGTAAAAGGAGAATGGGGATTCATGAGTTCAAGGAGCAATTTTGTTTTTTTTCTTTATTTTATTTTGACTGATTAGGACTTGATTTGGAAACCTACAAGTGCTAACATTGACTGATTAGGACTTGATTTGGACTTCTCTTATTTTATAATTTAATATGAATGTTTTGAAAATTGGTGATGAGAATGCAGGAACAAAATGGTTTGGATTTTCTTATAATATTTTATGTAGAATCTTTTGTTTTTAAAGTATGATGGTTGTGGTTAGTTTTTTTAATTTGCTTGAACCTTTGCATTTGCAGTGTGCATTACTGTTTGTTAATGGATAAGTCATAGCTTTTTCCTAACTGTTGCTTTATGAATATCATGTTATCACCATTGAATGGTGGTTGGTAGTTAATATTGGCTATAGGGGATGGCTATTACTTGCTGACTGATACTTGTTGCAGTTGTAGTTGTGTGGTTGGGATGTATAGAGAACTATCTGTACTTTCAACTTGAAACGGATTTGGCAGTGGTGTTTGGATTGTTCTTGTTTTACAAGGGTACTACACATGAATAAGGATAGGCTTATCCTATTGTGGATAGGTTAACTTTGACAATTGGAAAATTATGAACTTGATGTTCTGGATCATGATCATCATATGTATATAAAATATACAGGATCTTGTTGTTCAGCAAGTTGGTTGTATCGGGTTCGCCTTTGTGTTTTTTAGGTTCTGTAGTTTGAACATAGGTATCTCTGTTCTTTTGTTTTTGTATAGTTCCAACTGTATTACAGTTGTAGTTGTCATGATCCTTGATATTGTGGGAAAATGTGGTTGATTTAGCCGCTATTGCAGTCGCAATGTGGTTGTGGTGAACCAAAAAATCTTGATGGTACTGCCACAGTTGTAGTTGTCTATTATTTTTAAAACCGTAGTTAATCCCTACTTTCTGTTTATTATTAAATCAGTTTCCTTTTAAGGTCTAATTCTCAGAATAAAATGTGAAATTATTCCTTCAACTCACTGCATGTATATATTCCTATGATGCAGTGAGCTAGCTGAAATGATGGCCCATCAAGTTAAATGAATGAATAATTTATGTCTAAGTAGCTAAGGTAGTGCCTAATAATCTCTTTGGAGACTACATGTTAAATGTGATAAATTTATAGATTTAAGAGATAGAACACTTCTATATTGGTTTACTAATTCACAATTGGAGACCAAAGGAGTGAACCACCCTTCCAAGATGCAACTGAGCTGCTGTTTGATTTTCCAGAACTAACGAATATAAATGCTTCATCTTCTACGTAAGCCAAGTCCATAATCTTGTCAACTTTAGCAGCCTGACAATTCTATAACTACTCTAACCAAATGTTATTCGGGCCCTATCAATATAAACCGCTCAAAGTTAAACCTTGAAATTGGGGAACTGAGACGAGATGGTGTCCACACTTCACGTCCTTCTCACTTTGTTTTGCCTTCTCGCCAAGATCCAAAATCTTGCACGCACTCATCAATAAATCCATTTTTCGCAAGGTAGCTAATCTTTCACACAAACTGCACAAACATCTTCTTTTGAACCATGGCTACTGCCAAAATTTTCTACATCACAATTTACAGAAATTCACAATTCACAATTTTCTACATCAGAATAGGGAAGAAATTCACAATTTACAGAAAAATCCACACACTGCTAAACTTCTGCACCTCCCAATGCCAAAGATCCTAACTCTTCTCAATTGACAAGATATTCCTCTCTATCCTTATGGCCTTATTTATAGGTAACATGCCTTATTCTCCTAATCATTCCATTCCAGCTCCAACTAACTAACCAATATAACAAATTGTCAATTAACAGCTATCTAAATCATATATTTTTTTTATTGTTAAGGAATATGCTATTAAACAATAAATTCTGTTAAAATTGAATTTCGGTCATAATATTGGAGAATGAAATCCCTTTCTCAAAATTACTTCAAATAAAAATTATCCATCCTCAAAAAAAAACTAATTAACAAGATTTCAAAAACACGATTATATTAAATGATGTGTTAAAAATGGACTCAATAAACTACAGTAAATATTTTAAAAGCAAAAGATTTCCAAATTTATATTAAAATAATAATTATTAGATGAAAAGTTGCATCAACTGAATAAAGAGGGAAAAGGGTATAACTGTAATTAAATAGCGTGAAATCACACATCCGTTTAAAAGTGCCAAAACATGCTTCGAAAAGTGCCGAAACATTTGCGCTACTACTGTCTTTTCTTTCTCTACTCTTAACTAACCTCACTGATGGAACCGGAAGAAACCGCCGTCACAGCCGTCGACGGAAGCGGCGACGAGGGACTGTTGGTGTTAGACGGGGGCGGAAAGGACAGAGTCAAGGGCCCTTGGTCTCCGGAAGAGGACGCCATTCTGAGTCGTCTCGTTAGCAAGTTCGGCGCCAGAAACTGGAGCCTCATCGCGCGCAGGATCAGTGGAAGATCCGGCAAGTCGTGCCGCCTCCGGTGGTGCAACCAGCTCGACCCCTCCGTTAAGCGTAAGCCCTTCACCGGTAAGTGATCGATATCGGTACCGTGCTTGGGTTTGAATTTGAATTTAATTTCTTTTCGGTTTGAATGAATTTGAATATTTTGGAAATTGATCTTACGAATATAGGGATGGGAATGGTTTGAATTTTCTTATGGTAATGTTTTGTGTAGGATCCTTTTGTTTTTAAAGTTCGATGGTTATGTGGTTCTTTATTGAATTTGCTTCTTTGGATTTGCCTTCTGCATTATTGTTTCTTAATGGATAAGTCATGCCTTTTGCCTAGCTCTTACTTTAAGAATTATCATGGTGTCATATTGAGATGGTGGTTATCGCTATTACTTACTGACTGATACTCATGGTTGTGAGTTATTATTGGCTATTGGGTATCTGCGATCCTTGATATTGCGGAAAAGTGTGGTTATTGTAGTGGCAATTGCGGCCGAAAAACATTGACATTGCCGCCACAGTCGTGATTGCAGATTGTTTTTTAAAACCATAGTTAACCCTATTTTCTTTTTTATTTAATCATTTTTCTTTTAAGGCCTAATTCTTAGAATGTGAGATTATTTTGGCAACTCATTGCGTCTATATATTCCTATGATTTAGCGAGCTAGCTAAAATGATGTCCCTTCAAGTGAAAAGAATAAATTTATGTCTAAGAGCCCTATAGCTCAGGTAGTATCAATCTCTGTGGACACTACATGTTAAAGGTGATAAAATTTATAGATTTTAAGAGAAGGAACACTTGTGTAATGGTTTACAGAATCCCAAAGGAGTGAACCATCCTTCCAAGGTTCCCCTCATACAACTGATTTCTGCTTGATTTTCTGGAACTAATAAATATGAATGCTTCCTCTTCTACCTAAGCCAAGTCCATAATCTTATCTACTTTAGCAGCCCAATCAATTCTATAACTATTACTAGCTATTATCTGGGCCCCATCAGTGTCGAGTGCTCAAAGTTCAACTTTATTGGCTTGTCCACAAATTTGAAATTGGGGAACTGAGATGAGATGGTGTCCACACTCCCCATCCTTCTCTTTGTGTTTTGCCCTTCTTACCCAGATTCCAAAATCCAGCATGCATGCACTCAAAATCTAATTCATTTTCTACAAGGCAGCTAATCTTTCAGACAAACTTCACAAACGTCTTCTTGAGAACTTTTGAACCATAGCTACTATCAAATTTTTCTACGTCAAATCTGATGTCTTCTTTTTCAAGAACTCTATCAATTGCCCTGCTAACCCCCCATGATCATGAATGTGATTTGATGATAGGAACTGAATTAGAATCACAAAATGAAAACTGCCTTTACTAGAAAAGAAAAATTAAGGAAAATTCCCAATTTACAGAAAAGACCAACACAGGAGAATTTTGAGGGTCTGCATCTACTAATTCTCAATTAATAGATAACCCTCTCTTTCCACCTCTCCTCTTATTTATAGCCAATATGCCTTATTTCTCTAATTATCTCTGTCCCAACTAACTAACTAACCAATAGAACAGATTGACATTAAACAGTTATCTATGAGATGAATTCACTCATTTGGCTTCATCTTTTGCACTTTGAATAGCTTCTCAACTTAGGCAATCTAACTCGTGCAGTTGCTGCCATGAATGTTGGGAAATTCAATCTTTTTATCCCAAGATTTTGATTCATCTCAGAAGGACTTTAACTGTCTTCTTGTCTGTTTTGCTTTCTCCTTATTCACTCTTTACTTATATGTCTTGTGAGTGGGTAGTTCATTGTCATACTCCTCGAAGCTTATGCTCTGTTTCTTCATTCATTATCCACTGATTGTCGAATTCCTTAATTACCAACCATATTTGCCTGAATCTCTACTGAATTATTGGGCAGGGGAAATTGCTCCCTTTGATAATTGATGCTGATAGTCGAGAACTTCCCCGTGTTCTTCAAGGCTTCCATCCTATCTTCCATGTTATCCTCAACTATGTTGCATAGATACAAGTATGGATATGATTTTTTAAAATATCTAGGGTATGGGTACTTTAATATAAATTTTAGAAAAATATACATATAGAAAATTTAGAATTTTATATAGAAAGACTGAAATGTATAAATGATAGAAAATACAAATAAGCATAATTTATAATATAAGGGAGAGTGAATTTTCATCATGACAAAAAGGTATCTCATAAATAGCTAATGCCCTTGGTTGTAGGGATCTAAAGTTATTACATTCTTCGTTGCAACAAAAAAATATATAAATGCTTATGCCCTGTTTCTACATTCACTTATCCATTGATTGGTGAATTTCTTTATTATCAACCATATTTGCCTGAATCTCGGTTGAATTAGAGATCAGAGTAAGTAATTGCATCTGGTGATAATTGTTTCTCTTAAGAACTCCTCCATCTTCAAAGCTTACATCTTGTGTTCCTTGTCATCCTTGATAGGGAATCTAACATTTGGGTTAAATTTGTCACCCTCAAAATAATATAATGATAAATACATTTTGGAATCAAATACACGATGGATGAGAATCTCTGTTATTTTGTAAAGATACAGAACACATGTTGGCTTCCATTCATTATCTACATTGGGGAGAATTATTAAGTTAAACATATTGTTAAAGAGTACAACACTCTCTTTCAAATAGTCCCTTTTATTTGTTTAAATTTACTTGGACCAACCAAAATCAAGAGAGAATCACTAGGAACCAATTCGGTGAAACAAGAAGCATGAGATATGCAATGACAACATTTCCGATAACAAATCACTTGGAGAGCTCTCCAACTCAAGCACGAAATCAATGTTGAGTCAACACTCATCCAGAGAGGCATTGCCAAGCAACATTGAGACCAACATCTTGTATATATAGGTTGGACAAAAGCTCATTGTATAGGTTTCATTCCAAACCTTTGAGAAAGTTCATCACTCTCCTAGCAAGAGGATTTGCACCTTATCTTAAAAGAGCTATTGCACATTACTTTACCTAGGAAATAGTGAAAGCTTCATAGGATCCTTTTGTCTTGGTGCAAGCAAACCGTATCTTCCAAAACATGTCTATTTCATTGAGTCTCCCTCCAACACAATGCCTAAATTGTTACATCGTTCATGTGGATTGAAACTTACTCAACAAGGAATTTCACTTCTTTAGAACCGTTATAGTTACAGTTACCACTCATCAAGATTTCAGGCGTTGGCTACTTTGTCATCAAGTTAACTTCCTTGACCTTTTGGCACTGGCAAGCGTCTGCCTCTTTGTACATGGTCTTACGACTTTTTCAAGACATTAGAATTGATGTAATTACTAATTCATGATCTAACATGTTTAGAATGAAAACTTCATTTCAATTCTACAAAGAAGTTTTATTTACTAGAATTTATCCAGATTTTCCTAAGAAGAAGCAATGACGATATTTAAGGAATAAGCATTGACTAACTCTGTGCCAAGTGCCATGGTAAAACTAAAGATGTCAATGTTATCCAAAATGATTAGACTAGTTGTTTTTAAGTTCTTTGTCAAATCCCAAAGCTTAACCTTGGATAGGTGATAAAAACTACGAAGCTGGAGTACAGTAGGATAAATTTGGTGTAACAGTGAAATGCATAGATAGAAAAGAATACCAACTTCGAAAGCACTCTACTAGGCCAACATTGATACTGAGAGATGAAAGCTAAGAGATACTAGGTGTTATGCGTATCAGCCCATGCAATGTTGTAGCTAATGCATTAAGTATCTTGCCTAGGGAGTATGTTTATAGGAATGAAATTCAAAAGAATTTATGGGGGTCGATCAAACAGTGGATCATGTGGTTTGATTCGATGCACAACAAAGAACCTTATCAAGGTTTAACATGCCTCGAATCCTATAGAAAGAGAGGGGTGCCTTTGGAAATGGTGGTGCATGAGAATGAGGCTTATCAAAATTTGTGGTTTTCAATCAATTTCAACAAATAACAAAGCGAGTGTTTGAGAGATAATTGCTAGCATTCCTGATGTGTTAGGCGAAGACTATTTAATATGTCTAAGCTTTGACCTGTTATTAATTCAATTTATGGTTAGTTACTTAGTTATTCCAATTCTGTTATCACAAGTAATATCTCATTTGTCATACTACTTTTGGAAGCACCGACTAAAATATAATCATATATCACTTGTTGTTTTTATATCAACGTTTGTTGGGTTGTCTTCTATAAACTTTTATCTAGAAAAAAGCCATAGTTTTTATATTTTTTGTGTGCAAATGTGCTGACAAGGAACAAATTATAACTCTATATTATTTGATGATTCGAGGCATAATAAATCCATCATACAACAAACATGCATTGCATTGATATGTTAGTAATGGACCACATAACATGCACTGCTGTCTACATTAGAAATATATAATATATTTTCTTGGCAACTTCAGGGTTTCATCTATTAAATCTAATCATGCCACTTTGCTCAGATATAGGCTTGACAAAATTCATTTCTTTTTAGATGAGGAGGACAAAATTATAGTTTCTGCTCATGCAAAGCATGGGAACAAATGGGCAGCCATTGCCAGGCTTCTACCCGGAAGAACGGATAATGCCATTAAGAACCACTGGAATTCCACTTTGAGGCGTCGAGGTGTTGAACATGATAACATTAAATTAGAATCTAGTAACTTTATGGAAGATGTTAGCTTGGAGAAAGCAAAATTATTCTCAGATGACACTTTATCATGTGGGGATGTTTCTTTGAAATCCTTAGAAGGGAAAGATGTCAGTTCTATAGAAATTATGGGTGATAAATCTGATGGCAAAGCACAAATTGAGAGTCGATTACACCGTGAAGTCAAAGATCCACCTACCCTTTTTCGGCCAGTAGCTCGTGTAAGTGCTTTCAATGTCTATCACTCATATGATGGTATACGTCCTTCAACATCAGTTCAAAGACCTGCTCCGATCCAAGGACCCATTTTACATTCAGGACCAGATATGGAATTTTGTAGAATGCTTGAAGGAATTTGTGGTGACCAGGTCGTGCCTCATCAGTGTGGCCATGGTTGCTGTGCTGCTCCAAATGGTAAAAAATCCCAAAGCTCATTGTTGGGACAGGAATTCATTGAATTTTCTGAACCCTCATCTTTCCCAAATTTTGAGTTGGCTGCAATCGCTGCAGACATCAGTAATCTTGCTTGGCTTAAAAGTGGATTGGACAGTAGTAATGTGAAAATGATGGGAAACACCTCCGGCAGTGCAATGTCTAATGGATATCGAGTACATATTGGCCATTAGAGTGCCAAATAAATCATCATTTCTATACTGAGTGAAGATTGGATAATGGGCATGATGCAGGCTAAAGTGATGATTGTCTGTTTTCCTTGCAAATGTAATTAGGCAACCAAATTTAAGTGAATCACTGCTATAACGTAAATGGATTCACTAGGTAAATGTAGAATGTGGGATTCATGAGTTCAAGGAACAATTTTGCCTTTTGGGGTTTTGACTGGTTAGGGACTTGATTTAAAACTAACAATGTCGGATGTAGAAAGGGGAAAATTACGAGCATTTCAATATGTTTCAGTTACTGCTCTAATGTGAGAAATGTTAGTAGAAAGCGTTTATTACTATGTTTTTAATTCACTTTCTAATATTTGTTGAAAAATTTATTGGAAAGTAAAACAATTCACTTATTAATAGAGATTTGTTAGCAAGATCTGTTGGAAAATGAATAAGTAAGAATGTTACGAGAGACTTACTAATTCTGCTCCAATCAATGTTACTCAAACATGATTTTAAGTTCTAACCATCTCCTGCAATGCTTAATATCAGTTTACATGTTATAATCAAACTTGAATAATCACTTGTTTGATATCTGTCACTGATGCAATACAAAATTTGGTTCAACATTCTAGATGTTTTTCTTCTGCTCTGTCACTTATTTAACTTTTTTTTGTTTAATTAGGTGATATCCAATGGTAAAATTCATTTTGGATTGTCCTGGGATTTGTTTCTGTACCCTCTCTTCTCATTTAAGATTGATGAATACACATCTTTTTATATTTTAATGAAAAAAATTAAATATAAGCTTTTATCTTTATTTATTGTGGAATCTTTGTCCATTATTTTTTTTCTTTTTTATCTTACATTTTAAATATTAATGAAACACTTTAATTACTTAAAATGGTAGAATTTTCAATTTTATAAAAATTTAAAAATTTTCATATCATCTCCTTTATTACCTCTCATCATATATATATATATATATATATATATATATATATATATTCTCTCACGCAAATATTTGAAATAAAAATAATATTTTATATTAAAATTTTAAATTTTAAATATATAACTATATTTTTTTAGAAAAAATAAATTACATATGCAAAGTAAAAGTATGAATTAATTTATTCAAACAACATTAAAAAATATAAAAATTTAAATAAAATAAAAAATTTAAACATTTGAAATTTATTAAAATTTAAAATTCTATATCTAAAGATAACATTTTAGGTGTACTTTCTTGATATAGTTTATGTTATAACTATAGAAAATTTGGATTTATGGACACAAACAAAAAAATTGAACATAAGAAATTGAAGATTCATACATAAAAATGATTAGGAGAAAGAGATTAACCGATATAAACTTAGAATAATTCAACAACATATGAGTTTAGAAATTGAATCATGCATAAAACATTTTATTCATAATTTTTTCAAAGATTTTGATCTATAAAAATTAAAGATTATACACTAATATTAAATATGAAACCATTAGATGAATTTAAGAATCTTAAGACATCATGGATTAAATATGTACGAAATCCATTTTATCATTTTTTTCATTTTCGATCTAAACAATTTTTCAAAAATTTATTCAAGACATTTTAAATCATATAAATGAAAGAATAAAGGAATTAAATGGTGGAAATAAAAGAAAATAAAAAATCTATGAAATTATATGGTTTGATTTACACCCGTATAAGAATTTGCAAATCAATTTGAAACTGCAATCATGGAGTGTGAACTAAAGAAGGTAGGTGTTTGTTTATAAACATAGCAACAAAGAAAGCATACAATTATTATTATTTTTTTACTTACAATCTTTTATATTTGAGATGTTTAAAGTTTGTACAGAATTAATTTCCAAAGTTTTTCAAATCATTCTAACTATAAAGCAAAAAAAAACAGAAAGAAAAAAAGACATTGCTGTGAATACCATGAAATCTTTAATCTAATTGAGCATCCATCAACCATAGATCTTTATTCTGTTGGACATTTCAATGATCAAGTTTGGATCTGAATTCACCTTTTCCTTTATCCTAATCCCATGTTCCAATAACTTGAAGGAAAATGATGTGAAACTAATCACCCAAATTGTTCAGTAGATCATGGAAAATGGTTCTGAATCGCTTTCATGGTATTGACAGAAAACAAGCTATGGAAGCTTGACACTGCTTTCATCATTATGTTTAATGTTCACCATAATTTCTAACATTTTGGAATGCTACTTCATTTTCTGAGCCTCTCATCATTCACCTTCATTATCACTGTTTCCCAACCAGATATTGAATGAGAAAGTTTTAGTGTAAGTGTTTCCTATTCTCTCTCCATTCCAAACATTCACTAACAATAACAATTCAAAAGTTAAAAGATGTTTTTACACTTCGAGTGCTTAATTAACACATAACAATTATCTTTAATTTGCATATGAAATCTAATTAAAAGTAACATTTTTATTTTAAAATCTAATTAAAAGTAACATTTTTATTTTAAAATAAATAAATATTTCGAAAGAAGAATAATTGAATGTGATACGGTATTTATAAAATGTTGACCATAATAAAATTCTAAATTGCATAACAGAAAAAACGGAAAAATTAAATAACTATTTAATAATGAGTTTTTATTTTGCACAATATAAAATAATAGTTAGAATAACCATAAAATAATGAGATAACAACTAAAAACTAATATTTTGATATTTAAAAAATATTTCAATAATACTTTAAATGTCTACATACTCATAAAAACTTGTAATTTTTTTTTTTTTTTATAAATTAATCACATTTTTGGAAACAAGTATATCTAATTACTTATTAACCAAATCTATAATTAATTAATATGTTTTTATATATGATGATTATTTTAATTATTATTAACCTACTAATTTCATAACGTATTTATTTAAAATTTTAATTTAAGAACTTTTTAATAAAAAGCATTTGAAGTTTATATATCTTTCAATTCTTTTACGTTTTCTCTTAATATTATTTTATTTTAATTGTAATAACACTCAATAACTTTTTTTCTAAAGTTAATTTATAGTCATTTGAATTTTGATTATTATTTTTTAATACAAAAATAATTGAATATTAAAAAAATAATAACAAGATGAACCGTTTGTTTTTTATCATAAAAAATATATAATTTTTAAAATATCAAAATTTATTTCAAAATCTTTAATATTTACTTACTGTTTAGATTGAATTTTCATAGTGTGATTCATCTTAAATTTACACTTATGAAAAATTTCAATTTTATTTTATTATTTAACTTAATAAAATTCCTAATATTACATTGAAATAAAAATCTTAATATTTAAAGATTATTTTAATTACACTTAAAATATTTTACATACTCACAATAATTTGTGATTCTTTTATTAATAATATATATTTAAAATTTTAAAATTTTAAAATTTTAATTTTTGAAAAGTTAATAAAACTTAAATGACATGTGATATATTCTCCATTTCTTTTAAGATATTATTATTTTATTTCAATTATAATGAAATCCAGTTACTTTCTCCTAAACTTAAATTAATATGAAAATATTTTTATGCAAATATTATAATAATATTTTGGATTCGGATAGTTTAGTCTTTTTCATTTTTCATTTTAGTATTTAACTCGTTAACATTGAATTTGACATATAAAGATATTGGTATTTCAAGAATATTTTAATCACACTTCAACTTTCTTGAAACTCATAGAAACTTGTGATTTACTTTTCTAAAGTAATCGTATATATAATATTTTTCATAAAATATAAAAAAAAATTACGTTAAAAATTAAATAATTAATTCTATAACATAAATATTATATATGTATGATATATAACGTAAATATAATATAAATATTAAGACATAATTAATTAATTACATAAAAATATAATTTGATTATATTTTTAAGAAAATTATTAATATATTTTATTTTATAATATTATAAAAATAATTATTAATAATAAATAATAAATAAAATAATTAATAATATCTATTAGTTAAAATGCTTATTAAATCTGATAGTCGAATATCTAAGTTAATAGGTTATTATTTATTTATCTCAAATTATATACTAAATATATTTAGTTAAATTATATTGTTAAATTAAGTATCAAAATATAACTGTAAGTTATATTTTGATACTTAATTATTTAGACTAACAAAACTTTGAAATATTTTAAGAGACATAGAAATTCTTAGAAAAATTATCGGGTTTAATAAGTAAAAAATATTATTATTTAATTAAAATACTTCAGAAATTTTCAAATTATATTTTAGTATTTAATAAGTAAAAAAATGTATTTTGTATAACATTTTGAAGTTAAATGATATTTGCTGAAACATTTTCTTTTTCTTTCATTATTTTGTTAATAATGTACTTGTGTACATATTATTGACTATGTACCAACAAGACTGTGAGATATAAGAAAAGTTAGAAATATTGAAATTATATGGCAACATGCTCACAAAGAGAGAAAGTGATTTGGTAAAATTTGGAATATTCAAATTAACTTACTTATATTTTTAACGACATTTGATATATTTATGATTTATTTAAAAAAAAAAACTCCATTGTTGTTAATATTAAAATTCTTCATTATTTTAAATATGTTATAAAAATTATTTATTTTTTAAATAAAAAATAATAATAATTTTCTTGCATATTCATTTAGAAGAAACAATTATTAATTTTTTTTACCTCTTTATTGTGTCTTAAAAGTAACCTGACTCTCGTTTTTATTTTCAAAAACAAAGAAAATTTTGAAATTCTAACCTATTTTCTTTATTTCAATTTTCTCACTTTCATTCTATGCAAAGCAAATCAACCTAAGATCTCTTAGTCTATATTTTTTTAGGAAAGAAAGGATAAAAGAAAAAAAAACGAATTTAAAAAAAAAAAGTAAAAAATAAATAAATTTAATTTTCTCTCACTCTTTTATTTTATTTTTCCTCGACCAAAAATAAATAACATATCATTATCTATATTTATTCAAATCTTGTGTATCAGTTATAATTTTTGGTTACTATAGATAACTGAAAGCAATTTGGTGGCATGAAGTAGTCCTCTTCCTTTCTGATTTTATATGATCCTTATATAATAATATTTTTGTGGTTTGGAGTAATTATTAAGATTATGTCATGAACTGTGAAAGATACCAAAAATACCAACACCTAGTTACCACTTACTTTATTAATGTTAATCTTCCTCATCTTTTTGTTTTCAATGCCCCACACCTCTTGTATCTATGCAAAACCTGTTATGTTTCTCTGTACTCTCACTGCACGTTTTCTGTTCTTGTCTGCACTGTCACTGTCCCTGTCTTCACCCACACCAAAAGAGACTCTCTCTTGCACACCAATCTTTCCCTTCTTCCTCACTCACACCCTTCTCTCCCTCTCACTCACCAGCATTGAAGCCTTGAAAAGCATGGAACTTTCCTTAACCTGTTCCAAAACTTAAACTTCTAGAATGATGCATTAATGGGGTTGCAAGCAATCGTTGCCTAATCCATTTCTTATAATAATTTATACTCTCTTAACTTTTCTTCTCTTTGTATGTGCACTTTTTTAGTACAAGAGGTGCTTGCTTGGTTTGATTAAGAGCTACAAACTGAGGGTTAAAAATTTGTTTTTTTCTCTAAAATGTCAAGTCTACAGATGTGTCATGATTTGGAACAAGGGAGTCACCAGCGTTCTGTGAGTGGCAGTGACATGAGCATGTGCTTTTCTGATGCTGAGAATGGTTCCTGCTACTCCCATTTCTATTCAACAAATGGTGACCCTTATGATGATTACACCTTTTCTTGTGTTTCTGATGCGGAGGGTGGGGTTGCTGCTGATTCCAGGAGGGCGTCTTCCGTTACTGATTGTTCAGTGGAGCTGGAAATTGAAAGTGGGGTTCCTGAAATTAAGATGCATTTGGTCAAAGTAGAGAGGGATTGCAGGATTTGTCATCTTGGTTTAGACAGTGATATTCATGAGTTTGGAATTCCCATTGAATTGGGGTGTTCTTGTAAGGATGATTTGGGTGCTGCTCACAAGAACTGTGCTGAGGCTTGGTTCAAGATAAAGGGGAATAGGTGAGTTTAGTCTTTAAAGCTTTCTCTTTTCTTAGGTTATGTTTGGTTCAATTGGAACTTGGAAGTCTCAAAGTGCGTTGAGAAAGCATCTTGTTTGGTTTTCAATTAAGCCAATTGTAAACTGAGTTTTGCCTCAGTTTTGTTTTGAAACTCTGATTTCAAATGGAAGAAAGGGGAGATTTTTTTTTCTCAAACTCATTTGTAAAATGAAGTTCATTCAAACTCAAACTTAATTTAAAATTTTAATCTAAACATGCAGTTACTTGTACAGTGCTAGCATAGTGAAACTCAATTTTATTTTAACTTTCATAATTTTAGAAAAACAAAAACTAGAAATCCATCTTTTCATGATATGTTGCATAGGGATTTTATGCTTACTTCATGTAACAGCTAGCAAAAAAAATTACAATTACTGACATCTTGTGTTCAGTGGAAGGGAATGGATATGATACTCAGCACTGTAGGGTAGAAAAATTATTTACTGAAGTGAAGTGTTTAGTTGGCAGTTTAAGTAGTGAATGATTTAGTTAAATTTTGAATGTTGATGAAGAAGATGATGGAGAAAGAGCTTGGTTAAATGGTTAGTGTGTTAAGGAACAAAACTTTAACGCATCAAATTCCACCATTTCTTCAAGAGAGGGGAATGTTATAGAAGATTACATTATTTAAAGATGACTTAAAGAGAAAGGCATAAAGCATTAGCCAGTCTTACTGATTGGCTTGGTTGAGCAAGCAAAGTAGGATTCCTTATTGCTTTGTCCCTTTTCAGAAATTAAGGAATTTTCATAATATTTCTTTTCCATTCTCTTTATCTCAATCAAAGTAGAGATTTGACGCCTTCACCCTTTTGTTCATGTATTTGGGATTTATATTTTACTCTGGGTGGATGCTTATAGCTTGATGATGTGTCACCTGTGATAATTTAACCAAAAAGTTGAGGATTGATGGTAATTTGCTCCTTTGTGATGACATCAAACTTTTAGTATGTTTAATTTTTTGTCCCAACAAATGTTCAGATCCTAGTGTGCATAGGTTCAGTATGTCACTTGCAGATAGTAGAACAGTCTAAACCAGTACTCATTTTTACTGTGCATGTTTTATTGATGGATTATCTGCTCTCTCTGTTCGGGTCCATCTGTGAAGGAAAGATCTATGGTTAACATATCTAGTCGTTGATGAGGTGGTGGAGGGTGGGGATAACCTAAATATGAGGTGTTGACCTAGTGGGGCCATGGTCCCCTAAATTTTTGTCTTTTCTTTACAATTTTTTTATTTTCTCTTATATTATTTTTGTACTCAATACAGTCATGTACTTATTTTATTTATAAAAAATGTTAGCTATATATTCAATTTCTGGCATATATGTTTGTTACCAAAAAAAGTTCTTGTATATATTATCTGTATAAAAATTTAAAGCTTCTTTACTTGGTCATGCTTTTTCATCAAAGTTTTCTTTAGGCCAAAGTTCTGGGTCTGGCCCTGCTAGTGCATGATTAGTGACTAATTAAGTGAAAGAGAATATGAATCTGTTCTCTGTTCTTTGACACATCTATTCGTGCTTTTGTTTTATCAATAGGAAATTCATGAAATAAATTCATGAAATCATCTTTTAGTTAATGGATTTAGAATAATCTGCATAGTTTACCATGTGATTCTTGTGATAGTCCCACCTAAGACATGTGTAAACTTTTCAGAAGGTATCAAGTGAGGCTTGTGCTCACTAGGAATAAAAACCTGTTTTCTATGACATCTTAGTACAAACACATACGCTAACAGACAATACACATTCGTTCAAGTTGAATAAAATTCCCTAGCTACAATAGTGAAGGAATAATTGCTCTCCACCCTTCAACTATGTCCATATTCTGTGTATGAGCAGAAACTCGTGATTTGATTAATGTACTAAGTTTGTTGTTGACAATATGTCCTTTTCTTTTTTCTATATATCATGCATTGCTTATGCTATGTGAGTTCTCATTTGCTTATTTGTTTTGATGATTCTGTTTAGGAGGTGATAACATTGCCCTAAATACATAGTATGTGCTCAATGATACCAACAATTGATCACATGTGCTCTCTCCCGCACCAGTTCTAATATCAGGAGTGTCTCTTAGATTATAAAGAAATTTTAGCAACACATTTTTAGACACATTTTTTTTATTGATTAATTTGAGCTTAGTTTATGCAGAAGTTTGTTTGATTTTTACTTATTTTTTTCTCTTACAAAATGTATGTGAAAGAAAAACCAGAACATACCCTTACATCTATCTCTTCAGTTTAAAAATTTTGTATTTGTCTCATTGTTTTTTCTGTTTGTTTAAACTTAGAACATGTGAAATATGTCATTCTGTTGCACGGAACGTTTGTGGGGCAAATGAAGAAACAGCACAGAGTTTGAGTGACAGTAACAATGGTACTGCAGCATCCACAATTTCAACAGCAGCTCCTTCACCAGAAACTCGAAGATTTTGGCACGGTCATCGTTTCCTCAATTTTCTGCTTGCTTGTATAGTTTTTGCATTTGTCATATCTTGGCTTTTTCACTTCAACATGCCCTCATCATAGTTTCCCTCAAGCATCAAAGTCTTTTTTACAATTTAAAGAAAATGAAAGCTAATTCAAGAGTAGAGGAGAAAGATGAAAAGAATAGAAAGAAGAAATCACAATCTAAAATCCATAGAGATTGTATCTTAGAGAACTGAATGTTCCTACATATTCAAGCCTTGCCAGGGCTATATAGGTAAGCATTATACCTTGCCTCTATGCAAATCAACAGCTTGTGACTTAGTCATTTATTCTTATAACATTGAGGCTTTCTTTATAGTGCTTTTTCTTCTTTTTTCTTCTTTTTCTTTTTGATCAATGATATATAGTGTTTTCTTGTTTGTCTATCATGTGTAGAGAAATTTTTTTATTTCTTGCTATCCAATCATTCATTGTCAGAATCTTGTACTACTTAGTTGCTAATTTTTTTTTCTGTCAATCAATGTTGGTGATCACTTTAGTTGATAAAGTAAGTAAATTAGGTCACTTGGTTATTGATAGGTCATTTAGTATTAGTATAAGAGCCATTAGAGTTTCATGAATATATATTCAAGAATACATGTTGAAAGCATATAATGAAATAATAATTTTTAATTAAAGAACTTAAAAGGAGAAAAATCTGACTATTACAAGTAACATTACATGTTTTTTTTATACATCTTAACTTATATTTTTCTCTCCTTTCATTCAGAAAAACTAGATGTTGAAATCATGCATATTCCCATTATATCGATATTTTCATTTATTGAAAAAATAAATTGTTTATTTAATATTTATTTGATATTAATCTCTCGTGAAACGGTATAATAATCAATAAGTATTTGAAAGAAAAAAAAATGGTTATTTTGATATCTTGTAACATTTGAAAGATTCTTTAACATTAGAAGTTAACTTTGTACCATCAGTATAAAGTCATATACAGTCTAAAAATAATTGAAAATTAAAAATTAGAAATTAGTTTTGTATTACTAATAAAGATTTTTATAATATTATTTGAATAGAAATCACTCTAAATATATTTAAATTAGGACTTTAACTATTATTTGTTTCACTGTCAAACAGTTAGAAATTCTCTTAAAGTAATTTTTTAATTAAGTATTATAGAATCCAATAAACCTTTAATTTGCTGCAATTTATAATTAAATAAAAATATAAAAATTACATTATTAATGTATATTAATTAAATTAAAACAAAATACTCTAAAAAAATCTTATCATATATGTCAATCTATTATTGGATGGATATGTAAATCACCTTTACACTGATTAAGTTCTAAATATAAAAGTACTGTTTTTATTTTTTTGTACATGCTCTACATTTAGGTTCACGTAAAAATAAAATAATAAAATAAAAATAATAAATACTTATAAATAAAATCATTTATAGAAAAATCATAAAATAGTTACTTTTTTATTACTTACAAAATTGTTAATATTTTAAGAAAATTAATCATTTTATTACTAAAATAAATATTTGGATGCTTTTTATTTCCCTGTAAATTTCTTTATTCAATTTAATTAAATGACTTTCCCTGTTTTTTTTTAATATTATCATTGAATTAGAAAATATAATATAAAGTTTTTGGTTTCATATTGGTTTAATATTACATTATCAGTGGATAAAAACTAAACCTTTTCTTATCACATATAATCATCTTTATTTTTATAATATCACAATATTATTTTTGTATTTTATCAATAATTATATTATGAATGAAATGTCTTTAATCGTATTTTTTTTATTTTGGTTATTATAAGATTTTTTTTTTTATCTTTCTAAGATTTAAATATATTATTTTAATCCTATAAAATAAAACAATTTTGGTTTCTGTAAAATATTTTTCTTTTATTTTTATTCTTTCAAGATTTCAAATATTATTTTTCGCCTTCTAAGTTTATTTAAAATAGACTAGTGTGATTCATTTTATCATCTGTCTTTTACAAAAACACATAAGTAGTTAATGAATAATATTGAACTAAAAAAATATTCAACCTTTTTGAAAAAAAAAAAAATATATATATATATATTATGAAAATTAAAATTAAAACTTATTTGTTTTACAAGGACAAAGATATATAAGTATGATATTATTAATTATCATATTCCTACTTTTAGATATTATTTTCATATCATTTCTCAATTTTAAAATATTTTATCCACATTTTTGTTTAGTATGTTTTACAAGGACAAAGATATATAAGTATGACATTTTTGTTTTATAATATTACGATGATATGCTATTTTTTAATTGCTTAAAATGTTTCTGATAATAAAATATTTTTTAATTACTTAAACGTAGATTTACATTATAATATATAGTTTCACTCTATTTTATATTATATATTTTTTAATTTTTAATGTTATATTAATGTCTTTGATTGTGATATTTCAGTATAAATATTATTTGAATAAGTATCTAATAAATCCCTAGAAGTTATAGGCGTTGACTGATTGATTCCTAAGAGATTGATACAGATTTTTCAACTCCAATAATCTGTTTGTGCCTTTTTTTATTATTTAAGAGTCTCATCACCTTTGCATTGTAGATGATGGTTTGGTGTGATATAGTTGTTATAAATATCTTGTGTGATGTCTCCAACATTGGGATCTTGTGCTTCTTCTGGTCTGGTCTGATTGTGCTTATGAAGTTGTCCTAAATTGATCTTTAAAAGGAAATTGTTTTTTTTTTTTTTTTCATTTTTCTAGGATGAGTGGTGGAAGTAGAAGATATGATCTCTTGTTTAGATGAGTTTAATGAATCACAAAGTTCTACCATTAGAAGATGATCTCTAATGGTTTGTAGATGCTATTATGGAAAAAGGGTTGTGGTGAGAGTATATAAAACATCGAAGAATCCTGGGAAATTGTTTTACCTATGTCCCTTGCCAAGGATATTTATTATCTAATAGTGAAATTTTTGTTTTCTGATTTCAATTTTGGTTAAGAATTGAGGATGTCATTTTTATCTATCCTGAATAACACCAATGATGTTGAGTTTGAAGCCAATTTTTTGTTGCAGGACAACCCAAATAATTGTCATTTCTTCTTCAAATATGTATCTGATGCAGATCCTTCATGCTAATATTATCTATGGTTGTGTGCTAATATACCAAATCTCTGACATTGAATAACTTTATACTTTCTCTCCAGCTTATTGTTGATCACATGAGTCTCATTTGCATTTTTTTTTCTTGAGTTTTAGGCTTCATAGCCTTCTTCGCTGGTGGTGGAGTTGGTTTCTCATAATCTATGTCTACTGATATTGTAAGTTTTGTCTGGGTTGAATGAAATAATCATGTCTGGATTCATGTTCCCTTTATCATCCAAGCATCACAAAAGTTCCCTACTTTCATACTTTTGTAACAAATTGCAATTCATGCACATTATTGAAACAAGTTAAGTCAATTTTGAGCCAACAAAGAAGAAGATAGCTAAACATAAACTCCAAAATAGACAAATATTTTGGTACATGTGATCTGGCAAAACCTACATGTGCAGTTGTGGGTGTTAAGATTCATATTTTTGCATTGAACACTTCACATTTGTTATTGACTACATTGTCAACCATATTGAAACAAATTCAAATCCCCACTTCTTAAGATACTAGAATGCATACATTAGTCTTATCTTGTTGAGTTGTTGTTCAAACTCTACAACTATTGTTCCTCCACAACCTTCCAAAATATTCTCTGCATTAAGATTTGTTCTTCTATTTAAGAGGTGGTATTAATAAAAATTCCAATTGTTTGCCAAGTGGTCTCTCACGTCCTCCTGAAGCAATGTCAGAAGCTACTTTCCATCGTCCTTGACATAAATAGTAAACAACATGTCATGTGCATGTTATGCATATTTTCACTTGAACACAAACATACCTAACCACATCAATTAGAGGTAAGAAAATAGACTACTCGACCCAATGCATATCAGTCTGATACGAGTTGTAAAAGAACCAGAAACTAGTTTGAGTCTAAAAAATAATCTCAAACCAATAAAGCTAATTTTTTTAGAGCTTTTTGATAAGTTTTAGCAGATTAAGCCTATATTGGTTCACGATCGGGTCAGGCTAAAAGACCCATATTTAGTTTGGGTTCAAAATTTAAAACCTTCATTGCGTAGATTTTGTTCAATCCATAAAAATATTGTATCAAGAAAAGTAATGTTTCATTGTTACCAAAATATCATGCTTTGTTGGCTTACGTTCTTTTTCATGCTTTGTATCTCAATTTTTCCTAATCATCTAGAACCAGGGACGAATCCAGGGATTTGCTAAGGGCTCTAAAAAGAGTTAAAAATAAATATTAAATTATAACAAAAATAGATAAGCTAAAAAAATCAATAAAATTTAAGTATAATAATAATAATATTATTATTATTATTATTTATAGGAATATGTGATCTTTATCTTCAAATTCTAATTATTTTTTTCTTTTATCATGATAACTCTGTTGATCTTAAATTATTTTCATTTTTTTTTTAATCTTTGTCATCTATTATATTATTTCAAGTCTTAATATTAAAGAATCACCCGTTTCGAACCAACATTGATGTTCTATACTTTCTTTTATATAATATTTCATAAAGTGGCATATCAATGTTTGAGTGATAACTGAATTTTACTAATGGTAACAACTCGTTTCAATTATCCTTTTGTTTGAAAACACATGCTCTAAAGAGGTTTAATTTATGATCTTAACTAAAAAAAAATAATAACAATCAGGTCTCTTAATGTATTATAATTATCTATCAAGCCACCAACAAACTATCAAATATTAACTAAATATTAAGATTATATTGTAGGTAATGATAATTACCCATATAATAAAGAAATTCTGACCTAATAACTTTGAAGAAGTGTGAAGTGATAAAAATTGAAAAAAAAAATTATTATGGTGAAATTAATGCTATTAACAAAAAAAAGATAAAAAAATAATTGATCGACCAATTATATTAAAATGAAGTGAATTTACTAAAGATAAATTAATCTTTTCAAAATAAGTTTAATTGAAAAAATATTAAAAAATTAACATACTTCTATGGAATATTTTAGTTTCACAATATTTGATAATTGGAAAGGAAATAAAGATTAATTATTTTTAAATTAAAAAACAAGTATCTAGTTTTCTGAAACTATTGAATATTTTATAAGTTTATTAAAGACTTGGCAATTTCGATTAATGTGTTTTGGGTGCTTTGATTGATTCGTAACATGAGATTTAATAATAATGAAATATAAGTTCAACAAACATTATATTTAACAAAAATGAATACTTAGGTACCAACAGGGATTATGTTAAATTATATAGATGATTATAATATTTAAAGGTTCTTTTATGTTTCTTTTCATGGTGGGAAGACACTGAAAATTGTCCAAGATGGATTAGACTTTCGCAAGAGTAGAATTTGATTGGCTCATCTAACTTCTGTCAAAGAATAATTATTAATAATTAGTACATTTAACAAATACGCTTACCACAAAACTAAAAATTATAACTAATAGTTAAAATATAATTATTTGTACTTAAGATAATAGAAACCCAAAAAATCACAATTTCATTATAACTTGATCCGTTCTTTTTTTATTTGATACTATGCTTGATTTTATAAAGAATAATTTCTTTAGAAATATTTTTAGTTTACTTGAAGTTTAACTTATTATTGTTTATGAATTTCAACTTAATCTTCTCATACACTCTTCATATTTTTTTTCTATTAATAATATTTTTTATACGTGACAAATCATTTATGGATTTGTTAGAATACTTTTATTCCATAACAATGTCTACCATTTTAGAAGGTTTTACTTTTGTTTTATATAATACAAGTTAAATCAGTATTTATAATGAGGTACTGAAATAAAATAAAAAAATCTATCTTAAAAATATTTTGAAAATAATAATTGTATAAATTTCCACATGAATTAACACGTCCCAGACTGTCATCTTTACTGTTGAATCTTGTTTTTGGTGGATCATGAATTGTACTGCATAGAGATATAACTTTGACAGCATTGTTATTGAATGGAGACAAGAAAGGACATGCAGGTGAAACAAAAGAAGGAAAAAGAGGGTGCACGCGTATAAAATTTCAAATCAGCCACTGTGTTTTGTCCCTCCTGGGCATTACCGAAAGCCAAAAAACAAATAAATCATGATAGAGGAAATTGGAAGCAAGGCCTAACAAATAAAACTACTTTAGAAGGGCATAAAATAATGCTGAAGACAAGAAAAGGAAAGGAAAAATCTATACAATTTTTTCAGTTTTTGTTTTTTCTGGCTTCCATGTTAGTCCCATCTTTGAGTGTCTCTTGTGCATCATTCTCCATTCCTAGGCTGAAAAGACAAGCTGCTTGAAGATACAAAGCAGTAGGCCACTCAGGAGATATCATTTGAGCTTGCATGGCATCCCCAAGAGCTTCTTGTGCCATGTCATTCATCAAATATGATAAGCATCTCCTTGCATACACTGTTGGTGACACCATGGTCCCTCCATCTATGAACTGAAACAAATTCATATATTTATGCACATCTTAGATATAAAGAAGAATAGCAGAGATAATGTAAAGAGGGTTGTGTTAGAGACTAGAAGTTGTGTTAGCTAGATAGTATGCAGCATCAGTCACTACAATTAACATTAAGCATAGCATAAAATTTAAGCAATAGTCCTTAAATAAAAGTCCTCTTACTTGAGTGTAGCAGTCAATGGCAGTGACAAAGTCTTTAGCCCGAAAAGCAGTATCTCCATGCTTCTTCAAATTCAAGGTTTCCTGCATTTGACTAGTCCACAGTTGAAAGGAAAGCTGCAATTTCAACATTAAGAAGGATCAACATTAGAATTATAGTAACAACAAGGGAAAAGTGTGTAAACAGAGCTTCTCTTTCATATTCTATTCAAGTGATATGAAATGAAAGCCTCTTTGTATAAGTTGAATATGGTAGCAAACCTCATTGGCAATTCCTTCATCATCCTTGTAACCAGTCTTCTCCAATATTTCATGGATTGCAGTAAGATCAAGTCTCAAACAAGCTTCACCAAAAGGTGTCAATGACAATTGCTTTGTTGAGGATGCAGTTTCTTGCCGGAGACCCATCAGAACATATGAGGGGACCTGCTCATATACTATCCAAATGAGAAATTATAGTCTTCCTAAGATGGGTATAACGTTTCTCACATTTTTTTATAGAACATTTTAACAATTAAATATATGTAAACACTTGCATAATCCCTAATGATAAAAAAATAAGAGTTTAATTTATATACATTGTTATTGTAAAATATTGCTATAGATACACATATTAGGATTTTACTTTGGTGTCACATCATATTAGAAATAGTATGATCCGATGATATTGTCAAATCTTATTAAACATTTCTTAAATATGTTTTACACTTTATATAAACTAAATTCAGCAAATAATCATCACATCTTAAGGATCACAATAACTGGAAAAGAAAGTATAAAGTGTGGAGGGACATCATCAGCATGATTAGAAGATAAAGTCTCCGCAATGCTGCTCAAAAACTAGGCTCAAAGATCAGGGGGAAATTGAAATATTTGTGTAATAGAAGTAGAAACAGATCTATGAGACCTAAGCTCAAGATATTATCAAAGCTCATCATGCATGAAATATACCTCTGTTTCTTTCTGAAGTGACATAAGAGATGCAACAAGAGACTTCGCATTTGGCCTCTCACGAGCTTCATATTGCAAACAACGAGAAGCCAAACGAACCAACTCAGTTCCATCATCCTTTGAAAAGTGACCCTCTAAGGCAGAATCCATCAACATCAAAAAGTTTTTGCCACGAATCAGATCAAGTGCCTGTAGAGATATGAATGCTGTGAATATCATTTTTTGTACTTCATCAAGTTTGGTACATCTATTAACAGAACCTCAATGAATCATCTTATACAACACATGGTTTGCATGAACATTAAATAATTAACACATTTCTACGTAGACGCATTATTTTTCTACTTGAAATAACTCTAAATAATTGACACTATGACTAAGTAAACATACCAAAAGAAAACTCTTGTTAAAATGAAAAGTACAAATATAGATTATTAGATCATATTTGAGTAGTCAAGATTAAAATCAATACATATAATTAAATTTAAATATCATTCATGCATAGTTGTTTAGACTTAACAATGGTAGGAAAAACTTACGTGGCTTGGTGGAATATGTTTACCACTCAAGAGATCTAGCAGCAGAGTTCCAAAACTGTAAACCACACTCTCAGGAGTCACTCTACCTGCATATAAACCAAATGTACCAAAGAACAAGAATCACATACTATAATATTTAAGCATATGCAAACTAATTCCACCTATATTTCCCTCATCTAAAAGGAGGATTTTCCTTAGGTAGGGAAAAAATAAAAAGGAAAAAAGGGAAGAAAGACAAGATGAATTTTTTTTCTAGATAAATTCCCATATAATTTGGACAATATTTATATTTCTAAAACTGAAAAAATAAAACAATTAGTTTTTGACTTATTTGCAGAAAAAAAAGATGTAAAAATAAATGCAGGCCCCCTTTGTGATACAATAAAGATCCTGTCTAACAAACAGAACAGTACAACATTATTGATGGCCCTTTGACCATTCTGAGTATTTCAGACCAATCTATACTTTAATGGCAGATTCAGTGGCATCAGATCTCTTTCAGTTGTGCCAAAGATCAAGTACATGCACTCATACAACCAACACACATAAACATCCTAAACACTTTACCAGTCCTTAAGTACTCAGGAGGGGTGAAAGCCAAGTTTGTACTGTAACTCTTGCCATCTCTGCTGTTCTTCATAAGTCCAAAGCAAGACAACCTAGGATTAGCATCCTGTTGATACAGAACAAGCCAGTTCCGAGTTACAAATAGCAAGAGGAAAAGTTTAATTAGAACTCGGAAGCATTTATTAATCACCCCTTGTACCTGATCAAACAAGATCCTGTAAGCATTGAGATCATGATACAAACCCCTTCCTTTACTAGTGCAATATTCTAGAGCTTGAGCTAAGTAGAAAGCCACCCTCAACCTCATGGCCCATTTCATTGGCTGTGCGTCCCCTGCACCAAATCAACCATAACTTTTTTGCATGTTCAAAATTATAAGTCCTAAGACAACAATTTAAGGAATGATTTAAAACTCATCAAAGATTAACATAAATATTTAAGGTAATCACAAACAACTCACAATGAAAGAGATGCTTAGCCAGAGTTTCATGTGGCATAAACTCCGCTACCAGCAGCCTCTCTTCCCCTTCGTAGCAATAACCAATCAAATTTGCTAGGCGCTCACTTCTAAGGCTCCCTACTTGTCTGGCTTCCTCCTAAAAGCTCATAACACATCATGTCAAACTCTACAAGAAAAAATGTGGAAGATATTTGAAGTTTTAAATTGCTGCCTGCAATTTGCAAACTCAACATCAAGGTTTTCGAGATCTCAACAACTGCATGATGACCACAATTGTGGCTATTGCATTTGGAGATCTACACAACTGCATCGCAGCCACAACTATATCAGCTACACTTTTACAAAGTTTTAAAAATGGTCCACGATTGTAATTTCAGCAGCGGTGTCAAGGACTTTTAAGTCTCTGCGGCCTTAATGGCAGCTTCAGTCACATCTGTCCTCAATTTCTTGCAAAATCAAGGATTGAGACAAAACTGCAACCATGACTGCAATTTAAAACCTTGGTGCACAATTATCTGCCATGCTAAGCTTTTAGATGCAATAGCAATAGCAATTTAAAACCTTGACATAAGTAGTAAAAAAGAAAAATGAAGTGTAAGTGCATGTTACAAACTAGGAATTGGCGAGAATCAGGCCAAGCGAATTTGTTGAAACGTTTGATGGCGATCCACTGTCCATTATCAAGCTTTCCTTTGTAAACAACATTGGGAGCTTTCTCACCATGCTCAGACACTATGTTTTCTGAGGAGAACCCATTTGTTGCAGCCTTCAGTTGCTCCAAACTAAACTCACCAAAACTGGGCCACAACTTTCTTTCCCCCTTCTCACCATTTTCTGCAACAAAGACAACATTTTTAAAAGAAGCAAGAGTTTCTAGACAAAGGGTGTGTGTCTGTGTGTACTGAACACACAAAAACACAGAACAACACAAACCTTGGTCAGAGGACTCAATGACAGAAGGTTTGAGGTGGGAGTGGAACCAGCAGAAAGAGAATTTAGAACAACGAGCCCCCATGTAAAGTGCAAGAGAGGAAGAAAGAAGAAAGAAGAAAGAAGAAGAACAAGAACAAAAAGGTGTAGTTGAAGGTTGAATGGCTAATGAAGAATGATCACACAGTGGTCATTGTTGTGAGCCCATTTGGTCTATGACTCTGTGTTTGTTGAGTTATGTTTGAAGTTAAAAGGAAAAGAGTTGGCAATTGAAAAGGTTCCTACTAATTTACTCTTAAGGTGCTTCAACAACTCTTCATGGTACCTCAATTGCTGTTGTAGTGTACACAACAGTGACAACACAAATACAAGCTGTTTATTGTTATGTTTTTTATTATCACTTACTTCTTATTCTCTCTCTATCCCTTTCTTTGTAACAGCCTTTTCTTTCCTCTGTGATTCAATTTGTAAAGGGCCTTTCCCAATCTTAGCTTTCTGGTTTTGGCTTTTTGCTTTTCTGGTTTCTCATCATTTTGCTTCGCATTTAATAAAAGGAAATTTAAGAATACTCTTTCTGTCAATTTTTTTTCATTGTATTATTATACAATTTAATGAATATTTTTTCAAAGAAATGAATCCCATTACCAATCTAATGAAGATTAATTTGAAACTTTACCTCCTAATATCTTGAAGTTAGTCATGTATCTTTTATCAATGTTTTATTCGCCTATATAATTAGAAATAGAACCTGGTTTTTATAAATTGAAGTTAGTCATGTATCACTTATGACTGATTTTAAATTGCATAATCACTTATTAGTAATCATATTTTGTTTTTTTTTTTAATTTAAATTATTGAGTCAGGGAAGAAGCATGCACTCATTCTTAAACTTAATTTTTAAAATATCTTGATTTAGTAACATTGACTTTAGTTAAAATTGATATTAAAAAAATTAATCATTAAGTTTGAATCAATTTTGGAAGAGTGGTATTGTTGAGATAATTCTAATAAAACCTATTTGTTCACTTTAGTTTAATGAACTTTGAGAAACAAAATTGATTTTGACTTACTATAACAAATGAAGTTTGGAATTTTACGTTACTTACTTCAGGGGCTGCAAACATCCCCAGAACAGGTACTACTAGAGTAGTTGGATTCGTTGTCCAATAAAATTGAAACTTTTAATATGTCAACATGTGTAACCTTCTCTTGATTAAAGGACCCTTTATATGAAACTGAGTGAGAAATTTAGCTACAATTAGGTAAGTTTAAAATATGAATTTCTGTATAAAATTGTTAACCATGTCTGCTGCTATTCAATGAAAGCAACGCTTGATGACTTTTGACAACTGAATCAAAAGCAAATTTGAATGCATATTGCCTTAGTTAACAATGTGATATTAAAAAAAGATAAAAACTTGTTCAATTAGGGGATATAATTCTTTGTAAACTTTCTATCATTAAACAACTATATATGGTTGATGTCTCTTTAGACAAATCACTCCTTTTTTGGACCACTTACCTCCAAACTTAGCATAGAATTCAACAAAATTTTTAACAAATAATCACTGCTGTGACTTTCACTCTCACTTAATTGCTCAATGTTCACTGTTTATAATCACTGTGATTACCATCACATTTAATTATGCAGAAGAATCTTGGTCTGAGGTTTACTCATTCCCTCTCATGTCAAGGTATTGTTGTGTTAATACAATGAAGTCTTTAAAATTTAAATGTTCATATTCATCATTTCTTTAATGTAGTATATTTATTCAGGTGATTTCCAAAGGAAAACTTAAACTAAAAATAAACATATATATACAAGCGTGCATCAAATATGTGTCATAATCTTGCTGCAACAAAACACGTGTCATAATCTTACACGTGCCCAACACAACACTATCCATGCATAATACCTTCCATAATAGCCATTGTCGTTGCTAGTTGCTACCATAAGTGATACGTGACTTTCAATTTTACTTTCAACTTTCAACTTCTTCTATGCATATTTTTTAATATATGTATCAACAACTTTGGAAATTTGATCATTTTTTAATATATGTACTATATGCATACTTGGAATTATTTAGTTTTATGATGAGATAAGATAAATTTTCCCTTAGATAAACAAAATTTATATTAAGTCTTATTATTAACTCACTTGCAGAATAAAAAAATCTAACATAAACCACTTTAATTTTAAACTAAAATCAAGGGAGTGATAAATTCAACCAAAAATTTCTCCACTTTCTAGAAGAATTCCATTGATGAGAAAAGGGTGTTCATCATAAGAATCACAACACACTAGACAGTGTTGAAAGCGCATGACACGACATAATAGCTAGCAGCTAGAGTACCAAACCAAACTAATAATTGATTAAAAACAAAAGCAGAATACGAAAGTGAAGGTCCAAACAATTCTATAAACAAGAGAGTGATTAAATATTATGAGATAATTGATATAGAGTATTTTGTGTTCTATTTATCATGGAAAAGTTAGTCAGTGACTGTCATAGTATAATTAATATAAAAACTAAACCAACTATGGAGATGTTTAACTTTTATCAGAAAATATTGGTATTGGAAAGAAGAGAGAGAGAGAGAGGTGGTGTGATTATTGATACCACCTGTGTGGGGATCAACAGGACCCTCATACAGGGAAAGTAGAAGCATGCAAGTAAAGGCAAAGAAAGTGGTGGTTAGATGGATTTCATAGACATGCCTCAATCATGATGATCTTGCATCACTCACCTATCAACCCTATCATTGTGCTTTGCTTTACCTTCCCTCTCTCTGCTCTGTGTTTTCTTGTTTGTCTCCCATAATCACTCAGTATGCACCCTTTTTCACATTGACTAACTTTTCCAGCTTAAATTGCGCAGGCACCACCCTTACAAAATCCTTTTATGTTTTCTGCTGAAAGTGTATATATATATATTATTCATCCTAGTTAGAAGAAGAAACTTTGGTTTACTTTTGTGTAAACAAAATGGCCACACCCCACTTGCATAACCAAGACTACTTCTGCTTAGCTGTGATGACAAATGGCAATATCTTCAAATTTTGAATAATCAACATGTAAGAAGTAACATATAGAATGACATCACTTGGGAGACCTAATGGTGCATGCAGAAATCAGTGGAGATAATTTATTCAAAATATAATGAAGACATAAATATTAAAATCAAGCAAACTAAAAAGAAAAGAAAATGTCTAACCTAATAAAGCACAACAATATCTGAAGAACCGACAAAGAAACAAAATGTAAGGAAAAAACTAGTTAGTAAATCACAAATTTGACAACCTGCGGAATAAAATTGTTCAAATAACAAAAGTAGGAGACAAAAAGATAGCAACAATGGTCATGTATACTTATATTTTCTCTAATTCAGTAGGTGCATTTGCACCCCTTAATTATCTGTGATTCTTTTTAAGTATGACTCAATAAGTTGGTGTTAAGAAATTAGTTTTAAATGAGTTAAGTGTTAAAAAATTAGTTTTATGTATAATTAAAAAAATGGAAGTTTGTGATATAATTTCATCTATAATCAAATATATCTATCAATAAGATGGTGATTTAAAGTGGCATTTGAAATCCTTTAAATAAGATTTCAGGAAGACCACCTTACTTATAGTAATCGACCAAATATTTTTATTACAAAATTAAAAGTTCTATAATTAAAAAAATCATATTTATTTTGTGGATTTTCATATATGATTTGTGTTTGTATTAAATAAATTGAATTCCAAAACCTTATCTGATCTGCATGGCTTTCATGGGACAGTAATTATCAACAGAGACTAAACACATCAATCTCCCATTTTAATATTCACTAATATTTTTTTATTTATTTTAGTAAAGCAAACAACTTTTTCTCCTTTAAAAATGAGTTTAGTTCTTGAATTTATTTATGTAATAATGAGTTGTTTTTAAATTATTAAACTTTGTAAAACTTTTTTAGCATGTCATAGTAAGTTAATAAATTACTACAATAACTATTATCATTAATAATATTAATTTTGCGTAATGTCACATCTTTCAACTAGTTATGTGTTACCAAGTTGATTAAATTAGCATTAGTGTTACATTTTTATCATGTTACACCAATTTTATCAAGTTGACAAAATTAATATGATAAATTAAACCTTGATTTTTAAAAAAGAAAAACTTTAAATATATAATTTATTTAACAATTTCTTGCTATAAAATATATAATAATTTTTTATAAAATAATATTTTTATTATATTTTAAATATTTAATAATTTTATAATAATAAAAATTACAAAATTAATCTAAATTAAATTATAAAATATTAATTTAATTTGATTCAAATTTTATATTCAATTAAAATTGAACAAAATTGAATTATATTTAATTTTTATGAATGAATATTTGAAAAAAAAAAATCAATTTTACTTTAACTTAAAAACTTTGAGGACTTTAACTTAAAAACTTTGAGGACTTATAAATAGAGAATTGTCATAAGCTTCACACTAACACCTCTTGCTGGCTGGATTGGCAATATTATTATCGAGTAACACAATGGACCCGTTAGATTTGACCAAGTACTTCAATAAAGGAAATTGTCACAAAACGCGTAATGTCGTGTATAGGGTGGCCCATGTGACAAATGGATAATTCATATGACGTGCTGCATCAGCAATGAGTTTGTGTTGTGAAGGAAAAAATTATTTGAATAGAAGGGTACCTAAAACATCCAAATTGGGTTTGCAGACGAGCGACAATGAATGGGACAATCGACATAAAGCATTGTTATGCGCAAAAGAGCACATGCACTGTCACAGCATCATGTGCTTGCTCATGTCACTTGTCACCGTTTCAAATTTTAAGAATAAGCCATGCTTCTGTTAATTCTTTTTTATTATCAACAAAGTAATCATTTCACAGATAATAGCCCCCCAATAGACGGTAATTTTCACTTTCAATTCCTTTTCAACAAGCAAAAAGGCTAAAAGTGTTGACACATTGTATTTTACTTTTGATTAGGCAAAGTTAGTCAGGAATTAGAGTTTTCATTACTTCTACATAACAGGACCTATCACATAGGTTAGTTACCATGTGAGTGCAGGGAGATTTAACAACCAAAAGACTCTGCAGCATTATGCATATGGGATCAATGATGTGGGTAAAAGAGAGAATTGAAAAATTCTATGGCACATGCTGATGGTGTGTATAGATAATTTAACCTTGACATCGGATCTGAGCTGCAAAATGTTGAAATGCACAACTCAGTTTCAATTTTCACAAGTACAAATCAGGCTACTAATTTGAATAAACAAGTGAATGTTCAGTCGAAAAATCCTTCAAATTGAGGTTGCAGCTTTTCCATCAGCAATCTTTAAGTGGATCCAATTTGTACAGCAGAGGCTTCTATATCTATGCACCGTTCATGGCAGAATCTGCATGTAGTGTATTGCCATCTTCCATGATCTTGCCATTCACTTGAGTCCTCTGCCTCTGAACAAATCAAAACAACCATGCTACGTCCAAATCAAAAATAAAGACTGACATTAAAGGAACAAAACAAAGGACAAGTATATTCAAAATACCCGATCTGCAGGGTCTCCAGAATTCCCATTTAACAGCTTGTGATTCTCCTCTTTGGTCCTGCCCTCTTTGTCTTTGATGCTCACAGGTAGCAAGGTTGCAGCTGCAATTGACCTGTCTGGTAACTCTGCAGGATAACTAAGTCAGAACAACAGCAAATACGAGCTATGCAAAAGACAATAACTATGTAATTATGTACGTGGGACAAATGTGGGCTAACCTGGCAATTTCTTGTCAATAAAAAATACCACCAAATTAACAGTGTACCTGTCAGCCATGGACAAACAGATAAACTCAAAAGGGACATAGGCCACAGTTTTCACATTACACAGCAAAATAGGCTCCTTACCAGGCAACAACTACATCAACAGTGTAATGTTTGCGTGATGCTACTATCAAAAGACTCTGAACCACAGCAAGCAACCACCCTAACTGCTTTATTGACCTAGTGGTTCATCAATGTCAACAAATCAGACTTTGAATAGACATAACAAAACATGCAACATGAAAGACTGAAAATAAAATGAATAATAAATGGGTGTCACCAACACTCTTTCAAATACACTTTCTTGTTGATTAAAATTTATTAAAAATTACAGTGAGATTCACTAAATAAGTTATGTGACTTATGCATTTTGTAATTCTAAACAATAGTTATTAGCATTTCTCATAATAAATTAGCCAAACAAAAGTTACTAAAATCTAGTGAGATACTTAATTCTTCAACAAGAACAAGATGGAAGACATTTATAACCAATTTTACCTTCGAGTGCCATATTTCTGATAAGTGAGCACAAAAACAAGAGTAAAGATCATGTGGGATGAGAATATCAAATCACCGCATCCATAGACCACGCCTCGGGGAACTGCACACAATAATTGAAATGATTATCTAAAGCAAACAGAGACATCAAATATAAACAAATCCAATACAATAATGTATACTAACAATTAATCAAGAGAACTTCAAAGACACTATCTGGACGAGGTAATGTGGCAAGTTTAGACCCCTGCATGATACATTAAGTAGTCTAAAATTATAAGAATCTATGAAAAACAAATGTATAAAAGATCTTGCACATATAGTATTTACACAGGTTAAGAGAAGTTATGCTTAAACACAACATGTGATATATTTTACAAAAGCATTCTCAAACAATTATACCTCACGGCAGTGGTAGTTTGGACCAGGAAGTTGAGTAGAATAAAATGTGATTATACGAAGAACTTGAGAAGCCTGTGGTACAAAGATAAGGTGAGAAAACTGGCAGAGTAATATATACAAAATAGGTACCTAACTTTTCCTGAAACATTTAACTGGCCAAAAAATACTGTGCTAACTATATAATAGGAGTAAAGCAAGGCATGATGACATCACAAATAATCAACATTACTCATGTGGCATTAAAGCCTGCATTTATACTGCCCACTAATCGTAATTCATGGGTCTATCACCCTAAGAACTCTTCTTTTCAATTAGAATTCCCAAAAGATTAAACAATACTTTAATAAATATGAGATGTGTGATCAGCACTTACGACTAAGAATGCTAAAACCCTGCACCATATTACAACTGTGTAGATCTTTCTGCTCTTGAATATGAAAGGATGAAATGTCCACTGCAAAATCACACATCAAAGAATATATCTGAAACTTCAGACAAAAAGAAAAGAAAAGAAAAAAATACTAGTTGAAGATAAATCATATTAGCCAAAAAGGAAAATAAGAACTGAAATAGGGAAAATGATATACTATATATGTCAAATCTTGCTGTAGCAGAAAATATCAAGCAAATATTTAACAGAAATAAATAATGAGTAAAATAGTCCTGTCCTTCACCGAAATCTGTCCTAAATCTCTTGAGAAGAAACTTCAAACCGCAATAAGAAAAATATTTTTTTTATTTTATTTATCATTCCTTATTTTCCAACAAATCATTCTCAACAGACAGTACAAACACCTCGTGTAACTTTTCAAGCCTCTCAAAGCCACAATGGTAAACAATAATATATATAAGAAGCTTAACAGTTTAGTATTCTGACTTCAAGGAAACACCAGGGGGTGGCAGTATAGCACTTATTCATGATCAAGGCATATCTACCTCGAGAATTGTCATATTAAAGTTCTTAGTAAAATATAGAATTGTCCTTAACTCTTAATGAATTATGATGATGCCATAGGTAGGTAAAATATAACCTATCGCAAGAGACACCTACCAGATATTAAAATGGTGCGCTTAAAAAGTTCAATGCTGACACAACACAGTCATACAGTTAACATATGAAAACTGAAACAAAGAGACGGAAAGGGGGATTCTTACCAAGACAAAGGATAAAAAGATTATGGAAAACAATGTTTCACTTATGTAAGCTTTGTCTTGCCCAAGCTCCTGTAACAGCACCAAGATTAAAAATTACAAGGGCATTCCTACTATTTTCTGTACTGGATTCTCCAAGTAAGAGAGAGAGAAAGAACGAAATGACAATTACAAACCGGAAGAAGGAAGAATCCAACATCTTGTAGAGTAGGGGCAGGCCTATGTAAATAATGAACTCCTCGGGCAGCCAAACCATGTATATACTGTAGAGAAACAGTCAAAATTCAGACATCAAACATTGAAACAAATAGTATGTCAACAAACCAAGGAAATCAAAGTACCATACTGCTACACTTTATGCATACATAACATAGACAAGAATAGAAACACACAAACATATACTGTACAAAAATTGGTCATTTTTTTTTCTTTCTCATAAACCATTGTTCAATTACTACCAGAATCAATTCTGGTGCCTAACATCACAAAAAAATTGAAAAAATGAAAAAAAAAAAAAACTGTTTATTGCTTTGGCTTTCAAAGTAAAATTGGAATCCATTATGGAAGAGTTGAATTTAATCCAAATACGCACTCAATATATCTGCCTCAACAACCACTACAAACTAATAAATGTTTCCAACGATGGAAATGAAACATTTGACCATATGCCCAGGACCCAGAGTGTCACTGAGAATTGAGGATAAGAAAATTTGTTCTTGAGATGGAACATATAACTTATCATCTATAGCAAAATCATTATAGTTGCAGAATATGACAAAAGATGCTTCAAGCAATAACAAGTTCCCTGAATTCACTCATTAAAACACTGAGCCAACACTTCACCATTGCTGACAAAATAAGCTTAAGTGATTAAACCAAGTAATAGTATTATATACCTCATTCATTCATTCCTAAGAAGAAACAAATTAAATAAACAAAATGCAAGCAATTGTACCACAAACCATGCTGACAGACATGAACAAGGAAAACTGAACTCCAAGTAGCATGAAAGTAACTTCCAATCCAACAAACATAAAACACTAATAAAAATTATTTTTCTATAATCATCAAAGGAAAACAAACGGAATCTTCTACACAGAAGGGAATACGCGACAACTTGAAACCACACTCAATCCCTGCTTAAGGTTAATCAAAGATAGAAGAAGAAGAAAACCTGAAAAACAAGACCAGCGAGAAGATACTTCCAATTCTCAGCAAGAAGATTGATCTCTGTAGTTGTCTCCGCACAAATTCTCTTCCATAGCTACACAAACACACACCAAACAAACATTAACACAAGAACACAAATAAGGAAAAAGCAATACCAAGGGAGAAGAAATAAGCAACCTTTGAAGCCTCACGACCAATGTAAAACGACATGTTATTGTCCTTGATGTTGTCGTTGATGGGTTATGCGTGCAAGGAGCACTTCCATATTACTTCATAACCACACTGATGATACAGTCAACATTGATTGACCAATATGAGCAAACCCACATAGAATTAATCCCCTTTTAAACTTTTATACTATGCAAAACGAAACTTTGGCCCAAAGAGAACACACCCAGAAAGAGAGACGCAACTGGGTATCCGAATCCAAATCGGGGAATGGAAAAAGATCGGTGTTATGGGATTGATCACAAACCGTACCCCAGATAAGAGGAATGATCACAAGAGGAAGATAAACAAAACAAGAAAGGTTTTGTTGGTAGAATCAATAGCGAAAATAGAAACAGAGGAGGCCCAATGGTCAAAGGGGTTTTTCCTTTCTCTCTCTGATTCTTCTTCTCTTTCTCGCAGTGTTTTTCTGACTGCTATGCACGCGAGATGAACACGGCCAGACAGTTGAGAAGAGAGTAGAAAATTATACAGGGTGCCCCTACTTTTTATATTTCCAATCCACACTATATTAATTTTTTTTTTTATTTACACATAATATTAATAAAAATAATCGGTTGTTTTATATGACCTATAATAACAAATTATAGAAGATTATTAGTTTTTTATATAATTTTAAAAAAAATTAAAATGATTTTCAATTAATCAATGATAAAAAAATATTTACACTAACATAAAGTTAATTTACATTAAATTTTTAATTACACATTATTAATGTGATTACTTATTAGATCTTAATATTAAATCTTGTTTAAAACATTTGGATCAATTATAATAGTTATTTATATTTTTTTATTTGTCATTTAAATAAACATCACATTTTAAGGAAATAATCAATTCTACCGAATCTTATAATAAAATAACTTTATTTTAATAAAATAAGTGTACTAGTGGAGAATATTATTGAAAAATAATTAATATTTTTTTTATTTTAAATTGATAAATTTATATAAATTATTTAAAAATGAGATGAAACAAACATAAGATAATTTTTTATTAAATAAATGAAATTTTATTATTAATTCACAATTGTAATTTACCAAACTTTCCATTTAATTACTATATTTATCGTCTCTCATATTTTGTACTTAATTTATTTTCTTTCTTCCTTCACCTTTATATCTTATTATTAAAAATAAAATATGTATAAGTCAGTGTCTATCTATCTATCTTTCTAATAATAATAATAATAAAATTATATTTTAGTATAAATAAAATTAGAAAGAGAAAATAATAATAAAGATTGCCGCTTCCTACTTTTCCTTGACGCGAACTCTTTCTCTCTCTTTATCTCTGCTGTTACCACGAAAACGAGTGAATGAGATCAAAACAAATAGAATCTTCTAGTTTTTTTTTTTTTTAAATAATCAGCATGGTTTGTTAATAAAAAAATTAAATTAAAATATTCTAATTATATTTTATTTGAAAATAATTTAAAAACAGTGACAGGATTATGATATGATTCCATAAGATTTGACTTCAGAGACACTAAGAGCCAATGAGGCTTTCATCAATCCCACCTCGGGGTTGCAACCTCCAACTTTTCTTACTTTAAAATATTAAATATAAAATAATTTTCTTTTAGAATCTAAAAAAGCATAATATATATATATATACATATATAATATTATATGAAAGAAATAAAAGGATTAATAAAAAAATTAATAAATTTTAAAATGATTCATATAATGAACATATGTACAAAAGTCATTATATATATAATTAATTTTACATTTACCATTTTATAATAGAGATATTTAATTAAAAAAAATATAAACTGATAAAAAATTGAAAACTAATTAAAATTGAATTTATTTGAATTTTATATATATATATACTTTTTTAAAACAGTATAAATTAATTTAAATTTTAAATTTCAATTGAATTAAATTTTTTATTATATTTAAATATAAAATTATATTTTTAAAATTAAATAATAATTAATAAATATATATCTCATAAAATTTATTTTTTATTATATTATCCATAATAATATAATAATATATAATAAGATTTTTTTTAATAATTTTTCATATCATTTCATTTTTTTCATTTGCTTAATATATTTTAAAATTATTTTAATTTTTATTTAAAACTCATGTTATATATAATGCATTAAATAATTATTTTTTAATTGCTTTAAATTTTATTTAAAAAATAATAATAAATCATTGAAAATGTTAAACTTTATCTTAAAAAAAAAAAAAGTGAATCTTTACTTATGTTTATGAATAAATTTATGAAGATGTACTATTTATATACACCAATGCGTATATAAAGTTTTTCATACTTCAAGGATAAATAATGAACGTATATATACACTATCTCTAAATATAATTTTAATTTTAGGTATATAAACTTGTCTTAAAAAAAATGTTATAGAACCTATACTCAATTGACATTAATCAAAGTCTCCTAACAAATAAATAAATAAATATATATATATATATATATTTATTGTGGTTGTAGTTAATAATTAAAAAAAATAAGTTTAGTTAATATAAACTGAAAATAATTTTGGTTGATTTCAATTAGTAAAACTTTCATCATCATTCACTAAATTTTTTTTTATGAATTTAGTAAAAAATAATCTCAATCAACATTGATATAAAAAAAATCACTAAATATTGTTTTATTTGGTAATAATTAAAATAATTTATCTAAATAAAATAATTAAAAAAAAATCAAATTATCTTATTCAAAATATAAAATAATATGAATTATTGAAAACAATTCAATTTCATTAAAAGTGTTAGGATTATTTTATAGTCTCTTTCTCGCCCAAATGGGCCTTAGTTTGGGTGGGTTTCGGATTAAGCAGAGTATTGGTGTGCGTAAAGGTCCAATTCGGCTAGATTTTATTTAAGAGGCCTAAAAAAAATTTTGACCATTTTCTTTTTCCTTTATACATCAAGTATTCTCCATATAAGACACTCTTGTTCGTGTTATATAGAATCTCTAAAGGTAACTCTTTAACTTTCTGTTTAAGTATTTAACAAACTTAAATTCAAGATTGTTAGTTAAATTGAAATAACTTTACACTAATTGATCCACCACCTCAGTGGTTCACATGGTTGAATTTTATAATAATTATGATTTTAATTTAATAATCTATCATACTAATTGTTTAGAGTTGTTCAACACTGTTACGAGAAGGTTGAATTCTGGTTCTGAGGGTCAAATTCCAATTTCGATGGTGAAGTTCGAAATGGAAGATTGAAGAGGTCAATTCCAAGTTGGAAAGGAGGCCAAAGACGTTTTCTCTTCCCACTATCTCATTCTAGAATCTCATTCCACATTTCTCTTCAAAGTTGGAACCTTTTGACTATCTTCTGTTGTTCAGACACTTATTTTTTATTTAAAATACATCATAAAATGTATTACTACTGCTAAAGAGCAGAAACAAATCCAATTCCAAAATCTGAGAAACTTAGAAATCAACAACATAACATAAACCTATAAACACAATGCTCAATTCACTCTTCATTATTATTTCAATAACCGTACTATCACAATCCATAAAAATGAAGCCATATTCCTCCATCTTCTAACATGGTAAAATATAATATCAATAATAATAATAATTGTAAATGGGTCTTCCAATTCACACCATGTCTGCAATGGAAAGTGGAATTTGAAGGGACCAAAATTACAGGGGAGAAGGAGCAGGTGCTGCCACAATGTCCTCTGACACGTCAGAAACAGGTCCAGGTGCAGCTCCAGAGCTCACAAGCTCAACCATGGCACGACGAGGGTTCGTCTTCTGCTTCTCACACAGTTCTGGCAAAAATACCCCTGCATCATATCAAACCAAGCTTAGTTAAATGTTTCTAACAACAAAAATAAATAAGTGGAATACAATTCAGTTTTGGCATGTGTATATATATAAATATGCACAGGCACATGTATTTTCACCACCATAATAGTTATTGCTTATCAGGAAACAAATTTAACTCGATCAACCAATACAAAATTATTGTAAAAGTTAATAATTTTTTAGTGTATATTCTGTTTATAGAAAATACAAATATTTTTGCAGAAGCCACAGTATATTATTTTAATGGTTTAATTGTTTTATGAAGTACAATATATACCTTGATTAGATTTGAAGTTAAAATGTTCTAGGCTTCTAGGATATTTGGTATACCAATGCTTTCATAGTGAATGGTGAAAGCATAAGAGAAAAGCAGAAGATGAATGAGAATTGCCCTATGTTTAAGAAAAGGTAACCAGCATAATTTTTTTTTCTTTGTTGAGATGACGTTATTGTATCAGTTAAGAAAACACATGCAACAACGCCTGCATTAACACGCAGAAAGTTTTTCAGAAGAGGCATCACTATTCTTCTTGGTTAAACTTCCACCTTGGAAAAGTTATTCATACACGCCACTGTTCTTTTTGTTTTTCTTTAATCTGAGATCGTACCTAATGATGATCACGACCACTAATTTTATAATGAGTCAATTCTGCAACCGAAGTTCAAAAGCAAACGACTACCGAACATGTTAACTATGATCATGCATCAAAGTTTTGGAAATTCAAATTATTTTGCACCTTCCTCTGCACCACTTGAGAACGAGTCTACTGCTAGAAATTGATAGAAAAATAGTCTTTTCGTCACTAATATTTTGTCACAACTTAGTGACTGATTTTTAAAATTTTCATTTTTTTATCATACCCTTTTTGTATATAAGGATGTTATAGAAAAGTGATGTGAAATAAACATTTGGGTATGCTGAATTGGACAAAAGTATGTGATGATGATGGTTAGAGTTAGCAATGAACAATTCTTACCCTCTCCAGCAGCCAAGTTGAAGAAAAGGTCAACAATGTTGGAGCACTTTTGGTAACATTCAGAAGAGCAAAGTTTGCCAGTGAATTGAGGCTCAAAGAAGGCATCAGATGAAATACCAACAGAGTTTCTGTCAACCCCACAAGCCTCCACACATTGGTCTGTCTCTATGTACTCCGCCATCCTCTCAACCACCACTTCCGACGTCCGGCATTGGTACTCCACACCACCGTCGGCTGCCTTCTCAGTCTCCAACAGACACCTCTTCCCTGATGAAGCTACTGAGAATGCACACACTTCCTTTGGAAGATCCTCACATGCCATCTCAGCTGCAAATTCACCCATGTTATGAAAGAACTTGCAATAATAAAAACAACCAAAGAGAAACTAAAGTCTTATCTTATTAAGTAACGTCAATTACATGAAGAAAAAACTTAGCATTAAGAAAAATAAACAAGACATGAAAAGTAGCATGATGGATGTATTGGGTTACTCACCAAAAGATGCATGGATGAAGAGGGAAGAAAGTAAAATTACGAAAGGCAATTTTTTAGAGAAAGACATGATTGTAGTTTGGCAAATAGAGATATTGTTTTCTTGTGAGGAAAATGGTTTTTGGTGTATGTAGTGAGAAGAAATGAAGCAATGAAGAAATGAGCACAATGATTTTGGAAAGGAACTAAAGGGGTATATATAATGGTAAAACTACGCGTCCCTGATGGACTTAAGGACACGTTTGGAAGGTTCACACGTTATTAAGTCTTACATCATTCTCAATTTTATTTTCTTTTTCATTAAATAATCAAAGAAATATCTTTGTTTAGTAAAATTGGTTCCATTTTCTTGCGCTTGAATGTTGAGCTGTTTCCTTCCCCTTTTCGTGGTTGATACAAGTGCGTGATTATTGACGACTACCTAAGACGTGTTTGGATGTCTTAACTTTGAAAACTTTGAAGTTTCCAACAACTTAAGGCATGGAAAGTCAAGCCCCATTTGTTTATTTTTCCATTCTTTCATTTACCAAAAACTGTCCATTTCGGTGTATTTAGGCATCTTTGCTTCCAAAACATTTTACAGAGAAAAACAAACAAATTTGTCTTTAGTAGGATAAACATTTGTTTATAAAAAAACAATCATATAAATATATATATATATATATATATTAAAAATATTCATAATATTTTTATCTCGTTAATTATATTATATATTATATTTAAATTCAATATATATTATTAAAATAATTAAATATAAATAATTGAATGTGTTGAAACACAAATATAATATATTCGAACCGTTTGTATTAAAAAAATTATAATATTAATAAAATGTTTTTTTATAAGAAAATCAGTTATGTTAAATGAAGATTCATATCTCAAAAATTATAGTATTAATGAAATATTTTTTTATAAGAAAATCAGTTATCTTAAAGAACAACTTCAACTTATAACAAGTGAAACATAACATGTGTAAATATAAAAGAATACATTGATTTTAACGATTTTAACTATAAGGGAAAGTTATCACAGGGCTCTTAATTAGTGTTTGGAATTTAAGATAGATAGTGATGTTGAACAAATAAGTCCATGGCCTGTTTTTTGTTCTGAGTAGAGAAGAAAAATTAAGCTATTTTGATGAAAGATTATGGACATAATCATAACTCAAAAGCTACTCTATCGGTGGAAAGAAAATACAATTAATGTTCGACATTAATTGAGATGACTGAGATTATGTACGGGCACACACGTGTAATGTAATTTTAGTTGGGAGAATCAATTTATTTATGCTTAGGAGAATCAATCAGTAGGCCAAATAATCAAGTTTCCTCAACCAATCATCATGAAAAGGGAAAGCAGTAGAATGCTGAAACTGAGTGTCTAAGTTTTAACTGTCCCATGCAGGTTCTGAAATACCAAGAAGGATCCATAAAAATCCATAAATTATCGTGACTTTAAACTGTATGTAAAGAGAAGATTAAGAAAAAGGTAGTCTTTCATAAGTTATGTTCTTCTCTCGAACCATTTATTGATGAAGCAATCTCACAACTTTCATATTAAAGATCTATTAAGTAGACATAATATATAAGCTAATTATGTGTATGGTTCCAGATGACTTGGACTGTTAGGAAAGCACCTTTTTTTCCTATTAAGAATGTGTTTGGTGCAGCATCAGAAACTCATTTGTGTAACCAAAAAAAGACTAGTAGGTGAAAAGACAGGTAAGTTAATATTAATCCAAAGCTATCTTGGTTAAATTAGAACCCAAGATTAAGTAATTTCGAATGGAAATTAATGCTTCATAAAGTGATTGGTTTCAATGAAAGAGCACTTTAGCCATGCAATGTAAATTGTGGAACCATAACCGCACAACATTCCTTGATAACACTTTGAAAATTTTATCTTTAGGTAGTAATAAAATAAATATAAAATCATAACTATTCATTTAAACTATTTTTCATCTAATAGAGATACATTCAACCAATCTCAAATCCACCTTAGTATCAATATCTCTTAATTCAACATCACATTCTATAAATGTCATTTTCTTATTTATAATCCTTTTACATATATTTAATATTTAATGCTTTCTCTAATCTTTTGAAAAACAAATTTAGCTAATTTAAACCCTCTTAAACTATATAAGATTTAAGATATGCACTCAACATTTCACATGAAAAAATTCATTATCACAAAATAAATTATTTTATAAATTTAATTGTTCACCTAAAAATTATTACATAAAATCATTAACACTAATATTGTTCAAAGTTATGAAAAATATTTTTCTCTCAAATCTTCAACCAATCAAATACACAAACACAATAAACAAGAATTTTAATATTCAATTCTAAGTAAAATATTTTGTCAAACAAATATATTCCTCTTAACATTCTAATGTCAAAAAATTCATTTATAACATTTAAATAGATTTTGAATATTTTATGTTTGAATTCTCCTTCATTTGAAAATGGATTTTCTACAAATTAGACACTATTTTATCCCTACCTACATGTTTCAACACTTTAATTTAAATATAAAAACAATTCATTAATCCATTTATATTTAATAATATAAAAATGCACTTTTTTTCAAACAATAATATTGAAATACCAATTTTAATCCACTCATTACATACTTTAACTCACATATATTATATTTAACCTTTTTTTTATTATCTTTCACAATAATTTTAAAAAAATATATTCAAACTTTATATATATATATATATAATTATTTTATTTTTTTTACATTCTTTCTTAACATCATCATACATTATTAATTGAAATTGATATATTAAATTTTTTATTATTTATAAAATCATTAACAATATAATTCACATTTAATGAATAGTTTTACATTTTATACCATAAATTAATTGAAGAAAAAAATAAATTTTATAATTTATTTTAAAAGAAAAAGAAAAAGTTAAAAGAATATATAAAACTTATCTGATTAAAAGTAAAGAAGACATATTTTCTTTCTTCTTTTTCTTGTTAATGCTTTTAATTATCATATATATATATAATAAATATATTAGATAAATAATTAAAAAATATAAAAACTTAAAATATGAAAAAAGTATTGCGATGAAAAAAAATAATAGAAATAGTTATTGAATCTACTACATGTAATTTCTCTTTGTTGTTTGTGATGTGTTTACATGCATATCATGAGATATATATTTTTTTAAAAAAATTTATAAGACAAACTGACAAAAACTAAAATAAATTTATCCTATTTATAAATATTAACAAGCATATTAAACCTAATTGGTCTCCTGTAGTCCCTAGTTACCCATCTTCCAATTTTTGCTTTTTCTTTTAGGCTGAGTTTTTTTTTCCTTTGTTTATATTTTTCATTTTTCCCCTTTAAAAAATATTGACGCTGAAATCCGAAATTAAATTTTTATATTATTACTTTTCAGTAAAAACTATACATATTATTAGCAAAGATATTTGTTATAAGATATATAATAAAATAGCGCAACTTAATTATTTGAAAGGTAAATTATATATAAGTCCATTTTTTAAATCATGAAAAATTTCATTTTAATTTTTCAAATTAAACCTTTAAAAATTGAAACCAAAACTATTAGTTAAAATATTTAACTAATAGAGTAGTTTAACAGATGCTAACATATAAAATAAACAAAAATTAAATATGTAAAAATAATTTCAAATAAATCGACTGCATAAAAAATTATTTGTCGAGGCGAGCTAATAAAAAATTTCTAGCGTTTTAAATCTAGCGTTCTAAACAATTAGAAATAAAATTTCTAAGCGCCATTAATTTCGAGTTTCCAATCCCTCAGAACTTCCAAATGGCCTCTGAGAACCCTCTCGAGCGCGCTATTAATCCCAAAACCCTTGGGTACTAGGGTTTCGCTTTGCACAATCCTCGCATTCAGCACAACTGTACTCTTTCTGTTAACTTCTCCAACGAGCTCCCAAGTGATTATGCGCCCGCCGAGGCTCTGAATATTGAGCTGCCGAACGAGGAGGTTGTTCCTGCGACTCACGGAGGGGAAGCTGCTGTTGCGTTGTAGCTCCGCAATTGAAACCTGTAATGTTCAGAAACAGGTTTGTGAACTCTTTGCGGTTGGGATCTTTGACGTTCTTGATTGTAAAGACTAAGAACAATGAGGTTCTCAACCAGATACCCATATTTCTTGTGTATTGTTGATTTCTTTTTCATGTTTTTGCCTTTTATGAAATCCATTTATAGATCATATTAATGTGCAGGTACTCTGTCATGTTGTTCCTCCGCAATTAAAGCTACGAAAAGAAGGTTTGGACGATAAGATTAAAAGTTATATGTGGGTCTATTTGTACATCTTGAGTAGTGAACTAATTTCTAGCTACATTTTTTTTTTTTTTTATCTCCCTTTATCTTATATGTGATTTAAAGTATTTCAACTAATTAACTGTTCATTTGTTCTGCACATTTCAGATGGTGGATGTCTCTGCTTCTAGCTAGCTTGCTTTGGGCAGAAACCTCGGGAAAGTAAAGGTGAGGTTCCTAGGTCCCCCCTCTTTCCCCTTACTTCCATATTTTCTGTCTTCTTTTGTGGATTCATAAATTCAAAAACCAATGGAGAAACTCTTAAACACTGCTGCATAGAAACATATGACAATTCAATTTTTATGTTCGATGATAAGTCCAAAGAAATTAAATAATAGAGAGGAAACTCATAGAAAAAATTAGGTTATCTTGAGCAATTAGCCGATCTAAACTATTATGTTTTTCAATCGTCAGTCACCCAAAGAAAACTCAATTCTCAATCATCCAAAAAAAACTTAAAGACTCCCAACATGCTGAAAAAGAAAAACCGCAAATAGTCAACACCTAGACTTATGCTGGCACTTAATGACATTACCTTTATTCATAATCACTTTATGAAATCTCTATGTTTAGTTTAGATTTTAGATTAAAAAACTAAAAACATTTCGCTAGAAGGAGGGCTTGAACCTCCGACCTTGTGGTTAACAGCCACACGCTCTAACCAACTGAGCTATTCCAGCTCCTGTTGGTTGAGTAATTATTTTATGTCTATTAGACCTAAATATGCAGTAAAGTTTCAATATAATGCTATTACTAAGAATATTTAGCATATTTATATAATCTTTATTTGTTATACAAAATCTGCTTCTATGTCAACCTCTCACAAAACCTTGTGTAATATAAAGGTTTGAGTTAGGGTTAATTTCTTTTCACGAATTTAACTCTAAAAAAGAATATTGTACTAAAAAGTACCTATAAGCTAATTAAGAATTCTACTAAAAGAATCTAGCCATTAACAGATCAACCTTCTCAATGAGCCAGCCAAGCATAAACTTCAACATACATATTGCACTCAAACATTTTATTTTTATTGACAAACTGAACAGTATCATAGGCCAAATACTTCTCATTATTGTCACTAATCACAACCATCGTTACAATTAGCAATTAGTATTAGGATTGAAATTTGTTTAACCTAACCTGCCCAGAACAACAATTCATATAAAAAAATTACATGAAAGGGCCTCAAGTAGAAAAGCAGCTTATGATTTAGGCATAATTTCTCTGGAATCTAACTCCAGAAGGGAATTTTCTACTAAAAGTGCCTATAAGTTGATTATAAATTCTATGCAAAAAAGTGATAGAATCATTGGAGAAACATAGACAAATTTTTTATCTGGAGTATTATTAATGTATGTTTCCACAAAGTTAAAGCTGGCCAAGAGAGCATCATGACGGACACCACCATCTGTCAAAAGAGTCCATGAATCAACAATGCATATTCTGATGATTGTGTAGCCATTAATCAAATGTGGAACAGATTCAACCTCCCCATAGCTTCTTTCAAATGGATTAGATAGATTGGATATTCAATTATATAAAGCCAATCCTGCAAATTTTAATGAGCAACAATGAATTTGAGTGGTATGTTTATTTGTTCGTATTCTACATGCATAATTCCAATCTCATGCAGTTCTACATACAGCTCACAAAAATGCCATAAATCTGGTCCAGAGGAAACTTATCTCCCTTAACCACTATGAAGAATTACTTTAGAATTTTCAACTATCATACCCATATTGGATATATCTGATAGAGCAATTAGTCTTACCTTAAACAGTATTGGATATGTATGCATATATATTCAAAAAAATTAAATAAATATTATTATTAAATATTCTCTAAATTAAAAATACTAATTATACTAAACTTTATATATATATATATATATATATATTGTAAATTTTTATTTATTTTCTTTTATTTAGAAATAAAAATAATACCAATTTCATCTCGTCTTTGAATATCTTTTATAAATAATGGTGGAGCTTTTTAAAAGACAAAGGGACTTGAGGCCCCCAATTTTTTCAAAATATATATATATATATATATATATACATATATATATATATATATATAAATTTTTATATAAATATGAATTTTTTAATTTTATAGAAATATAGATAAAAATAACATTGTTTATAAATAAAATAAGTTCTATATTTAGTTCATTAAAAAATAATGTTATCACTCTCAGGTTTACAACATCACGAAAGTCAAAAGAGATAATGTGAATTATATAAAGCATACAATGATAGATAAAGTAAAGAGGGATAATCACAATAACTAATAGTAAAAAATTCATTTAATTAGCATTATATTTTATAATTGCTGTAAAAATAAAAATTTACACAATAATCACTAAAAAAAATATATTAAATATAATGACAGTATTCAACTTATAATAATACCTATCTTAAAAAGTATAACTATTTACAATATAAAATCCATTAAAGTACATAGGTCTTTAAATAATTTAACAAATTCAAGTTATAATGACTCTTATTAAGATTTTAAATGTATACTAAGTGAATTGTTATATTATATAAAACTGAAAATATTTTTTTGCCATTTGACATCTCCTCAAGAAGGTTAATTTAGATAATTATAAAAACAAAAGCAGAATGTAAATTTATCCAAATTTCAAATATTAACATTACTTGTAATTTTATAATTAAGAGAGTAGAAGAAATTTGTGATATGAATAAGATAAAAGTTTAATAATCATTTATTTTTTATATACAGGGGTTTATTATATATATATATATATTAGACATTATTTTTAGTATTACTTTAAGATAATTATCATAAAAATTTAGTAAACTCCATTTTCTTACCTTAGGTATAAACTTAGAATACATACAAAGAAACTTTATAATACCAAAACTACACACATAGATAAAGTAAATTTTATTAATTGAATGACTAAATTTCAATTTATATAAATGTCTAAATATTAAAGGGTATAAGTATTAAGATAATTACATAAATTTTGAAATATTATTTCATATCTAATTGTTGAAAAATTATAAAAAATAATAATAAATGAAATGAAAACTCAAATATATTTAGATTCATAGTAGATCCACACGCTCTAACTAACTGAACTATTAAACTCTTATTAAATAAATTAGTACTCGTTTTACTATATATTCCTTTTTAATAATTACACTAAACTTTATTGACGAAAAACTCACCTAATTCTTGTAAACCTTAACCACTCTACATCTGCATTCGAGTAAGAAAACCATAGTTGTATATATAAGATAGAGACAATTTCATAGTCCCATACATTACTTACAAAATTTAGACAGCTACTTAAAATAAAAAAGGGAAGAATTATTTGTTAAGTCCACATTACTTTTGACCACATTAAAGACTCAAAAACTTGTTCAACAGATTCTATATCTCTTAAAATTTCAGTGAATGTATTTGAAAAATCAATTTTCGACCACTCCTCCTATCTTTCATTGTCAGACTCTAAAGTAAGAATCTCATTTGGAAATGATTTGTGCAAGTTTTCAAGTATTTGAGAAGTACTAGTCCAATGGCTTCTTACTTAACTTGTCTGTCTCCCTCTTATTTGTGTTGTTTGTATCTCCCATCTTATTTGTTTGACCACTATCTCAATACAAGAAATGTCACGGTTACTTTGTTCATAGGTTTCTTTGAGATTCTATAGCACTTCCAGTAGGAATATTCCGTTGGATGATCAAAGCAATTCTTCAAACGGGGTTTCTATATCTCTTAAAATTTCAGTGAATGCATCTTATTGTTCGAAGTTTGAAAAATCAATTTTGGACCACTCCTCCCATCCTCCATTGAAATTGATTAACATTGCATTCACAAGAAGACCTGCTCATTTAAAAACAAAAAGAATGTTAAATAAATGAATTGAATTAATAACAATGAGGTAAGTTGATTAACATTGAATTCATGAGAAGACCTGTTCATGTGAAACATAAAAGAATGCCAGATAGATGATTTGAATTAATAACAAACAAGGAATTGTAAAACTAAATAAAAAGAATCCCTCAAGCATTACGGGGTCTGGATGGCCAACAATGTCGATGTCTTCATAAGGAATTCCTAGATAACCTTAACATTTAACTGAAAGCGATCTTCATTTCCAAGTTTGAAAAGTCGTGATAGATATGGCAAATTCCTTATCAGATTCGTGTAGAAATCTTGTCAGGAAATTGTTTGTCCAAGCTCTTATGTTTATCAGAGGCATCCAACCTACTCCTCATGTTATTCCTTTTACTTGCCTTAACTGAATCAATATATAAATGCAATGACTACTCTGTATACAAGTCATTTACTTAGCAGGATTAACCATAACTATCTTCGTTGAAATTACATTTTAATAAGGAATAATCTCCGCATTGTCTGTTGCAATTGGAAAACTTTCTAGAGTGAATACATGCATCACTGTGAGAGAGAAATGTTTTGAAAGTTATCTTTTGAAACTTAATGAGTTTTACTTTTACTAAGAAATTGGGGTGCCTATGTGATTCACTAGGACTCTGCCTTACCAAGCAAGAGTGAGGTTATTTTGGGTTAAGACTGACCTGGTGAGAACCGGTCTATCACACTTTCGAGGTGGCGACTCATATGCCTTAGTACTGCAATCTAAAGCAAAAGAGTCATCCAACCACCGGGATTGATAAACCGATTGACCCCTATCCATCTATATCTACATCCTGATTGAGTTTGTTAAAATAAGAACGGAAGTCAATTGAATATGGATTAGGCAAAATCTGGTGTCATCCCTCAGGTAAATATTTCCCAAATTTTTACAACTAATTCGTATTAAATTTTTTAGCAACTAAACTTGTTTTACTTATAACTTTCCACAAAACTCTTATTAAGATCTTTGAATATAAATTTAGATTTTCCTATCCAATAATTCATTTCTAGATCCAATAATCATTTCTAGACCCAATCTTTGAATCGAATAAGGTAGTTTTGAAAAAGGAAAGAAAATTTAACAAATTAAAAATTAGGATTTAAGATAAACTCATCTTGTCTCTATAAAATTTTTACCAAGAAAGTATTGGAAAGTGAAGAGTTCTAATTCAAATTTACTCCTTATGAGATTAAGAAAAAAAGATTTTTTTTTTAATATTAGAACAACATAGAAAAAATAAATTATGAAAAATTTACTTTAGGATACTTTAGGATAAATGATTTAAAAAGAAGTAAAGATTTTTGGAAAGAAAAAAAATTAATATTCTACAATCAAATCAAAATTAAAAATAATTTAATTTAAACTAATTAAAAGTTATTTTATCGATTTTGATTGATAAATCTTTTAATAAAGTTTAAAGATATATTTATCAGTTAGACTAATCATATTTTTTAAATATAGAAAAATTATTAAAAATTAAATACCTTTCTAATAATAAATAAAATAAAATCATGATTTGTTGTATAAGTGAAATTGTGGAGTTGAGAAGTTTAAAACATAATCTTTTGGTAATTAAAAAACTCTAATGTATGAAATGGAGTAGTAGCCTAAAGATTAAATTACAATTCTATAACTTTTTTCTCATCCGATGAAGATGCAGATAATTGATTCTTTTGAAACCATCTTTATAGTGTTTCAATATTATGAGATTGGCAGAAAAGTTTTAATTTTTCTTTTTTAATTCTCAGGGTCATATTCACTTAAACTTCACACTATTATAGAAATTCTACCACAAATTCCATGTTCTTATTCATACTTTTGACATTAAAAATGCTAAAATGCAAAAAATTCGCTAGAAGGAGGGTTCGAACCTCCGACCTTGTGGTTAACAGCCACACGCTCTAACCAACTGAGCTATTCCAGCTCCTGTTGGTAAAGTTTTCATTTTATATCTATTATACAATATAATATTATTATTAAGAATATTCAGCATATTTATATACTCTTTATTTGCTATACAACATCTGCTATTATGTAAATATCTCAGAAAATCTTGTGTAATGTAAAGGTTTGAGTTAGGGATAATTTGTTTTGAAGAATTTAACTCCAAAAAGGAATATTGTACTAAAAAGTACCTATAAGCAGATTAAGAATTCTACTTAGGAAAGGAATGTAGTCATTAACAAATCCACCTTCTCAAAGAACCAGCCAAGCATAAACTTCAACATACATATTGCACTCAAACATTTTATTTTTATTGACAAACTGAACAGCATCATAGGCCAAATACTTCTCATTATTCCCACTAATCACAACCATAGTTACAATTCCCACCATACATATGTCATTATTTATAAATAACACAACTTTTACATTTGGTTCATCAAAAGATAATCTTATTATTATAAGGTTTTTAAAATCAACATAATCATCTCATACATTTTCACTAATATCCTACATGTTAAATATTCTTTTATTACATTTTTTTTAATAAATAAGATATAAATTAATATGCACATAAATAAAGTGTTTTGTTATTTGTAGGGATAGTAATTGGTGGGTAATACACTCTATTGATATAACTTGTCCCTTTAACTTAGTTAGCGATTTAATTATTCTGTCATCCTTCATTCTCTCAAGTTGAAAATTTCTAAACTATATCTTAATATATCTTTATAACTCATTTATAACTCATCCACGTAGAAATCAACATTTCAAATGGTACAAATATTATTATTATACATATTTTATCTACTCTTAGCTAGTTACAAATTTTATTCATAAATTATCAATAAGATACCAAAATTTTTAATCAGAATATTTGGTTTTTCAACTAAATATTTCTCTTAGTAATATGAATTTAAAATCTATCATATTTATGATTCAAAAATCTTTATATGAAATCACTAAATCTTTCTATAATAATATAACAATTATATTTATCACATTTTCATTGTTCAAAATATACAAAAATAATACAAGATAACTATCAATAATCATTATTATACAAAATTTATTCCATTAAAACTACTTTAAAATCTTAAAAAACAAAATTTAAAATAAGATAATTTCACTTATCACTTGACAATTTTACCTTGTTAAAAAAAAAATTTAAATCCAAGATCTCTATCCCAAAAAATTCATTGAGTACCTAAAACATCTTAAAAGAATTTATAAGAATTTATGGTAATAATTATATCAGTTTCAAAAATTAATAATTTGTAGTAAATTTAGTGAATATATTAATTTTAACGAGAAAATACAAAATATTATTTTATCCTAACTTTTTTTAGAAAAATTTATTTTAAATGCTCTTTATATCAAACCTTATATTTTAATACTCAATAAACTTGTTTATTTAATTGAAATGTAAAAAAACAACATATTAAGATAGAGAAATAAGGAAATTTCAAGTTTGAAAATAAAATATTAAAATTTGAAGTTAACTTGTTTTTTTACTTAGTGAAATTTAAACTAACAAAAAAGAGATAATGTAAAACTTTTAAGATAAATTTCTCCTACTTAAAAACAAAATAAAGAAATTTTAAAAGGAAATTTTATAAAAAAATAAAAAATAAATGAATCAAGAACATAATAGAAACCATAGAAGAATGTGTTAAAATTTAGAGAGAAAAGAAAATAATGGAAATTTTCTTCTAGCACATGAAGAGAATAAGAAAATAATAGACTAATAAAATAATAAACTGAATGAGGAATGATGTCTTAAAATAAAATTAAAAAAATAAAAATAAATAAATAAATAAATATATATATATATATATATTTAAGCTTATTTTATAAGTTTCATTATTTTTTTTATTTTAAGTTTTTTTTTATTTAAGTATATGGGATTTAAATTCATTTAGCTTCTTTTTATACCATAATTAAATTTAAATTTAATTAATTTTGTTTGAATAAAATTTTAAGTATTTATTAATTTTAAAAAATAATTAAATTATTATTATTATAGAAATTCCTAAATTTATAAATAAAAAAATTATTAATCAAATTATAGGATGTTATAATTTTTAACTAAGTTGGAAATGCAAGTACTGTACTCTGAGCACACTAAATGCCTTATTCACACTCAAATACCATTATAAATCTGTAACTATACCCTCCTAACATAAATTATTACCGTAATACTAAAATATGAAACATAACTAAAAGATATTAAAAAATGAAAAAAAAAATATATTTTGCCCTAATTTTGTATGCTCACAATTCTTTCTAATATTAGAGTGAAACTTATATAATTTATGATATAAAAAATTGATAAATATTTCAAATTGAACATGATAAAAATACATTGGCATAGTAGAAAAGGATACAACACAAGCAACAACACCTATGTTTTTAATTTATATATATACATATATATATATATTAAAAATATACGAAATAAATTGCTATAATATGTTAAACTTATAATGAAAAAACGTATTAAAATAATTGAAACACAAAACTACATAATATATGTGTTTTCACTAATAATGATATAATATTTATGTGTAAAGTTGGATTAAATTCTATACTTTAATTTTATTTCATCTATAAATATGAGTTTTATATTAAATATTAAAATTAATTATACTGATATAATTTAAATTTTATAAATATATATTTTATTTTGAAAATTTTAATAATTACTTTTTTCAACAGATTATATATTTTAATTTGATCAAATTTAAAATTATGATTAAATATACATTAAAAAGAAAATTGCTGTATCCCAGGTTAGTAGTTAAAAGAAGAATAAAAAGAAAAGCTGAAAAAGAAAAAACTGAGGAGCAGAGTATTATCCTTCCTTGTTTGTAGAAGAAGACATGAGAGGGGTGTTTCTCCCATGGAATCCACCGCGCTTCCACACTCTCACTCTCCCTTCCCTTCCAAACAGAGCCTTAACACTCTCAGCTTCCGTCGAGTCCCCATCTCAGTTGAGCGCCCGCGAGAGGAGGCGCGAGAGGAGCGAGAGAAGAGAGAGAAAGAGTGGCGCGAACTGGAGGGAGGAGGTGGAGATGAAACTCATTGAGAAGCCGAAGAAGAAAGGTTCATGGATGGATGAATTGAACTTGGACAACCTCGCCAAGTTGGGTCCCCAATGGTGGGTCATTCGGGTTTCAAGGATTAAGGGTCACGACATCGCGCAACTCCTCGCTCGCTCCCTCGCTAAAAACTACCCCGACATCGAGTTTAAGGTAAAGAGTTCTTGTTGTTTCGCTTCTGCTTTGGAAGTCTTGTTTTGTATTCTCTCGGATTTGGTAACTGCTGTTTAGATAGATAAGGTTAGGCTGTTTTGTTTCGATTTTTGGTTTAACATAATATGTTTTTTTTTATAACCATGTCTTTAGTAATGAGAATCCATTTGCCATGCCGACTCTGTCCCGGGCTGAGTATTCCCTCTCAATAATGTTTATTCATCAATATTCCAAAACTTTGCTTAAGAACCAAAAGAGGACCGAGTCTAGTGCGACTAGAACCATTTGACATGTTGGTTAACAAAATATGTTTAAAGAATTTACTATAATTGTAACAATTTATAAAAAAAAGGTCAAAATCTTGAAAAGAATGTTTGAGTACTTAAGGGTTTAAGTGTATATCTAATGAAAAGGTTATTCATGAGTAGGATTAGGAAGTTTATTTCAAGAATTTAGTTTATATTCAGTGTTTTACTGCGTTAATCAATGGGAGATTATAGTAGGTTTGATTATAGTAGCTATTGTAAAATTTCGTCAATCTTACTATACATATACACTGTTACTGTGTGGACCATTTACCATTTGCTCTTATTTCAATAAGCTTCTCCATGAAAATTGTTGAAACAAGTGTAGAAGAGTTTACAAGAAGGTTTTAAGTTGCATACATTAGTTCAAATAAGTTTTTGGTGAAGTGTTTAACTAATTTAGTTTCTCAAACATGTTCCAAAAGTTAAAAATAAAGACAAAACTTAGATGTAGTTAAGTGTTTTCAGAGCGCTCTCAAATTTGATTTGGAAATTCACTTCTGTAGCATATATGTTGATGTTTAATGTGAACCTTTATTACAAAAACTACAAAGATTAAAATCTCATTCTGATTAGAGAACAACACGAACAGCTTAAAGAATTGCATATAAGTTTTGCCTAAAAATAATAGCTTGTTAAAAAAATTCTAAAACACGCTGAGTTGCAGATTTTAGCTTGAACAAGTGGTTCTTAGTTTGCAGTTAGTTTCTATGAAAAGTGCTTGTGGTCTGTTTTGTTTGTTTGAATGAGTTTAGAGAGTGGGCATTGGCATGTTAGTTGGTGTTTGTAACAAACAACCCCACCAGCTTAGGGGATGAAAAATAAAAATTAAATTGAGGAGTGAATGAGAAGTAATGTTTCATATAAGGTTATTTTATTTATTGATCCGGTAGTATGGTTATTAGATATATGTTCCATCCGTCAATGAGAAAAGGAGATTGAAGAATGGTTCCTACTCTGTTAAACCAAGGCAACTGTTCCCAGGATGTGTTTTCTTGAGATGCGTGATGAACAAAGAACTACATGACTTCATAAGAGAATATGATGGTATTGGCGGCTTTCTTGGTTCCAAGGTTGGAAACACGTAAGCATCTGCTGCTTCTGCCTTCTGTCATTTAGAATTTTTTTGTAAATCTTTTTCTGCAAAGTTGGGTTCTTGTGCAAAGCAAGATGCATAAAGGTGGTTGAGAAGTTGAATATATGTCTTCAATTCATTAGTTATGATAAAGAGATATGACTACAACCTGGAATACAATTCTAGACAAGCAACCATCTGAATGAAATTTCTATCTTTTTTCCCTTTGTTTACTTGACAGATTAATCAATGGTTAAAGTATAGTTTTTTGAAGTTACACTCTCTATTGAATGGATAGGTTGAAACATGCAGAAGTTTTTCCGTAAAATCTTGTAGGGGGAAAAACAAGGAAAAATGGAATAAATTTATCTATTAGAATGTACAGGAGAAGAAAATAGTTTAAAAAAAAAAACAAAAATTCTCCACCAAGTTAAAATTAACTTACTTATAATTTAAAATAAGATTTTTTGGATAAGCTAAATGATTTTAACTTCTCCAAAAAGCTGATTTCACTTATGCATTAATGAATTTAATAAAAGAACTATGTATAGACTTATTTCATTTTTTTTTTATAAGTGTTTATGAAGAGACTTATCCGAACAAGGTTATATTGTTTTTGAGAAGTGATGGCAATTCCTGATTAAGTTATGATGAATTGAGTTGCGAACATTTTCTAAGATTACAAATAGGTGGTGTCTTTTAAGTTTGCATATGTAATGATTTCAGATGTTAAAAATATTTAAAATGTCTCTAATGTATATTTTTCCCTGTTCCTGTTTAGCATGATTGAAAACTCCTGATTATTTTCATATTTGCAGAAAGAGACAGATCAATAGACCGAAGCCATTATCTGCTGAAGATGTGGATGCAATCTCCAGACAAGCAAAAGAAGAACAAGAGAAAACTGACCGAGCTTTTGAGGAAAAAGAGAAAGCCCTAAACTCTGGGATTCGTAATACAGAAATAGAACCCGACGATGTTTTGAATGCTATTGTTGATAACAAATCTAAAAGGAGACCTAGGAAAACTTCTGACCAGGTCACAGTCACAGATGCTTCTTCTATTCGAAACAAATATAAACTCTTTGTTCCAGGCTCCACTGTTCGTGTTGTATCTGGAACCTTTTCAGGGTTTACAGGAACCCTCAAGAAGCTGAATCGAAAAACTAAAATGGTGAGCTTCTTCCTTAACAAACATAAATTGACATAACAATTTCTGTTCAAGACGCACACACATCCAAGTTTATGTGATTAAAATTTCTGAAATGCCAAAATGAAATGAAAATGACTATAGAAGCTATAAATAATGTGTGATTTGTGGGTAAAATAATTATGTCAAAAAAAAATTTCACACTTGTTTGTAGACTTAAATAACCTTCTTCTGCAGGCCACTGTGCATTTCAGTCTATTTGGGAAAGAGAACATAGCAGACATAGATGTTAATGAAATTTCTCTAGAAACAAACTGAGGCCTGTAGGCTTTCTAGCCAGATGGTATGTTTCACGTTCGGCGGTAATCATGAAACATTAGTATCTGCATAACTTTGAGTTAGTGATATCCAAAAAAAAGCTTTGAGGAGTTGCACACTGAATGCCCTTTCAGCCTTTTCCATTTGTGGATGAAGCTGGATTCTTTTATGGAAAAATAAATGCATCTTATAGCTGACCTAGTGCTTGCTTGTTATGAGTATTGGAGAAGTAAAGGAATTTACTGTTAGTAAGGTTTCCAGAGCGCAGGTGGAAGCTTTTTTTCTGGTGCTTCATTCCCAAAATTGAAATCTGAGATGTCTACGCACTGGAGGCCATAAATTTGAGGTTTGTAGTTGCATTATGGCTCGTAAAAGGGATTTTGATAATTTGATATCTTGAATGTAGCGATTATTGATTTAAAAAAAATAACTGAGTTGGATGTACTATTTTAAATAAAAACAAATTAGGATGACATGACCTAGTTTTCTTATCCATTGTGTGTGCATGTTACTTTAATTATTTTTTGGAAAAACAATAATTTTTCTGAATTCTGAGTCTTGGTAGTATTTCCTATTTAATGCCTTAGGTTTACTGCCACTTCTAATCAATTTTGTGTTAACTGATAATTCCAGATATAATATATTAGTTCTACTGTCTCTGTTGAGAGATGAAATATATTTAACATATATCATCACTTACTGGAGTATCCTTATGAACATTTGTTGGTTTTCTCTCACAAATACTCAAAAGTAACACATTCTCAAGTGTATGAAGCTCATCCTCATTTCGACCATCGTTTTAAATTGCATTTTTGCCAAGTCAATATTTATTGGAATATTGGTTGTTAGAAGCCATCTTCTACTGATTGTGAATATCAAGGCATCACTTGAATCAATTACCCTTGATTATGTTATCATTTATCCATATTTCAAAAATCAATCTACTTGTTGAATTCAAAATTCATAACTGAGTGGCATATGGTTCAGTTATTTGATCTCTTACATCAAAGTTTCAATGTTATTTTTTTCATATCATCTACTAAAAAAACTTAACAAAATTATTAAAGTCAACTCTTGGTTTTTAGATTTGGAATTTAGATTTATAAAGTTTAAAATTTATAATTTTTTTGTTTGATGTACACCTGCATGATTTTTTACATTGAATTCAAAAACTTTTAGCTGGCTTAAATTATGCATGTCTTATTGCTTAATTCCAAGATATGCTTTGTTTAACCAAACGTAAACAACTACACGTTGAAGTGTAATGTGTTGTATTAGAATAAAAAGGCATTATGTGATTGGGAGAGAACACTTCGATTAATCAGATTTTTTTATATATAGATATTAGTTATTTGTGAATATTTAGTACAAAGAACATAATATAAAAGATCTATTATTTCGAAACATACTCTTTGAAATTACTTAACTATGGGTCTTTGAAAAGTTATATCATAAAGCTTTTTTACAAAGTCAGGTTTTGTTTAAATTATAACATTATAAAAATGACTTTTGTATAAAAAAAAACTGAAACAAATGTGATTACACATTTCAAAAATGACTTTTGTATAAAAATGACTTTTGTATAGAAATAATGTTTCATGATATCAAATAGTAAACTTAAGAATAATAAATAAGAATGCTTGTTGCATCCATAGTTTGATTGAACTCTTGATTAAAACTGTATTTTCCAGTAGAATTAATTGAAACTTCACCTGATAACTTTTTGGGACTAAAATGTATATAGGTCAAGAGGTTGCTTATCTGGTTGTGTCAGAGATAAATGCATGACAAAAGTGGGCTAATATTGAAATTTAATTGATTAATTGATTAAGAACCCAAAAAATATTAATTGGCCATGATGGCTTCCTATCACAAACCAAGAAACTAATAGTTAGATGGACTAAACCTCAAGGTGAATGAATGAAAATTCAAGAACTAGCAGATACTTTCACAGTTGTTGCCAGCATGCCTATGGCTTTTATTTGTTCAATGTAAATAGTTATGGAACAGAAAAAAAAGGTAAATAAATAATTTAACTGAATCAATAGGGAGAGGCTCATCTTTGAGTTGCTCAAAAGTTGTTTTCAACAATTGTTGTCATGTGTTATTTTCTTATGTCCTTTTGTATCTCTGGTTGGATTCGTACTAATAAAGTTCATCTGGGGTTATGTCCTATGACCAAAAAAAAAGGAAGAAAAAGTTATGTGGAAGCCTTTTTTATTCATCTTGTAAGTAATATAGAAGTCTTTTTGCAGTGCTTTTAAATCAGGTAGGTAAGGGAAGTAGTGGCCATATTGTTGTACTGTTAGTGACCTCCACTTGGACTTAGCCACAAAACCTAGTTGAGTGGTCCCCTGAGTTTCTAATGTTTGGTCTTTGGTGAGTGTTTAGTTTTGGTTATGGTTGTAGTAATTCTGGTTTTGGGTCATCTTTTGAAACCTATGCACCAAATATATATCATAAAACTGTTAGTGAACTCCCTAGGACTCTGCTACAACACCAAAATCAAGTTTGGTAGTGAAGTCCATCTTGAAAGTAAAGCAACATTTACTTGCTATTATGTTGAAAAGTTTTATTCCACTGTTCAAATAAGCTAAAATTTATGATCCTAAGTATAGTTTATTTGCAATAAACTATTAATAGCTGACTTATTTATAAAATTCTACTGAACAACATTTTTACCAGAGCAATTTACTAACTGGACTAGTTTCAAGAGTTATAGTTCAATTAGTTCATTGAACTACCATGCATGTGTGAAACTCTATTTTCAATGAATTAGTAATTTTCATGTTTCAAAACCTAACTTTCTTTCATTCCTTCTTCATTATCAGTTCTATTCTTTTGTATCAATTCAATTTTCAATATTCTACTTTTAAAAGAGATATATTAAAATTGCAGATTAAAAATAAGAGAAAAAAAATAAAATCTAGAAGAAAAAAATTACATTTACAAAGATTTAATTAAACACATGTTTAGTTTTGGAATCTAATACGAGGTTGCTCAGTACCAAACATTTTTTAGCAAAAGATGAAACACAAAGAAAAAAAACAGTGCGAAAGCGAAACAAGAAAAAAAAGAGAAGGAAAATAGGCCTACTAAATGGGCCCACTATCTTCAGGAAGCAGTGTGTGGTTCTGACCCTTCGTCCTTTTCAAATCACACGTTCTCACTGTTTTAAGAAAGATGACCACAAAAACTGATAGAAGGATAAGAAGAAACTACCATTCTCCAACGTTCAAATTCAAACACACCACAAGACAAACAATGTTTTCTTTCATTTTTTTGTTTTTTTTATTTTCTTTTTTTGGGTCTACATTGTACTATACTTTCCACTTCCAACTATTGGGGAGAACATTATCCTATTTGGATATTTTCCATTCAATTCTACTTCAACTTTTTTTAATTCATTATTTTTATATATTGATTTACCTTGTTCTGAAAAAATTAATTGATTATTTGTCACCGTGAAACTAATCTAAACACATTGCAAAACATATAAATAAAGTGTTTCATTGTAACTCAGACTAATAATTTACAATTTTCATCATTTTATTGACATATAAGATAGTTGAATATAAAATCAAACATGATTTTATCAAACATAAATAATTTGACTGATTAGAGGAAATTAATGTTCATGACATTACTTGTTGGGGTTTACATTTTTCTTAGTTTTTGGTCCAGAAATAAACTTCTAGGGAGGGACGTAAGTGAAAATAATATAAAATAAAGTCCCCTAGAAAGTGTGGAATCTCAAGGTATTTTATTTTGACCAATGATAAAAAAATATATAAAATATATTTGGTATCTTAACTTTGAAAGATTTTATTGTTTTTTTAATTTAATTATTTAATGTCGAATTGTTCTAACTCTGAGTTTTATATTTAATAAAAAGAATTATCGATCAAATTTCATAGTGAAGCTTTGATATTATTTTTATATAAAAAGAGAAAAATACATGGACTAAATAGATATATGGTAAAGAATCTTTTTCATTCAAATCTTCATTGATGATGGTGTAGTGTTACTTCTTTATTTGCATTAATTCTTAAGGATATTAATATTATTATTTTATTTTTCAAACCATAGTGACTAAATTAAGAAGATTGGTATAAATGGTTAATGTGCTAAAAGTCAATCGAATTATTTTGACTCTTTTTAACTTTGATTTTTTAGAGATTTTATCTTCTTGTTAAGACGAATAAATTTGATGGAGTGTGATGATGAAAAAGAAACATATAATTAAATTATGAAATAGTGATCATAATTGATAGTTGTGTAGTATTATTTATTTATTTGTATTTGTGATATTTTTTAATTTATATTCATTCAATTTTTAAGGATGTTAATTTTTCACTTTGATTTTTGTTACTTCTCCCATAATGCTCCTATAAAAAGCAAGATCTTGGTTTGATTCTAACTTGTTTTGGTTATTATGTGTAGAAAGAAAGTAAAAGAGAAAAGAAATTATTTGATGGAGAAATATGTAAAACTATTCAACGTGAATATGATTAGCATAAACATGATAACCAAAATGACATGACATGGAACCAATATCATTAACTTCTAACACACCTAAGTAACATTCCAAATTGACCTTAAAACAGACACAAAGAAACATAATCAAGTAGTTTTAAATCTTGCTTTGTTTAAGCAAATATTAGTATTCTTAGGTTCTTGCTTTAAAAGGTGAAAAAAAACACAACATTTTTTAATTAACTATCTGAAAGATACTTATAAAGAAAGAGAGTGAACAATAATAAAAATCTTCCTCCAAATAAATGTTAATCCTCTGCCCTATAAATTATATGTTATATGTAGAAAGTCTTTGGATATACCAAATATAATGAAGACCCATCATTAAAAACATAGAATAAGAGGAAGTTATATTACATTTATGTATAGTTGGAAGCATAATTAGTTTGGTGGTATGAAAGTTATTATTAGAAACCAAAAATTTAATGTTATAAAATGGTAGGTAGGATTCTCCAGTTCACCAATGACACCGATTAAATTGCAATTAAAATGATTTGGTATGCTATGATATGATTATTTAAATATAATTATTGACAATAATGCTGCATTTATAACTAAATAGACTCTTTATCATGTAGAGATATATAGACTATTTTCTCTAGTGTTAATTTATTACACAACAAAACAATTTAACAATGCATGCACAAACAAAGTAATTGTATTCTTAATCTTTCACATGTTAGAAACATTTTGTTATGTGCATGTGAAGAAGTTTATAAATGAAAGAGTTTCTGCAAAATGTTCCCGCAACTAAACTCAGAGCCAAAATAACTATTAAAAGGCATGCATGATTGATCATACGAATATTTAAGTTGAGAAACAAAATGAGAACCACCCACCAAACACTTGAAGAAGGAAAAGGTGTAGGTGAATGAAAATGTCAGAATAACTAACATAACATAACGTAGCATAATTGTTGGTTGAGTTGAGGAAGAAGACAAGATTGGTTTGAAGCGTGATGAGGTTGTTCCTTTGGCCATGCCAGAGTGGGCACGACCTCACTCTCCCCCACTTTCTCCTTCTCTAACGCAAAACCAGAGAACTGTCTCGTCAAGTTTACTGTCAAAACAAGATATTACAGAGCCCCTTTCAGCAAAACAATGGATTCAGTTTATGAAATCTTTTCTTTTTTTAATCATATTTTCACTTGAGTTTCTCTGATCATACCTTTTTTTTTATATATTCGAATCAACCACTTTCATTGGTCAATCACTAATTTTTTTACAGTTTTCAATAAATTATCTTTTCTTCATAAAATTGTTAAAAAAGTTATAATAACTCAACGTAGATATACGGTTAAAGTTAATCTTGTAGATGGAACAAGGAATCTACTTGTACGACCTAACACCTCAAGACCAGAAATTAAAAGCAAATACAATTTATGGAGTGGTCCATAATGAACCCAGAATTTAGAAAAAGAAAAAGAAAACAAATTTAAATTAAACAAGTGATTTATGAACGTATCTAAGTTTGTGATTGTGAGATTGGAAAAGGAAAGCCTCAAATTGCAAAAGAAAAAATAAAAATAAAAAGATTTTCTTTTTAACAAAATTTGCTTTTTATTATATTCCCTTGGTCATCTGCCACTCAGAAAAAGTGAACCACCAAGTTGCAGAATCCAGTAAAATGTATTAAATTTTCACAACCTCCAACCCAACCTCCCCATTATTCTTTACTTTCTTTCTTCTTTTGCTTTCTTCTTCACTCTGCCCCTAAAAATCGCAGATACTACCTTTTGATGCAAATGGGATCAACCCACCAACCCTAGAGTCTCACACCAGCAAGATTCATTCATTCATCTCAAACCAAACCACCCACTTCAATTATGGCAGCATTTTCTACTTCCCATTACTTCAGGGCCTTCACTTTCTCCATTTTATTCCTCAAAACCCTAGCTTTTGACCCAATTCCTTTGTTTTCTTATGCTGGTTTTGGTAAAGATCTGAAATTTAAGCCCAACGTGGCCTTTTATGGTAATGCAAAGGTTGTCAATGACGGGTCTGGGATTCATTTCTCTGGTTCCGGGAGTTCAGACACTGGGAGAGTCATGTACAAGAAACCCATCATGCTTTTCCAAGGTAAACCAAGGCAATTAGTGTCTATTTCTACTTACTTTGCATTTTCAATCTCCCTGGACCAGGGGGGTGGTTTGGCTTTTGTTATGGTTCCAAAGGGTTCTGAAGGTGATGTGTTTTATCAAAGTTCTGGGTTGAATGATAGAAAATTTGAAGTTATTGGTGTTGAGTTTAGTACTTCAGAGGATGGTAGAAATGGGGTTTCTTCTAGTTGTAATGTGACCATTAATGTTGGCGGTTCAGTTGTTGCTAAAATAAGCAACAGTTTGGCTTTAACAAGTGGAGAAAAGTTGCACGCTTGGATTGACTATGAAGCTAGTTCAAGGCGCTTAGAAGTCAGATTGAGTCAGCATGGTAAATCAAGGCCTTCTGTTCCACTGCTATGGCACTCAATTGACTTGTCAAATGTGTTGAAGGAGAATGAAATGTTTGTGGGTTTTAGTTCTGTAAAGGGGAATGGTTCTCAAGCATGCTTTCTCTATTCATGGAGCTTCGTTCTGAGGAATTTTCCACATTCGATGCATTCAGAGCCTCTGGATCCAAAGGTCTTTGTTAAAAACACGGAAAGTCCTGTGGTTAAACAAAGGAGTGATTGCTTTTTAAGAGTTCTTGCTGCAATGATATTTGGTACTGGATGTGGAGCTTTGACAGCATTTATTGTGCTTTACTTGTGGACCATCTTTGGTAATAAACGTGCAGTGGTGCCAGAGGAGACTGTTATGCAACCTGTAGATGTTGAGTATAGGAAAGTCAAAATTGTTGTAGATAAAACCGTCCAAGATGGTAAGAATTAGAACCTCCTGAAGGAAGAGGTTGGAAGTTTGTGTTTATAAATTTAGTTTGTCTTGTATTTAGGTTTTGCTCTATTGTAGTAGTAGTAGTAGTCTTGGTAAAGGGCTATGTATTTGGTTTTTCTGACGACTATTGTTTATCCAACTGTGTTAAAAGATTGCTTACTTTTTTATAAAGGTGCCCAAATTGAGGTTATTAATGTATGATGCTGCTGACTTTGATTTTATTTTATGAAGATATCACAATCAACCATGTTAATGAAATTGGTTGTCAACCTACAAAATTACTTATCTCCTTGCCATGCAACAGAAATGTGTAAACTCTATACAAAAATAGCCTTGTGGCTCTGTATTTAAGGATCTCGAATATCTTTCAAACGACATGGCGTGACAAATGTTTACAGGATATTACTATGTACCTCATTTTTCTGTGATTATAAACTCTAGAGTATGTTGTTCATCCAAGAGAAATTATAAACTCTATACAACTTTGACCCCTCTCCAAAGTTCCTCTCCATTACATGTATAAATATTTCTCTTCTATACAGTAAAATCAATTCTATGATTTGGTTGTAGAAATAAATGCTATAATTTTGGTTCCTTTCCAGTCTCCACCGTCCACCCTCCAAGCCAATAAAAAACTGTATTTTAAGAATCTTGAATATCTATTAAAAAATAATAATAAATTACTACAGACAATAAATTGTGCAGATTAACTTTTTCTGCAAGAGCAGGAAATCATTTGAATTTGAATTTTCGAGAAGTCACAGCTCTCAGAAATTTCAAACAGAAGCTAAGCTTTTTCTCATTCAACTTGACTACCGGACGAAATTTGATTAATAGCCAAAATGCTAATCTTATCAATGTATCCCTCAGATTTGAATATTTAGTCATAAAGTAATATAACTTTCAAATGCAAGCAAGCACACCAACTTAATGAAACTCCAGCTTGCATTTTGCCCTACAAGTTTCAAACTACTAACGGCAATCTCAAACAGGTCTGAGTTGGTTGAGTAAATTCTTTCAAAAGCTGTAAAAGTGTGTCTTTCATATGCGGCATAACGAGCTAAATAGAACACCGTTTGGATGGATAAAACATTTGAGCTTTAAAAATAATAGCAGTTTTATATTGTCTTCCCTACCAACAGGTTACATCAAAACGGAAACAAACACCAGAGCCAGTTTTATATAGAACAGTAATAGAAACTAAATCGAGCCGGAAACCAACCGGCAACAGGAAGTTGCGGATGTTACAATCTCCACCGCAATACACCAACATCAAAATCAAATTTCATGTTGCTGATACTCATCCTCCTCATCTTCCTCCTCATACTCATCCTCTTCAGCAGTGGCATCTTGGTACTGTTGATACTCTGACACAAGATCATTCATATTGCTTTCAGCCTCAGTGAACTCCATCTCATCCATGCCTTCACCTGTGTACCAATGCAAGAAAGCCTTTCTCCTGAACATAGCAGTAAATTGCTCACTCACTCTGCGGAACATTTCCTGAATGGATGTAGAGTTTCCAATGAATGTAGAGGCCATCTTCAAGCCTGTGGGGGGAATGTCACAAACTGTGGATTTCACATTGTTGGGAATCCACTCAACAAAGTATGAAGAGTTCTTGTTCTGCACATTGATCATTTGTTCATCAACCTCCTTAGTGCTCATCTTGCCTCTAAACATGGCTGAGGCAGTGAGATAACGGCCATGACGAGGGTCAGCAGCACACATCATGTTCTTGGCATCCCACATTTGCTGTGTGAGTTCTGGAACACTCAGGGCCCTGTACTGCTGAGAGCCACGGGATGTCAAAGGAGCAAATCCCACCATGAAAAAGTGGAGGCGAGGGAAGGGAATAAGGTTCACTGCAAGCTTTCTGAGATCAGAGTTAAGCTGACCAGGGAACCTCAAACAACAAGTGACACCAGACATGGTTGCTGAGATCAAATGGTTTAAATCACCAACTGCACAAGAATGAAACAACAGTCAGCATCCTTATTATAGAACAATGAACAAACACAGGCTAAAAGTTATTGGAAAAAGGGATGTGGAAATTGCAAAAAGCTTACAGCTTGGAGTGGTTAGCTTGAGGGTACGGAAGCAAATGTCATACAAGGCTTCGTTATCAAGCACCATGCACTCGTCTGCATTTTCAACAAGCTGGTGAACTGAGAGAGTAGCATTGTAGGGTTCCACCACAGTATCAGAAACCTTAGGAGAAGGGAAAACCGAGAATGTAAGCATCATCCTATCTGGGTATTCTTCCCTGATCTTAGAAATCAACAGGGTACCCATTCCTGATCCAGTTCCTCCACCCAGAGAATGGCATACTTGGAAACCTGCAAGAGAAATAACAAATAAAAAATAATCACAAATCAGCACCACGCTTTAAAAATCACTCACAAAAGAATATAATCAAACAATTTCAATACACATCTCAGAAATCAACCTAACTTCCAAATAAAAAATCCAGTGCTAACAATAAACTCAACCACAAAAACCTCCTTACAAAAATCAACAACACAATCTCCTCGTGTTATAATCAACACAACATGTTTCAAAATCCGTCACAGAACACAACCAAAACCACCTTATAAAAATAAACCACATGCAAATACAAAATCAGCCACAAAACTCCCCATAAACACACTTCATGAAACACCCAACTCAAATCCAAACACAAAACTCTAAAAGGCTACCACCATTAGTGAAAACTATAAAACCAAACCAACATCCTCATTTCAAAACCACCCACAAACCATCCTTCTTTCATTTTATCAACAATCCACAAAAACCCAGTTCAAACCCACCAACCAAACACAAAAAAGCTTAAACCTTTAAACATAAAAACCCATACCCTGCAAGCAATCACAGTTCTCAGCCTCCTTGCGCACAACATCCAGCACAGAATCAATCAGTTCAGCACCCTCCGTGTAGTGTCCCTTGGCCCAGTTATTCCCTGCACCAGACTGCCCAAAAACGAAGTTGTCGGGTCTGAAGATCTGACCGTATGGTCCAGACCGAACGCTGTCCATGGTGCCCGGTTCAAGGTCCATGAGAACCGCTCGCGGCACGAACCGCCCGCAACTGGCCTCATTATAGTAAACATTGATCCTCTCGAGCTGCAGCTCGGAATCCCCACCATACCTTCCGGTGGGGTCAATGCCGTGCTCCGCACAAACCACTTCCCAGAACTTGGCACCGATCTGGTTGCCACACTGGCCACCCTGAATGTGAAGGATCTCACGCATCTTGTCTAGAGAGGAAAAAAGAAACGAGAGGAGTTCGAAAGAGAGAGAAAGAGAGTGTTTTAGGTTTGAGTGGGGACGGACGATGGGGTAAGAAGGGTGAGAGGGTTCTTTTTTATAGAAAAGTTGGTGGCTTTTTGTTGCAACGGTTGGATTTTGAATGGGGTTGGAGAAATGGATGAGCTGTGATTTCTTTTTTTTTTATTTTATTTTTTGTGGGAAAAGGGTGTGTGAGAGAGAGAGAGAGGGTTTTGAAATTTGAAATTTTGAAAAACCAGCTGGAAGCACTGTTTTTGTGGACCTTTTATGGGGAAAAAAAATTGAAACTTTCTCTCTCTCTTTGGGATGATACGGGTGACAGTCAAAATCTTAAACCGGTGAGTTTTTATTGAGATTTGAAACTTTTGGTTTTTTATTTCTTAAACATTTAAAGAATTTAGTAATTTATTGGTGTGTTTTGTCTGAAATAGCTAAGAAAGGGTGTAAAGACAAGTATGTGTGTCTAATTTTGCGGGATGTAAGTGACCCTATTCAAAATAGTGGGGTATTTTTTCTAAACAATTTTTCAAATTAAAAATAAATAAAAAATGAGACATAAATAATTAAAAATATTTTTCTTTTGCTATACCATTGTATGACTTAGTTCGTGTACGTGCAATGTTTATATATACGTAATATAATCATCTTTATTTATTATTATTAGTATAATTTTTTCTCATGTGAGATATCATTTTAATGTTTTATTTATTATTATTATTATAATTTTTTCTCATGTGAGATATCATTTTAATGTTTTCAAAATTTAAGAATAATCATGTCTAATATAAAGATGAGTGACAAATATTTTAAAATAAACGAGAGATTAATCTAAGACTTTAATAAAATTGGTGGTAGTAGTGTTAAAGTAAGAATTTTATTTATTATTGAGAATTTATAAAAAATGTGTAAGCTTAAATAAACTTCTTTATAAGGATTGTTAGGAAAAATACATAAAATGAAATTAATTATTATATAAAAAGTTTATTTTCATGAGTATTAGATAATACAATTTAAAGTTAATTCAGATTGTTAAATTCAGTTTTAGTTATTTTTTAAAATTTTAAATAAAAGATTTAATATTTTTATTTTCTTTAAATCTATTATTTTTTTTAAAGTCATACTTTTTTTTTATATAAAAATTTAAGAAGATTTCACTAGAACCGAACTTCAATGATAAGTTTTTATTATGCTTTGTTTCTTTCTGTATTTTTGGGCCTCAACTCAGTCCACAATTTTGTTTCTTAAAATCTATTTTAGGGTGTACTTGTAGTCTTCACGATCACATCAAGTCAAATATTACGGTAGATTTAATCATAATCAAAATTTCATAACTGTAATATATTTATAATAATGAAAATTATATATCCGATTTAAATCAAAACACAAATATTAATTTAATTTATTTTAAATTTTATATTAAATTAAATTAAAATTAAATAAAATCATAATTACTTTTAATATTAACTATTATTTACATAATTTTTTTTATAAATATTACTTATTTATCATCGCATATATATTAACCTAATTATATTTTCTTTAAATCCAATATAATTCATATAAATAATTTCATACTAACATTAAAATAATTTTAATCAATTCAATATACGCAATAATTTAAACAATATATTGTTTTAATCAATTTAATTAAAAAACTACGGGACATAAAAATAAATGAAGAAGGTTTGAAATCACAAATTATTAGTCATAATAAATCAATAATAATTTAAATAAAAATGTGATTTAATAATAATTTTTGTTTGAATATTTAAAAAAATAACAAAATATATAGAGATAATCAAATATGTTTTTATTTTAATCAATTAAATATATTATAAATATAATCAATTATAAGTAAAAATATATATTATATATATAATAGGTTATTTATAAGAGTATAATTAATTATATTAAAAATATGTTTAATAATAATCAATTATATCATATTCATAATATAATTTTGATAACTTAAATTTCTGACAATAATAAAGGAAAGTTTTCTATCTAAATAACTTTCCCCCTTAAATCTCATTAAACCAATCTTCATCTCTTTCGTAAAACTTATAAAGCTAAACATAAATTTAAACTCAGAACATATAATAAAAATTTTCAAAATTTTATTGACATAAGCTCATCAATCCGTTATCTTGAAGCGGATCATATGGAAATTATGAAAAGATAAATTAATAATTTTCCAAAATAAAATTGCGGTTCGTATAATTAAAATTATCTAGATATTATATATTAACTTTAATTTCATTAATTCAATTGTAATGGAAACTTGTTTTTTAATTTAACCTTATAAATTATTAAATAAACACTAAAACAACAGATTATGGATATTGATAGAAGGGGAAAAATAATATCCAAATTCATAAAATATGGAAAAAATTAATTGCACAAAAACATATAAAAGCCAGTCGAAAATTGTTAATAATAATCAAATGAACTTCTTCCGTGAAATCCCTATTTCTAATGGAATCTCCATTCAGAATTTTTCTTTTTTAATTTTATATATTAAAGATGATAATCATTATTTTTATAATTATTAATATATTTATGGAAAAATTGATTACATTACCAGGTATATATTAATTTTTTATTAATAATTTAACAACTTCCCTAAACTAAATTATTGGTATTAAATTTATTTAAAAATAATAATTAATATAAATATTATAATACGATATATAATCTATATTAATTAATTAAAATTAAAAGTTATAAAATCCTTAACACCAATATTCCTTGTTTCTTAATGATTTTTCTAAAATATCCTTAATTTCTATATTGGATATTTCTACTTTATTATTGGTTCATGAATAATAAGGAGTAACAACTTTATGACTAACATTTTTTTTTTAACAGATCTTCAAATTTCTCTTGTAATCTTCATCACTAATGACTGCTCTATGGTCCCAAACAAGGAAATATGATCTTCTTCAACCACTTAGTAAAGATTTTGACATCATGAAATAATAGATTTTAAAATATATTTATGACCATAAGAAGAACGAAACCCAAATCCTCATACATTAAAGATCTAAATTTCCTCGTACACGATGTTAAAAACTTAATAATAATAACAATAAAAGTAAATAAAAAAATAATATTAAAGGTAAATTAAGAACAGAATCATATTTGAAAAAAAAAAGTAAAAGTTTTTTTTTAAGCAATAGCAGAGAAAAAAAAATTACCTACAGGGTATATATAATCTTGAAGGTAAAATAAGAGCAGAATCTTATTTGAATAAAAAAATCAAAATTTGAAAAAAAAAAATGAAACTCTTATATTAAGCACTTACATAGAAAAGGTGATTTATTAAAGTAGAACGATTTTTAAAACAAGTCAAATTTGAGCTTCGAAAACTAAATTTCAAACTTATTTTCATCCTAATTGGTTGAAAATTGATCAGAATTATATTCTCCAGAGACTAAATTTTGACCTAGATTTTCCTTTTATTTTTTTTAAATATATAAAAAAATAGTTCTATTATTATATTAAATTAAAAAATTCATAAAATTATAAGTAATTTAAGTAATATGTAAAGTCATTATTTTGATTAATTTAAACATGTGTAAACATAAAATTAGTAAATGTAAAATATTAATTTTGAATATTAATTTAATAATTTAAATTATTAATAAAAAATTTAATCTTATATTAAATTTAATAAATATATTATTAATTTAAAAAGTATTTGTAATTTATTATTGTAAGAAATTTGATTATATTAGAAATTGTTTACAATTGTTATGATAAACTTGGATGTGACCAGTTAGTGAATAGTGTAGACACATTCATGATATAATTATATATTATATAGTTAATTTTTCATAAAAAAATGTATTATATTTAATAAATGTATAAACTTATTCAATATTAAATTAATAATAACAATAATAGTAAATTACAAATATTTTTTAAATCATTTATAATAAACTTACCAAATTTAATATAACATTAAAATTTTTATTAATAATTAAAGTTATTAAATTAATATTTTACATTTATTAAATTTATATTAATATAAATTTAAATTAATATTATTAATTATAAAAATAATTTTTACTTATTATTTTAATTAATAATTTTATTAATTCTTTAATTTAATAAAATAGTAAAATTATTTTTATTATATTAAATAAGCAAGTTAATATTTAAATCAATATTTTCAATTTATTAATTTTAAATATTTTTTTAAAAAAACTTCTTATTAAAAATTAAATTAAAATATAGTTTTCCAGATGTCCTTCTGAACAATTTTAAAAAATTAAAAAATAGGTCTACAAGGAAAAAATGTTTGATTTTTGAAATTCTTTTTTGGAGGAAAAAGTTCACATATTAATAGGCAAACAGAATTATTTAGTTTAAAAAGGTTAAAAGCTTAAATATATAATTAATATTCTTTTCAGAAAAAAAAAAAAACTTCAAAAACCTAAAAAACGAGGTGGCAGACAAAAGATGTCCACAATTGCAGAGTATTGTGGCAGAATCATAACCATTAATTTTGGCAAGCAAAATTCCAAATATGCTAACCCCTTTCCAAAGAAAACTCAAAGAAACATGTCGCTTCCAAGATTAATCAAGAGTGGCCATGCCTCCATCACATACTACTCTTTATTATATATACGATCCCATTCCAAACCTCATCATCATCCAAATCACTCATTGCTATCTCCTAAGTCTCAGCAAACCCTTTTTCACTCTTTCTCCTTCATGGGTTTAGTATTTGGAAAAATCAGTGTAGCAACTCCAAAATACGAAGTGATCAAATCCACAAGCGAGTACGAAATCCGCAAATATGCACCCTCTGTAGTGGCTGAAGTCACATATGACCCATCACAGTTCAAGGGAAATAAAGATGGCGGCTTTATGATTTTGGCCAATTACATTGGTGCTGTGGGGAACCCCCAGAACACCAAGCCTGAAAAGATTGCCATGACTGCACCAGTTATAACCAAGGACAGTGGTGGGGGTGGTGAGAAGATTGCTATGACAGCCCCAGTTGTGACAAAAGATGGTGGTGATGGTGAAGAAGGGAAGAAGAACAAGATGGTGACTATGCAGTTTGTTTTGCCAGCTATGTATGGGAAAGCTGAGGAGGCGCCTAAGCCTACTGATGAGAGGGTTGTGATCAAAGAAGAGGGTGAGAGGAAATATGGAGTGGTGAAGTTTGGAGGTGTGGCATCAGAGGAAGTGGTGAGGGAGAAGGTGGGGAAGCTGAGGGCGAGTTTGGAGAATGATGGGTTTAAGGTGGTTGGGGATTTCTTGCTGGCTAGGTACAACCCACCTTGGACAATTCCTGTGTTCAGGACTAATGAGGTTATGATCCCAGTTGAATGAAATTGGGGGGTGTTTTAATGTTACAGAATAATGATGACATGCAAATTTCTGTGTGTTTTGTTTTTTGTTTGTTATGATAAGTTTTACTGGTGTTCATAAGTTTAGAATATGTTGTAGTGCCCTGTTTCAGTTAAATACACATAATGAATGCTTTTGATGTGCTCGGTTTTTTGTCGTCCGGTTGTTTATGATTTTCGTGAACGCGTTTATGCTTCACAATGCAATTCTGATCCAAGCAAAAGCTTTCTCCAATGATAAAACCCTGTTTGAAGAGTGAATTTTGGTGACTTATTTTTCAATCCACACAAAACTGTTTTCACACCCACGCTTACATGCTTCCACGCTTGTTAGAAAAGCAAAATTACTGTGAGACGATTGATACGTGTAAGAGGCTAATTGTTATACATATGAGCATCTGTGCTAGCATAGTTATTTATTTGCCACATGTTAATAGACCAAAAGAAATTACAAATTCAAAGGGAATTCAGAATTTTAATCGAGACACCTTCAATACTAAACTAATACAACTGATTTACTCTGTTCATCATACCTCTGAATTGAATTTATAGGATTGCAACTGTTCATGGAACATAAAATGTACATATATATCATGCACAGAACTAAGCACTGAGATTCAATACCACGTAATTAAGTTATCCAGAGATCAGCTTCACAATTATAAATATAATATTGAAGAGAATAAGGGGAAGTCTCAAGAATTGACAGGCATATATGAGCCCTATTACTTGCCCTTTAAGAGAATTCCTCCTAGGTCCAGTCATTTCTGCCAAAGTCCATCCTCTTGGAGCAAGGAACCGCTCCTCATTCAAAATTGCCAACGCATTTGCAAAGAGTAAAAAGCCTTCTAAAAAAGTCCAGAAGCCCATTTTCTGCCAGAAACACAAAGGGCGTGCACCTTAGTGCTCAGAGGAAAGCTTCTTCATAAATTCCACTCTACTTTTCACACAAGAATCAGTTAAAAAAATAACATATCAATAGGGAATGAAAATAATCAGGCACAACCTAAATATGAACAAGCAAATTCTAAGGTCACTATCAATAAAGGCTATCATTCTTCTGGCTTGAACTGCATACAGGACCCATGCTTTAACTCTATGGTAAATCAATCATCAATAAGGCCAAAACCAAACTTATCTCAGCAAATCATAATGTGCAAGGCATGTCATATTTGCCTATCCTGACTAGGCTCAGCTAGATGTGCATGTAAACACAAACTAGGGGACATTCTACACAATTGGCAATTGTATGTAAAATTGTGGAGAAACTACGAAGATATGTTCCTTCCCTTCACAATCTTTTATTTCCCTCAAATAAGATTGCAAAAATTCTCATATATTTTGCCTATCCTGACTAGGCCGGCTAAATCAGGAGGCAAACCCAAACTAATATAACATTCTACAGAGAATTAACACTCCTATCCTAAAACTACCCTTCACAGACTACAGCAGATTACTTACCAACATATGCTCATTTTACTAAGAACTCAGGAAAGTGATAAAATGCAAGTTGTTATTCTTGAGTTGCCCACTGCTTCACAATTGTTTGGCACGATAAGTTGTTTTAATAATAACCATACCACAAACCAGAAGAAGAACAACCAAATGTCATATGCACAAGTGTGTGCAACAACTCAAAAAAGCCAAATCATGGAGAACAAAATGGATTATGAACCCCAAGAAAGCAGAACAAAGAGCAAGTCCCATAAGGGCTAAATTTTCACTATATTTTACATCTGTTTCTTGCACAGTAGAAATACCGCAAAACCTAGCCGAATTAGAAATGTAATGCTGATTCTAGTCTGCAATAGTACAAGATACTACTCCATGTCATAAAATCACCCCAAAATTGTTGTATGACATGCTGATTAAAAATAATACACAGAGAGGCGAGATGGGAAGGAAGATGGTGACAAATGAATTCAAGTAAGTTCTGGCTGTCTTCAATACCTTAAAGAAGTTAAGCATACAAAACACAGTTTCTCAGTAACATTCTTGATCCTCAAACATAACCAATTAAGAATAAGAAGTTCATTTTGGTAAGAATAAATCACAAAGGCTTCCAATTTTTATAGTATAAAATGTAAAAAACAGATAAACTCAGACCAATCAATCCACACAACATTCTCCACTGACAATCAAAGTGAAAGGAAAAACTTCCAAGTTTTTTTCCTAGCAATAACCAACACATATCTCTTTCTATGAAGCACATCAGAGAGAACATTCCGAGGTTATTAATACTCAGTAGACCGATGGCACAACCCAAACTAGCATGCAAACAAAAACATATAAAATTGTAATCTCAGTAAAACAACAGTAAGGACCATATTAAACGAATTTTATGTGAACCACAAAATTGAAATAATCTCAATCCAACCGAGAAGTCAAACAAACTAACAAACCACAACACTGAATTTTTTAGGGAAAAGAGAAAGAAAGATGATCAAGATGAGTTCCTTCCTTACTCACCTGAGAAGCAAAAATGGAAAGAACAACGAGGTCTCCAGTCTGAAAACCCGCTCTTAAGAAAGAAATTTCTAGAAGACGATCCTAGGACTCTCCGATAACTCATCTAACGACACAGAATGGCCGTAGCTAACACGTCAGCTTGAGAAACTAAAACACCCGTTGGATCAGAAGCCTAGGCAACAATAGCTGAAACACCCCGCACTCTATCATTCTCTTTAAAGTAAGTTTCACGTTACTCGATACTGTACTCATCATCATCATCAGTAACTACTAACTTACATATTGGAGTGGTATTTTGAATTTTAAAAATTAATTTTTTTAGTAACTTACATATCACAAAATTTTCTCACCAATTTTCTTAACAAAAGATTTGTTTTTAAATTTTTTAGAAAAATTGATACGTAGACTAACAAAACTTAATTTTATTTTTTTTATACTGAGTATATTTTTTTTAAAGTCATTTATAACATCTATTATAATATATAAATATTTATTGGTGTGTATAAATTATTTTCTTATTTTACTTTTTAATATTTAAATATTTAATTATTCACTTGTGAAGAGAAAATGTAAAATAACTGTATTTAGTTTTTTTTTATCTCATCTTCTGTAAAATAACATATACTTTTTCTTTTTTTTTTTCTCTTCAAAAAGTTTTTTCCCCGATTATAATAATTATTTGCCTCTTTACATGTAATTACTTAATAATATTTAAGATATATTTTATCTTATTACATTATCTTATTTTATTTTGGCTACCAATTTTATTATATTAAAAATTAATAGTGTTATGAATTATATGTGTTAAAAATTTAATTTGAATATATTTTACAATTTTATTTTCGGTTTATATAATATTCATGAATTTATTATTTTATAAGATATTCATACTTCATTTTATTTTGATAAAAAATTAATTTACGAATATGATTTTTTATATATTATATATTTAAGAGAGAAAAATTTTATATTTTGATAAAATTATATAGTTAAAAATAGGATAAATTCCTTGTTTCTCTTTCTATAAAAAAAATAGGTTTATATATATATATATATAATAAAAGATCTATTTATTCCAAAAATAAGTATAAATATATTTGTTTTTCATTTCACAATTTATTTATTTATTTATAATGAGTTAAAATACAAGATAGTTGAACTATGAGAAAAAAACAACGATGTAGATTAAAATAAATATTCTAATTCTTAGTGTTATAATAAAATAAGCTCTTATTATATATATATATATATATATATATATATAATTAGCTTAGAAGTATAAAAGTTGTCTCTTTCATCATGAAAATTCATTAAATTTATTTTAATATTTAAAAAATTTAAAATTGAAATTTATGAAAGAGAAAATAATTTCTTTTACAAATACGGTAAGATTTGATATATGTTTTCAATATATGTATAGATATTTTAATTTTGATGAATTCATTTATGAGTTATTAGAAATTTTAATTAATTAATTATTTATTTATTCAAATTAATTTCATGAAAAATATAATATTAATAAATATTTTAGTGCGTCACATGAGCTTCTTTAAATTAATTTTTCAACATCATTCAGCAATTCAAATTAAATTTTCCAACCTTAGTTTCTACTATTTATTTCCTTAAAAAGAAACATTTAACAGAGACCGACCCGTTTCTTTTAGACTATCTAGTGTGACCCGATAACATATTTCAGAAAGAGAAAAACCCAACATCAACGATAAACCCTTCTACTGAACACTGATCCTTCAACCAAAAATGGCGTCACTTCACCATCACCACCTTCTTCTCTCTCTTCCCTTCCCTCACTCTCCAACCCCACCCAAACGCTTCTTTTTCAAAACGACACGCCCACTCAAAACGACACGCTCCACCGTCGAGTCCCCAACTCCAAAACGACGCGGCCGAAAGAAGAAGGCCCCACCACCCGAAACGCCACCCGCAAGCGACACCCTTGAGCCCCAAAACGCAGAGGCGAAAAAGGAACAACCTTCAGAGGACGACGAGCTGTTCGACTACGACGACGACATCGACTTCCCCTACGAGGATCCGCCGCTGGTGTGCTGCTTCGGCGCGGCGCAGAGGGAGTTCATCCCTGGGGTGCGGGTTCAGGCGTACCCTATGCACCCAGACAAATACTCGGAGTGGAAGATGCTGCAGTGGAAGCCGCCGGAGTTCGCACGGGCGCCGGGAGGGCCGCCGTCGAACGTGGCGGTGGCGCACGTGCGGCTTGGGGGGCGTGCCGCGTTTTTGGGGAAGGTAGGGAGCGACGATTTTGGGGAGGATTTGGTGCTGACGATGAACAAGGAGAGGGTGCAGACGAGAGGGGTTAAGTTTGATGAGGGGCGCAGGACGGGGTGCGCGTATATGAAGGTGAGGTTTGAGGAGGGGAGGATGAAGATGGAGATGGTCAAGGACTCTGCTGAGGACTCGCTTCTTGCATCTGAACTCAACCTTGCTGTTTTGAAAGAGGTGTTTTTATTCTTCAAGTGTTTTGTTATAGTCACTACTCATTAGTGTGTCTATGGATTAATGCCGTTGAGAAACTTTAGGAATGTACTTGGAAGTTTAATAAAACTAACTAACTAATCAAGGTTTTGATTGGATTGGAGGGAAAGGAAATTGGTTCGAGAGAAAATGGAAGGTAGAAGGTGAGAATAGATGACCTCTGGAAATAAAAATTTTAAATTTTCCTTCTTGCAGAATTCAAACTTTTCTTGTCACTTATTTTCTTTCCATAACAAAGAGACCCTAGACTATGTCTGGATTGATGGTAGATGGTGGAGTGGAGAGGAATAGGATGGAGTGGCTGAGGAAGTTATTTATTTTTTGTTTTGTAAAATTAAGAATGGAGTAGGATGGAAGGGTAGGGGAAATAAAAAAATCTGAAACAAAATTCCTATTTTTTTGATTGATTTAAAGAATATAATCCTTTGAAATTGATTTTGAAGTGGAGGTAATATAGGAACTTACTTTCCTCTGTCATTTTTTTTCTAACAATGGAATGGAATCTCTATTTTATTCCATTATAAAATATCCAAACAAGAAAATGTTATTTTTATTCCATTCTGTCCCAATATGTGCTGATTCACTCCACTCCATTCGTTATCATCAATCCAACATAAGTTGAGAGAGGCAAGATACGTTTCCCCTTGAGAACTCCTGCACCTAGATTCTTTTAGAATTGTATTGGGCCGATTTGAGAAACTAAAGAAGGGTCAAATAGTTCTTGGCTGAGATTCATTTAATAGGAGGTGAAACCTAGGCATTTCATGAATTTGAATAAAGTTTAACTGATGATAAAGAATGCATTGGAAAGAAGGTGCTAGAGAGTCTGACTAATGAACTTTAAGCTATTGTCAAATTTGTTTAACAAAAAAGTATGGGTATGCAAAGACACCAATTTCAGGTTTTCATTTAATTTGTAAATATCTTAAACATAAGTGAAAGGTAGGGGAAAGTAATAATGACAATTAGAATGTATTTTTTTTTTTCTTTTGGGTTGTTACTTAGATTGGAAGATATTTTGAGAATTCTAGCAATAAATATTTCAGCTGGGAGTTGTTGGATATGAGCTTTGGTATAAATATTTCTTGATTGGTTGGTTGTGGGATTTTCAGATTGCAGCTGCATATTTCTAGGACTTGGAAAATGCTTTTAGGAACTTTGTATAAACCTGTTAATTCTGTAACATTTCTGATTGAGCTGAGTGTGGAGGCACCAAGTGTTTATTTTTGAACACGCTGCAGTTTGGATAAAAAGGTGATGAGAATAGCAACTAATATGTTATGCAGTGCAAAAAGGATGGGTGGAAGTTTAATGTGTGCTTACTGCGTACTGTGAGAAGGATGAAAATTTAAGATGGAGGAAGATTAAAAGAAATGATTGATGGTCTGAGAGTGCAGATCAACAAAATATTACACAGCACGAGTCACAATTGAATACATTGCCAATTTCGATTCTTTTCTTGTTACATTGCTTTTGTTAGCTTGCAAACCAAACACACTTTATTTTGATGTCCTAACTTGTATTGAGTAAGGAAATTGAATTTGTTACTTTAGGTGGTATAACTATATAGATGCAAATGGTAATATTTTGTTACGGTAATAGTGAGACTCTTTTGCATTTTTTGTTGTGAAGGGAACACTGAATATGTTGTGACTTCTTTGGTGGACTACTGCAGGCTAGGATTTTTCATTTCAATTCAGAAGTTCTAACATGCCCCACTATGGAATCAACACTATTCAGAGCAATTAAGTGGACTAGAAAGTTTGGTGGTCTTGTATTTTTTGATTTAAATCTGCCATTATCTCTATGGAGATCTCGCGACGAGACGAGAGAAATAATAAAAAAAGCATGGAATGAAGCAGACATCATTGAAGTTTCAAGAAGTGAGCTAGAATTCCTTCTAGATGAAGAATATTATGAGAGGAAGAGAAATTATAGGCCACAATACTTTGCTGAAAGTTACGAAGAGACCAAGAATCGACAAGAGTATTACCATTACACGGCTGAAGAAGTTGCACCTTTGTGGCATGATAGACTTAAATTCCTGTTTGTGACTGATGGAACAATTAGAATTCACTACTATACCCCTTCCTTTGATGGGTCTGTGGTGGGAACCGAAGATGTGCTCATAACCCCATTTACTTGTGATAGAACTGGTTCAGGTGATGCTATTGTAGCTGCTATTCTAAGAAAGTTAACCACTTGCCCAGAGATGTTCGAAAATCAAGATGTTTTGGAGAGACAACTACGGTTTGCTGTTGCAGCAGGAATTATAGCCCAATGGACTATTGGTGCTGTTAGAGGTTTTCCTACAGAAAGTGCTACTCAGAATCTGAAAGAACAAGTTTATGTGCCTTCAATGTGGTGATAAATTGTATGTGTAATTGTGTAACTTAAATAGAGCTTAGGAGATTCTTAAGGCATTAGTTGGTAGTTATTGTTTGATTATTTATTTTAATCCTGTCCGAAAGTGTTTCATATGAAATGGGAGCAGGCTAAAGTACTTAGATTGCTAAAATTGTTTGGTAGTTTGCTTTGGCTCCAATTCATGTCATCCAATGCAGGGTGTCAATTGAAATTTTTGTAGGTATTAGTTGTAATGTACACTATTCTTGGAACAGTTTGTATTTCTAATGTTCTTCCCCTTCTTCCTTAACCTCTTGACCTTATGCTGCTTTAGTTTTATGCACCTTCATTCTCCATTTAAGAACTTGGCAGTGCTTTAGCATGACAATACAAACATAAACAACCTTATATTATTACTAATTAGATAGTTGGAATGCTTTCACAAATAAAACCCTTCCTTTTTTATTAATTTCAATCTTCTTCATTATCATTATCTATATTATCATTATCTATATAATCTAGTCAATACATATAAGAATTTTTTACTCGTAAATCTACTTAACCACCAACAATTAATCTTTCATAAAAATAATTAATCTTTCATAAAAATATTTATTAATAACTTTTAATTCTCGAATTAATATACATATATTAATAAAATTATTTATTTTCAAATTGTAATTATTTATTTTAAAAATAATAATAATAATATTATTATGATAAAATAAAAGATATTTTAAAAATAATATTCTAATATTTTATGTAGGAAAGATATACAAATATCTCTATCATAAAAATTTGGTTAAAAATAAATATCAATTAAATAATATTATTTACATTTTAAAAATTCTAAATAGAAAAACTAGCTGATATTAATATATTAGAAATCAAATTAAAAATTTAAAAATAAAATATAATAACTTCCTTTCTATATAAATCTACTCTACTAAAAATGGTTCATTTTATTAGTTCTCATATTAATATAAATATATTAAGAAGCTATTTGATGTCAATAATATTAAATAAAAGATCGAAAAAATCTTAATTAATATTAATTGAAAAATAAAAGATCGAAAAAATCTTGATTGATATTAATTGAAAAATAACTCTTGCATATATTCTTAAAGATGATGATTGAAATACAACTTTAAATAACATCAACTAAAAATAATTTCTATTAATATCAATTAGAAAAATATTTTTTTATAAAGCATAAAACATCATTGATGTTATAAATTAAATTGATTAATATTGGTTAAAAAATAACACTAACCTATATCATAAACTAATAACCTTATAAAAATTTAATATAATCAACATTAACCAGAAAAAAATCTCCTAACATCAATAAAAAAAATCAAATTAATATCCTCCTATCCTTAACTAAAATCAAACCAAAATGACATAAAAGAGAAAATATGAATAGAGAGATATAAATTCGAAAGAAGAGATAATATAAAAAAAGTTCAAATTATTACTCTTTAAATAGAATATAAAGTTATTTAATTTTAAATAATTAAATTATTTTCATAAATTTCGAAATTTCAATTTCTTTAGAAAAATTTATCTATATAACATTTTATCATAAAATATTTCAAATTTTCTATAAAATTTTCCATATATCCTCTATGTAAAACCAACTTATGGGCTGCCCATTATACAAAATAATTCAAAACCTTTTCCCATTAATGAAACTTGTAACTTCCCTTGCATTATTTTTCTGATTTGTGTAAAGAAGAGCAAAATGAAGAATATAAATAAGAGAATTGGATTTAAAAATAAATAAATTAATGAAGAGATGAAGAGTAAATCAAAATAAGAGGATCCTTCCTCAAATATGAATTCTTAAACAAAAATATAATTTGTGTAGTAAAATTTCTTTTTCTTTCTTTTGCAAAACACCAAGTGTTGTAAATTCAAAGTCTCGAACCAAAATAAAATAAAGAAAAAAGACTTGCATAATCATAGAAACAATGCTGGAATAAATAACATGTTAATTCTAAAGAAACTGCTACTTTAGAATCCATACAAACTTATATAATAGCTCAAATGAAAGCTAATAAAAGAGAAGTATCTGCTGATTTCTAAACCAAAAACTACCAAAGGCTACTTTTTCAATACTTCAAAACACTATTAATATTGATTTTAAATTTCACAAGAAATTCAGCTTGAGAATAATTTAAAGCAACCGTATCTGTAAATAACATCAAATTGGTTAAAGAGCTTCCTCCTTCATAAAGCTTTAAATAGTACGTCCCTTGCACATCAATATACAAGAATGTCTATGAAAACATTTGAAAAGAAAGTGCCGAACACAGTTAAACTTGAAGTAATATCATTAGGGGAGATGATACTTATAAAGTTGGGTATGAAATATAGACCCAGTTGACAACCATAATATAATAATAACAATTATATATTATTATTATTATTATATTACTAAAAGGGATTATTAAATAGGTCTATATTCCTCACCATTTGTCAAAACATCATTTTCCTATCATTAATCTTTAAGTTCCATCTCACCACTAGAATATTAAAAAACTTTCTAGACAAGAAATCAGTAGTTGTTACAAACACAATTCTTAGATCTTAGATCTTAGAAAGAGAGCTGAATGTCAAAGTAAGCAGAAAGCACAATTCTGAAAAGGTTTACTGAATCACAGACAGAGATTAAAGGTAAGAATTCTCCTTCCAATGGTTTTCCTTTTAACAAATGGTTTCTCATATCACAACTTAACCACTTACTTAGTTCTTAAACTACATTTTGAATAACATTGTTGAAGATCCCACACAATCTAGAAATATAACTAAAATAGAATATATAAGTGATCGCAAACTTTATCATGAGATGTTATGAGATTCACTTAGGTTTAAAATCTCCTTCTAATATAATACCACAATGTTTGTTGAGTTTATTGAACTATCCCTTATCATATTGTTATTTGACCTCCTGTTCGAAGTGTAAAGAGATATGTTGGAGTTTTGATCAAAATAGAATTTATCCTAACAAGGTTTGAGAGAATCGTGCCTCCTGCTATTTCTAATCTCAAGTTCAAGATGTCCAATCCTTCCTGTCATACGGTGCAATAGAAATCTCATATTATTTAATGATATGACAAAAATATATCATTTAAAGATATGACAAAAATAAAATATATAAATGAATATAAACTTTCCTTTCTAAAACAGTTTTATAAAGTTGAATTAAACTTAAAATCTGCTTTCTAAGTAGTTTGTTTCTCTACCCTCTCTAGTCTCTCCTGCTGAGATACAATCCCACACTCTTTACAACTTCATCTGCCTAATCAACCAACCTAACAAATCCTTCCCAATCAACTGTAACTACTCCAACTGTTTTATCTCATTTTCTTTTCATTCTTCTAGGTTCCATAACTACTCAAATGTCCAGTACTACAGTTATAATGGTTTAAGAACTGGGTTGAATGTCTCCCAAAGGATCTATTAGTATAAATATTACCAAGGTGAAAAAGTAAAATAATGTATGCTTGTAGGTAATTTTTTAAGAGTAATTTCAAAGGAACATAGGATCCATAACTCATTTGAATAAAAATAGCAAACACAATTTCATAGCCAAAACTTGGGTTTTACAGGAAATTCACTATGCTACAGCACCATGGCCCCCAGTTAACAACAATTAATATGAAATGCATATAGCCCAATTAATCCACTTCAGCAGCATTTTTATCTTTTCCTGGTTTTTATTACTAAGGGCATTAGTCAAAACAAACACATCTTAAGTTTAAAATTATTTCGGAGGGCAGGACCTAACGCTAGCTGTATATATGTGTTCGTGTATTCTAACTATATCATAGGAGCTACCGCGAACTTTTAAGTGAAAAACACCAAATCTGATATGAGGAGCCCAAAGGTATTGGCATTTGGCACAAGATCGAGGAAACCATTTCTTAAAGCGTTCTCATAATAAGCAACTGATTTTAACAAACTTGAATCAATCTTTTGCAATAACCTAATAGCATACCAAAAAAACTACAAAGCAAAAGACATTTATCTAGCAGAATTAAAATGAGAAAACAAATATAGATGAAACCAATTGGGGCAAAAATCTTACTGTTACACTGGAGGTAAGACTGGAGTTGAGAACTTTAGGGGGCAAGAGAAACCAGGTTGAGAAGAGAAAACTTTTTTCAGTCTCTTTTCTCTTACAAAGACAGAACGTTTGTTTCAATAGCTGCAAGGATAATCTAGGAGTAGTTTTGGTTGTAACTAAATATGTTGATTGCATTGATACAACTAACTTATCAATGTGTATCAGAAACTAAGTTGGACTAGGACATAATGACAATGTGTTCAAGATGATCAAGCCAATCATCAGAAATCTATCAAATAAACTTACAATCATCAGATCCATGTTAAAAACAGAGAAAACATGAGTGATATCTGTCTGAATTTGAAGCATTAAGAGCAAGAAAAGCTTAAAAGTGAAAGAATCAGAATTGAATAGCATTTTATCTATCAAATACTTAAATAATAGATTTTACATGACAGCCACTAAAGTAAATAAATCCCTACAAACCAGAATGGCAATGTGCTTGACATTCAAGGAGAGAGCGTTATAAAGAATCATGAATTAAAAGTTACAAAAAATGAGATCATTATATAAAAAATACCTGTGAAACAAACATACACTTGAAAGGAAATATGAAATTGTCCTACTTGAAAATAACTTCAGCTTTCCTCCCTTGGTTTATTAACTTCATTACTTTTTGTGTTGGTCTCTGGATTGACTTGCATCTCAAGCAACTTCTGTTGTTCCTCATTATCCTGTGCAGTCACCTGTTTTGCAGTCTTTGGCTTGCTTGTTGATTGCTGATACATAATCCCACCAAGCATACAAATCAGAAGACCCACTGTACCCACCCATGTTGAATGCTTGTCCCATATTACGAAATTGATCACAACCGTCAACAACTTGTTCACTATACCAAGGACAGTAAATCCTGTCGCAGAAATTGCCCTGCGGCAAGAAAATCCAAAGAAAGAGATCGACAGACCAAACAGACACGACAATCCCACTGGCAAAATGACTTGGAATGTGTGCCAATCAGACTCATCTTTGATCTCATGCTTAATCTTCTTTAGCTCACCCATAATCAGCAGCTCCAGCGGAAAAAGCATAAGAGCCTCAAGATTATTGTACAGCACAAGACCCCACGTGTTCAAGCCAATGGTCATAACGACATGCTTTATGTAAACAAAATCTATGGTCATGCTAACCAAGTAGGCCAATGCCCAGCTGTAAGCCATAAAAGTAAACTGATAATCTGTGACTACATAGAGCACGCTGCCGGCAAAGATGGTGGCCAGGGAAGCCCACGTCTTCGCTGATGGCCATGGCTGGTGCAAGAACAGCGTCTCGCCTACCGCAACAAACAAGGGGACAATCGATCGGAACACAATGAATGTGTCCACATTGGCATGGAGGAGCAACTCACTATTGGTGAAAAGGGACAGGTAAAATATTATCGCCGCAGGCAAAAACCGCCACAAGGTCATAAGGTCAAGGGGGTCATGCTCCAATAGCTTGAGCCGGCCGCAGAGGAAGACCCCGGCGGCGCTGGTGAAGTACTGCAGGGCGGTTAGGGCACCAGGGTAAGGGAATTTCATCACTGCCCATTTGTTGATTATGGAAAGCAAAGATGCAGATAAGCAATACCCAGCAGCAACACCATACACTGAAATTTGATGCACCAATGAAGTGTACCAATTTCCCTTGCCATCACTCACATCCACATTCACATTCACATTCACATTCACATCCTTTTGAACAGTTGGGTTATTACTAGGGTTTTCCAGGTCAGTTGCTTTAGACATCTGAACAAACCCCAAAATTATCCGTTATTGATGTTAAAATTTAACACAAATTTATGCCTGAAAATGTAGATCTATTCTAAGTGTGAAGCGCAGCATAATGTGAATAGTGAGTGAAATAAGAAAAACACGACGTGATACGTTGCAAATTGCAATGAAGGATTGAAGAAAGTGAGAAAGGGACTTACCAGAATGAATGGAAGAGAGGTTGGTTGGTCGTTGTCACCGACACCACAAAACCCCTTCTTCTTCTTCCTCTTCTTGTCTTCTGTTCCTCTGAACACTTGATTTATTCTTTGAATTTGTTTCTCTATAATTATAATTATTAACTAATAACTATAGTAGCAAGCGTGCCGTTAAATCCACGGGTTATTAAATTTTTTTTATAACTAGTAACTTTCACTCTTATTTTTAAATTATTTGTGGATAAATTATTAAAATGGTCGATTATTATATTATTATAAATGTTTTAAATTATAATTTTTATCTTTGTTATTTTTGTTGGTCAAATTAAAATATTAAAATGATCTATTATTATATTATTATAAATGTTTTAAATTATTATTTTTATCTTTGTTATTTTTGTTGGTCAAATTAAAATATTAAAATGATCGATTATTATATTATTATAAATGTTTTAAATTATTTTTTTATCTTTGTTATTTTTGTTGGTCAAATGAAAATATTAAAATGATCTGTTATTATATTATTATAAATGTTTTAAATTATTTTTTTTATCTTTGTTATTTTTGTTGGTCAAATTAAAACTTTCAATATTTTATATAAATTATATTATAAAATTACAAAATACAAATCATGAATACAAAATTAATATCTGAAGAGATTAATTATATTCTTCTCTTTTACCTTTTTAATGGTAAACTATGTTTTTTATAATAATAAAAAAAATAAAAATATCAGCATGAATCACTGCAAGCCAAACCGGATGTCATATCCGCACCTGTCACAAATAATAAGAAAACAATTAAAAGTGATGTATTTGTTAACAATGATTTTAGAATAAAAAATAAACAGTGAAATTAGAATAATATGAAGAAACAGTAGAGAAAAATAGAATTATTTAATATAATAAAAGATAGTAGTAAAAATAAGTAAAAATTTTACCATATATATAATTAATTTGATTAAAATAATTAAGATTAGTGTATGATTTTTTTTTAAGTATATGTTAAAGTTGATCTTAGATTTTTTTTTAAAATATAAATATTCTATAGAGAAAATTAGTAGAAAGTTGATATTTGAAAATAAAATAAAAATATTTTTTTAATTTAAAATAATAAATATTTAACAATAAGAAAAAATTATTAAATAAAAAATATATTAGAGACAAATTTGTCTTTTCGCTCATAATCTACACAAATTACTCACTTTTTCTCATCACCTTACAATCAATCTATTTTAACCTCTGTAACTTTTTTTATAAATCCTCTCAAATTAAATCAATTTCATACAATCTACTTGAATCTTTTTAAATCAATCATTCTTTAATAAGTTTTGTTTGGTTAAGGAATAAAAAATAAAGAATGAAATTGGAATAATTTAAAAAACAAAAAAAAGTGAATGAAAAATTAAATTACTTAATCTAACAAAAAAAATGATTAAAAAATGTATAAGTATATATAATTAATTTAACTGAAATAATGAAAATTGATGGATTTTTTAGAGTAATATCAAAATTATCTTTTAATTATTTTTTAAAATATAAAAAAAATAATGAATAAAGTTTCCTTATTGTATGAAAACTCACATGTGACTAACCAAATTGATAGGTAACAATTATCTTATTTTTGCAAATTGGATAATTATGATTACAACAATTTCATCATCATTTCATAGATGATTTAGTACAATATTTGCATGTTCTTTACATAAAAAGCATATGTACCATTTTCAAATATATTTAGCAAGTAAATGATAATGTAAGAGGATAAGAAAAAACAATTTAAAAATAATGAAAGAGATATCATAAATTGGATAAAATATTTCAACAATATATTTTACCCATATTTGGTATATTTTTTATTTCTAATTTTTTTATAATTCCAATTATATCTAATGACATAAATAAATAAAGAAATGAATTATTTTAGACATCAATAAATTCGATTTTTAAATTTGGACATGTCATTGCCTATTATTAAATAGTTTGCATGTAGGTATGGAGATATATCAAATTTTATATAGGAAAAAATATATTTAGAGTTGGAGAAGGTGTATTGAAAGAGACCTATTTAACTTAAAAATTTAGTTATTTTATATTTATAAATAAGGAGACCTAATAAATATATAATTTTACTCAATATAATAATTCATTACCAAATAAAAAAGAAGAAAATTCTTCTAGTATTTAATGTAATTGTATATTTTGTAACTTGAATGGTTAAGCTCAAATATTGTATAATTTGATATACACTTTTCTCAAGTAATAAATAATAATTTTTATGAAATTGATGAGAGATTCTATTCCCATTTTATGTGTATTTAAATTTTAATTGAATCTAAGGGTTCATGAGAAGCTGGTAGAAATTTCTGAATTATTACTAAAAAGAAGTTAAACATATTATTTAGTCTCTCCTAGATTTCTCAATTTAATTTCTATACGGAAGAAAATATTAAAAATATTAAATCAAAATTTATAAATGATAGTAATTATAATTATTTAAAAATATAATAAATTAATATATATAAAATACGGTAAACTTTTAATTAATTGAATTAATTTTATAAAAAAAGTTAAATTTAAAATTTATTAATATAATATTAGAATTTATTTTAATAAAATTATAATATGAGATTATTTATAAATTTTTTATTTTTAAATTTGTAAATATGAATGATGTAAACTTAAATTCCGTTACTAATAATATTAATTAAATTAAATCCAAGAAAGAGTTCAGTTACTTCATTTACCTTGTTCATATAGAAAGAAACAAATAGGAAAGTTATGTGTAGCTCACTGTTTCAATTTTTATGCAAAAAGTGAGGTCTTTCGTTTTTTTGTTCTCACAAAACAACAAACAGTGAATTGTCATTATAATGCTAGCTAAGAAATGAAACTTCTTCCTTATTTCCTTCTTCTCAAGATTCTAGTTTCAAACCCAACACCATTAATAACTCACTAGGCCTCAATCACATGCCAATTCCAAAATAACAACGCAAAAGAGAAATCACCACACTTTGTACTAAACCTGCTGATTTGGTCCCTAACTTCCTTTCATTTTGAGTTATTTTGCATGGCTTCTAAGCAAGAACCAAAGCTCCCTTTGACGCTTTTGGTGGACAAAGAAAGAAACTGTGTGGTCGTTGCTGAAGCAAGGGGAGACTTGATAGACATTTTGTTCAGTTTTCTCACCCTTCCACTGGGAACTATCATAAGGCTTTTGTCAAAGAAGCAAGGGTGTAATGAGGTAGAAGAGGTTGGTTGCATAAGCAATTTGTACCAAAGCTTGGAAACTTCTGGTGATGAGGTTTTCTGGAACCATATTTGCAAGAAAATGTTGCTTTATCCACGCAACCCTTGTGATGAACTTTGCCAGAAACTGAAGCTGAAGTTGGATGATACAAAGCCTATGAAGTACTTCATGTGTAGCAACAGGTGTAGAAGGGGTGGTGATTGGTTCTTGAGTACTTTTGCTGAGGCTAGCTGCTACTGTGGGAAACTGATGGACAAAGAAATGAAGCTGCATGGAGAGTCTAATGAAGGAACTCATGGAGATGGTATTTTTGTTAAGGCGCAAACCATGTACTTGATCTTTGATGATTTAAAGGTGCTACAAAGCTCTCCTGGTAACACTGGTCAGCAACTTGTCCAACTTGGCTACAAAAACTTCCACAAGCTGACAAAGAAATACCTTAACATTGGCAAGAAGGAGGTAGTATTACAGATAATTCATTTCGCATGGTAGTTGTAGACTAGCACATAAATCTGATCATCTTTCTTATGTTCCTTAAATCTGATAATCTTTCTTATGTTCCTTAATTAGCTAGCAAATTTTTGCTGGGGAAAGATCTGCAAAATCAGTGTTAATAAATAGTTTTAAAAAGCTGAGGGACACTTAGTCTCTATCAATGATTAAGGATGTAATAAAATACGGATATAAGCACAACAAATTATAAAATTTTAGCCTCAAACCATTTGATTTGTCAATCAATAATTACTAATCTGCACACTACTTCCAACATATATCGCACAAGCACTTTATATATAAAGTTGTTATTTGATGAATATACTGCATGAAGATTTGTTATTTGATGAATATATACTGCATGAAGATTTGTTATTTGATGAATATACTGCATGAAGATTTGTTATTTGATGAATATTATGCTTATACTTCTATTTTTGATTTTTAGATTTTGGACTTGCTAAAGCAAGCATTAACCTCCAACTCTCCTCTTAGCGACGTATTCTTAGGAAATGGAGGATCTAAGCGAGTGTGCACTTTCTCACCAAAACTTAGACCAGAAAATCAAGACTGGATAAATTACAATTCCAGTATAAACCTAAAGGTAACTGTGAGAAAGTCAAAGAAAACAATACTGTATGCAGAAGCTGAGGGAGATTTTGTTGATTTTCTATTTAGCTTCCTCACAACACCTCTTGGATGTATTCTAAAGCTCTTGGATGGAAACTTTTCTATGGGGTGTATGAACAACTTGTACGAAAGTGTGAAGGATCTGAATCCATCATGGTTCACGAATCCTTCAGGCACTCCTCTACTGAACCTCAGGGTGGCTCCTCAATTTGGTTTTAAGAGGCAGCCAACTCAACTTTGTGAAGAATACACTCCTTGCTACTGGTATGGCACAGGAGTGATAAAAAATAATTTATGCTATGCCATTGGGAATGGAGTGATTTCAAAGGACCATAGCCTAATAAAACATCCAGGATCAATGAAGCTTTTTGATCCAAGATCCTCTGATGGCACAATAGAGTCCTCTTTGGGCTTTGTGAGGAGACCATCACTATTTGTTGTGTGGAATGATCTGCAAGTAACACCATTGGCAAATACTTCCAGCATTTCATTTCTTCAAAAGCTTAGTGTTCCATTGGATGATTTGGAGGAGCATGAACTGAGAATTGAGGAGACAGAGGTAGCACTCCATTCTTTACTAATTTCATTTTGTGATTTGACCTCTAACATACTAGAAACAATGATTTTCATTATCTATGCATGATTAGGCACTAAATCTGCTGGGAGCTTCTTTGACTTCCAAAGCTGCTTTGACAGAAGGCCTGTTTTATCTCCTGAAGCCAAAGAAACAAGCTAAAGCATGATCTTTCTTTTCTGCAGTTGTTGCTAATAAGCTGAATAATAGAGCAATCATGCATATTAATGGAATATGTATCAATTTTCAAGTATATTATATTACATTTTGGAGCATTGAATGGAGGTGTGAACATTAAACTCCTTTGCTCTAAGCTACAAATGATCTCTGCTATAGTAAACTCTGGAAATGCTACAAGATGCTAGTTTCTTATTTTCAAAAGTTTATATTACTTGGTTGTTTAACTCTTTGAGAATTTTTAAGCATGTCCTTAAACTATTTTGTTTTTAGTTGTGTTTGATCATGTAGATTTATTTTCATTGGGTCTCTAGTATTGTTAAAACCATCATAAATTATCATTTCTAGCAATTTCAACTTGCTATATACTTCAAAATTTACTTCCTTTTATTTTTAGGATCAATTATTCTTTTTTTAATTTAAAGACCTAGCAAATTCCTATATAGTGTATAGGGACTGAGAAATTTAACCTTTTTAAAAATATGCATTGGATACAATTTACTAATTTTTTTTCTTGTTTGAAAAATGTTTTAAGCAATAAATAGTTTTTACCTTTTCCATTAAATTTTTGGTTTGCCAAAACAAAACGACAATAAGGTGATCTTTTTAAATGAAAATGAAAATAATTAAAATAAGAACAAAAAAATATTTAATTACAATAAACAATCCCAATTATTTTATTTACCATTGGAGTAGAGTAAGGTAAAAAGTCAACTAACTAACTAGCTAAAAAGATAATTAAATATTAATTTTTGAGAAATAAAGTTGATAGTATCCCTAAATTCTTTAAAAGTGTGCCAATATTTTTTTTAGGTATCATAGTTAGAAAAAAAATAATTAATTAAGGTAAAAAAATAATTAATAAATAAATTAAATTCTTAAAGTGTGACAAGTAAAAAGGTAAATATTTTTATGTTTGAAGGAATTGAATATTTTTTTAATATTAAGTATTTTTAAGTTGTATCAAATATTTTTATCAAAAATTGAATTAAGATATTTTGTAATTTTTTTAATCTGAACAGATATATTATCTGTAATAAAAATTGAATATAATATTAAATAGAGATTCATTTATGAATAAGATTATAATATTCAAATTAGTAATTGAATAAAAGTGAATAATAAATTAAAAATAAGTATAAATTTGAGACTTAGTTAAAGTTAGTATTCGATTATAGATATACTATTATATAAGATTTTGTAGTTTCATTTTATAATTAGTAGGGTTCAAAGCAGAAAATTTAACCTAACCCGATCTAATTTTATGGGTCAAGTAAAAATAACAGTCTAGCTTAACCTATATTTTAAAATAGATCATAAGTTTTTGTCTAATTTAACCTTACGTTGATGTTAAGCTTCAAGATTAATGGATATTTTAGGCCAAATTAAAAATTAAAAAAAAAATATAACTTTTCCATATATAAACAACATGTCCAAAAAAAAGTAATATATCATTTTACTGTCCAAGATTAATTCATAACATATCCATTCCAAAAAAATTCTGATAAAACATTGTCCAAAAATTTAAGATTTAAAATTTCAACAATAAGATGCATTATATAACAAGATCATGCATCTTGATCTAAATATTCTTTGAAAGAATTTCATTAATGTCTCCCACATTCAAAACTTGTGTAATTAAAACAAGTAAAAATTCATAAAAAAACAAAAAACACAGAAGGGTGGATATTACTAATGAAATAGACAACATTAATTACATTAATTAAGGTATACAATAAAATAGCAACTAAGTATTTCCAAAACAGTTAAACACTTTGAAAATTATAACATTTGTTTAGTTAAAATGTCTATGTAATACATAAAAAAAATTCAAAATGTACCAAAATTGTATTATTGACCTCTTTAGGTATATTTTCTCTTTTAACTAGTTTACTCTATAAACAATAATATCTCATTCACTTCTTTTACATTTATAATTGAAAATAAAAAAAAATAACAAGTAACATTAAATGATTAAATTTGACATGAATAAATATTATAACAAATTCAACAATAATTTGATTATATCATAAGTTTTAACTTGATAATAATCATATAATCAATTAGGAGTACAAATGAGGGCTTATATATTTCAAAGGAGTAAATAGTTTCAATATTTATTCAAAATGTGATTACTAATATTGAAGGACGATTTTGAAACCATTGTTGTGATTGAAATATATATAATATTACATACCATAGTTACAAGGTGAGGTAACCTATGCATATTCAACATCCACCAATAGAGCGTATTTAAATTTTCAACAATAACACATCACTCACTCAAATAAAGATCAAATTTAGACTTGTCATAATTTGAAACACTTTTTATTATTTCTTAAGTGACAAATCTACTACACTTATTCAAACCAAAATATAATTTAATAGAATCTTTTATTTATTTATATATATATATATATATATATAAATAAGGAGGGAGGGAGAGAGAGGTGTGAGAAAAAAAATAAAATATATTATTAAATTTTACTTAAAATTTATATTTGTAATCATGATTTTTTTTTTATGTAAAAAATTATATTATAAAATATAACTTTAATTTTTTAATTAATATATAAAATCATGTTATATAATATGATTTTGTTATTATTATATTTTTTTAAATAGAAGAAGTACTGTGTATATGATTTTTGTTTTAAAAGAAATATAGTTTAACATATAAAAAAAATACTTTTTTTTTTTCATAAAATTTTAAAGAGAGGAAGTAGTCCTCGAATTTAAAATAGAGAAAACCTCAAAGTTAAAGGAATATTAGAAAATATACTTATATTTATCTTAGAAGAGAGAGTAGAGATCTTATTATAATCTATTCAATCAATCCTTCTAAAGTTTTCTTACATTTATATTTCTAATATAAAGTCTTTAAAGAAAAAGTATTTTTAAATATATATATATATATATATATATATATATATATTATAAAAGAAA